>JANAVB010043017.1:7885919-8437653 GCA_029216955.1 Iris pallida
TTGCAAGATGTAGCCGCAACGGCATATGTAATGTAAAAATGACCTTGCACATACTTTGCAAGCTTATGAATGAAAAGCTAAATTTTTTCCTATGCTATGTCTTCAACTCTCTGTACTGTTTAATTTCAACGCGTCGAGTCAAAAGGAATTTCCAATTGCACATCCTTGCCTTGTGCAAGTCCATTAAAGACTTGCACGGCATCACGTCCCGACCCGTGGGGATCGATTTATATCGAGTCAAGGCGATGGCGACCGATTCGACGAGTCTGTCTCAGGAACTCTTCTGTATTCAACTCTTCTGTATTCCTAATTCAGGGATTGAATATGTCTCAGGAACTTAAAGCAACTTGGTATTCATCTCTTCTATATATATATATATATATATATATATATAACTCTTTATATATATATATAAACTCTTTATTGTAAGGTAAAACAAAGTTAGGTTCCCATAACTTTGTCGTCATTTATACAAATAGAATGAAACTAAGAGAACAACTCTTAGTAACCAGCCTCATCACTGAAGTTTCAGGAAGATGGTAAAAATGGCAAAGCGGTAGGAACAAATTGATGGGAGAACTTGGTATTCATCTCTTCTATATATATATATATTTATATATATATATATATATATATATATATATATATATATATATATATATATATATATATATATATATATAAACTCTTTATTGTAAGGTAAAACAAAGTTAGGTTCCCATAACTTTGTCGGCATTTATACAAATAGAATGAAACTAAGAGAACAACTCTTAGTAACCAGCCTCATCACTGAAGTTTCAGGAAGATGGTAAAAATGGAAAAGCGGTAGGAACAAATTGATGGGAGAAACAGAAACCTTCTAGTCTCTTTTGAAAGACGGGCCATTTGTATATCAGCACAAACATCAATTCCGGCCTGTACTAACTCCGACACTCGGCTCAAATTTTGATTTTTTAAAATTCAACACGTAACATAACCAAAGACCAAATTTTCATGTCCGAAATCCAAGCATTGTTCATGTTGCAAAACCTATTACTAGAAGTGAATCATATCCCAACTATTTTTGCAGGAGAAAAAATAACAAGAACATAGTCACGGTCTCAGTTAAAGGAAACCCCAGAAAACTAAGTAATAAAGAAAATTAAATCCCCCTGGGTACATGGATCAATACAAAGTTTGAACTCGCTCAGATCTATGTGGGAGTGCAGGGATGACATGTATGTAGTAATATGTTAAAGAGTCTTATGATAAAATTGCCAGATAGTCTCTATGCTGCAACATTTTCTAACAGTACTGCACTGCAATCCATGTCATGTACATGTAATAAAAATGCGTCAACGAAAAATGTATCCCAAGCAATGATAACATAAATGAATTTCATTAAATTATGTCAATGAACCTTCAGATCTGTATCTTATAGGAAAATCTGTTGTTGTTATTGATATGCTGATGTTTCAATATCCTAAAATGGCCTCCTACAGCAAAGAAGAGGTCAAGAGTAAGCCTATGATTTAGGTATATGTGATTAGTTTTGTTGGTATGGTTTCTCAGCCTGATAAATGTAGCGCCCCGCTTTCGATAGGCGACGGAACTTCATAATATGCTAGCGCCGAGTCAGATCGGCCGGGAACTTAGATGGCCATCTGACTCGATCGCTAAGCTTGGTAAACGTTAACGCCTTGCGGCATCGATTCAATTCGATTTGGACGGAAGATACGAGAATCGATCCAACTAATGGAACGACTTCTGTTGGAACAAGTCCTAGATGCAGCGGGCTGCGTCTCGGCGCGCGAGCTCTCTATAAGAGTCCCTTCGACGGGACCGGACCGCTGTATGGTTTTCTTGGAGCTTTGCCGCTGGGCTTGATTGAAGTGCTTTCGCGTCGTTTTCATGGATGCAATTACAATTTCGATGCAAGGGGGAAAGAAGGAAATCTAACAAAGTGTTGATGCATTGCAGGAGCTCGCGTAACTAAGGATTGACGTTGCGTTACGCTTCGACGACCTGCACGAAGCCAAGTAATCGGTGGGTGATTCGGCCTTCTTTTCTATTCTGTCCCGCAAACTTAATCCTTGCTTCGAATCCATTCAAATCGAACGATGCCAAGTTAATTGCATGCCAATCCACTAAGTCAAGAACTCGGGAAAAACGTATCGATTTACAAACACAAGTTTTTCACATAAACCGAAAAGTTTAAGGTTTACAGAAAAAGATAGACTATTTCAAGTGCTGCAAAATATTATGAAACGACGATTGTGGGTTATGATGCCTCGGACAATTTGGTGCCTGCGGGACGCTAAATCGCGAGTACGACTTGGGGAAAAATGAATCGTTGCATAAGTTGGGGGAAATGATAATGCCGTTCAATACTATCCGCGCTATACAAAACTGTTGCATATGTTAAACTGTTCACGCATTGGCATGGTCATGGACAGCTTGTGCACAAGTTAATATTTTTCCTCGAATCGATATCCGGGGCATCGGAATCGAATCGGCCTAGGGGGAATAAATAATCGTGCTTCGGCACCGATGCATTGCGGGACCGTCAGTCAGGCTTGCAACCTAGACTGAGCGGGCCGAAATGCCGTTGAGATAGTCCCACGTGATGTGTAACATCAATGACCGCATATAAGATAGTAGCATGCTCACCTATTGTCTTATGCAGGGTAAATATTATCTCTGTTTTCATGCAGGGACGAGCACGGCCGTGGTAAGAAATATGATAAACTGCTATGTTTCACTGTATGCTTTATTACGCAAAGATGGCTATCGAATATGAACTGAATTCATTTAGTTCTAATAGAAAGACAACTCTAAAGCATGCCTACCCTAACAATCAGAGTCGGTTTAGACGAGTGGGTTCGTCTCGTCCACTTAGCAAGTGTGCTAATCCTATTCCCCCAATTTCCCCAGGTGCGACGGGCGCGCCCAACTAAACTGGAGCTGAAGTGCGGAGAGGCATTTTGAAGCTCTTTCTATACTGAAGTATTTTGAAGCCAATTCAAGTCGACGGCTTATGTATAAAGGGGCGAATGTATGGGACGACAAGCGTTAGTTCAGGCAACTTGTCGAATGTATCTTCTTTCTGTTTTCAATCAATGTAGCCGCAACGGCATCCAATGTAAATTACGACTTGCACTTCATTGCAAGCTATGAATGAAAAGCATTTCTATCTTCCTATACTGCGTCTTATATTCTGATGTGAATTGTGAAGTTTCGACTTGGCGTATTAATATCAAAATTTAACGATAACCATTTGAGAACTTGTCATCTTGCCTTGCAAGAGCGCAACTCCAGGCTCGTGCGGCATCACGCCTTAGCGAGGACGATCGAATCGGCAAAGTAACACCGGGGACGAACGGTTTGTCGACTCGGGACGTGACAAATTGGTATCAGAGCACAGTTATGTTTCCTCGGATTTTCGAAAGATGTTTCATTATTGGAATGTCCGTTGCGATGGCTCGATTGAATGCTTGTCGGCATGTTGCGTGAAATAAAAGTTCCATACAGGTAAGCCCGTAGATATTTTTGAAAAATACTAACGGGTTTACTCTGTTTTGTAGGAATGACTAAGAAAAGAAACAATCCCGCCCCAACCCAAACTGTAGATAGTACGTCGAGCACAAAAAGCACCGAGCCTAGCGAGACGACTATGCAAAAGATGCTACAGTTGATGGAGCTGCAGCAGCAGCAGCTTCAGACACAATTCAAAGCCCAATTCGAAGCGCAACAAAAACAGATGAATGCCCTGACTCAAATAGTCAGCAGAATGGCGGGCAACACGAAGACGACGGACGAAGGGCCCGAGGGAAACCAAGGCAACCAAGAAGAAAACGAGGAAGAAGAGACTCAACCGCAAATGATAGATTCTTCTTCCTTGTTCAAGGCAAAGGAGTTCCGCAAGATGAATCCACCGAAGTTCAACGGCCGAGCGGAGCCTGATGTGATCGTGGGATGGCTCACGGAGATGGAGGACCTGTTTAATCTGCTTAGCATCGAAGGGTCCCAGCGGGTAACTTGTGCGGCGTTACAGTTACAACTGAGGGCGTATGACTGGTGGGCCGCTAAAAAGTAGGAAATCTATGAAGCAGATACAGACGCCACGATTTCCTGGAAAATGTTCAAGGGAGCCTTCCTCGAACAGTACGTTCCTCGCGCCGTCCGTCAACAAAAAGAAGACGAGTTCATGATGCTGCGACAGGGAAATATGTCTGTCGACGATTATGATTCGAGCTTCTCAAAGCTGGCAAAGTTTGCCGGCGCCTTTCTGCCCAACAAGGAAGCCTGGTGTGAACGCTTCCAACAGGGCCTAAATGACGAACTGCGAAGGGACGTCGTGAATCAAAGGTGCCGAACATACCGTGAATCCTATAATGCCGCTCTTAATAGTGAACGCATCTTTGGCCATATGTCGAGTAGAGGCATCCGTAACCACTTCAACAAGCGTCCTAACGACGCCGGCGCCGGGGGATCGGGAATAACAAAGCGTCCGAACAGGTTCGATGACCGAGGCCATGGCAGTCAACATTGCACCAGGTGCGGTAGGCGTGGGCACCGAACCGTCGACTGCGTCACGAGATCTTGCTATAAGTGTGGCGAGGTAGGCCATATAGTTACATATTGCCCGCACAAAGTTCAGAATCAACATAACCCGCCGAGGAACGTCCCGAATCCTCATAAAGCGCCGATACTGCAAGGCGCGAATGCGGTGCCCGTCAACCAACAAAACCAACGCCACGGAGCTCAAGGCCGAGTTTATGCCTTAACTCGGGACGAGGCGTTTGCGTCCGATACTGTTGTAACAGGTATATTACTCTACAAAAGTATACCTGCTCGAGTATTATTCGATTCGGGTGCGACGCATAGCTTTATATCTGCTGATTTTGCGAAAGAAAATAAAATCACCATGCAATCACTAGATATAAATATTAGCGTTAGCACTCCGTCGGGAGTCGATATGCCTGCGAATTTTATTTGTAGGGATGGCCACATTTGCATCGGAGGAAGATATCTATCCTTGGACGCCGTCGTACTAGACATAAAAGATTACGACATAATCCTGGGCATGGATTGGTTGGGCGCTTGTCGTGCAACGATCGAGTGCGCGGAGAAGAGAGTGGTGTTTCGCCTTCCTGGCGAGACAGAGTTCTCATATTCGTGCGGTACGGCCTCAAAGACGGCGATGATGGTGTCGGCAATCTCGGCAAGGCGTATGCTGCGT
Source organism: Iris pallida (assembly GCA_029216955.1). Lineage (NCBI taxonomy): Eukaryota > Viridiplantae > Streptophyta > Magnoliopsida > Asparagales > Iridaceae > Iris > Iris pallida. Next base: position 7,891,141 of record JANAVB010043017.1, read on the forward strand.
TCCGGCTGTGCGGGATACTTGGCATCAGTTCGAGACACACGGACGGGTAATACAAACACAATGCAGACTGATGTTGTGGCAGATTTTCCTGACGTCTTTCCTGACGAGATGCCCAGGATGCCGCCGGATCGAGAAATTGAATTCAGCATCGACACCTTTCCGGATACACGGCCGATATCAAAGGCGCCTTACCGAATGGCTCCAGCAGAACTGAAGGAGCTGAAGGTGCAATTACAAGAGTTGCTAGACCGCGGATTTATTCGCCCTAGCGTCTCTCCGTGGGGAGCTCCCGTACTGTTCGTGAAGAAGAAAGATGGGTCGTTGCGGCTATGCATCGACTATCGGGAACTCAACAAGGCGACCGTGCGGAACAAGTATCCTTTGCCGCGAATCGACGACTTGTTTGACCAACTGCAAGGCGCGGCGATATTTTCAAAAATCGATCTTCGTTCAGGCTATCATCAGTTGAAGATCAAGTCCGACGACATATCGAAGTCTGCCTTCCGCACTCGATATGGTCATTATGAATTCCTCGTCATGCCGTTCGGTTTGACGAATGCCCCTGCCACTTTCATGGATCTGATGAACCGAGTCTTCCGACCTTAAATAGATAAATTTGTAGTCGTATTCATCGACGATATCCTTGTCTACTCAAAGAATCAGGAAGAGCACGCGGAACATTTGAAGACGGTACTGCAGATTCTGCGTGAAAACAAATTGTACGCCAAGCAGAGTAAGTGCGAGTTCTGGATGAGTAGCGTGACATTCCTTGGGCACGTAATCTCTGCCGAAGGTGTCGCGGTGGACCCAAAGAAGATTGATGCAGTGGTGGATTGGAAACGACCTGCCTCGGCTAGCGACATTCGGAGTTTCCTTGGCTTAGCGGGCTACTACCGTAGGTTCGTGCGAAGCTTTTCGAAACTAGCGTCGCCTCTGACTCGCCTCACCCAGAAGGGAGTAGTATTTGAATGGAGCGACGACTGTGAATCCAGCTTTCAAGAGTTGAAGCAACGGCTCGTCTCAGCTCCAATCCTTGTACTTCCAGACGGTCCCGAAGGCTTTCAGATATTCAGCGACGCGTCAGGAACTGGCCTCGGGTGCGTACTCATGCAGAGAGACAAAGTCATCTCCTACGCTTCACGGCAGTTGAAACAGCACGAGAAAAATTACCCGACGCACGACTTAGAATTGGCGGCGATCGTCTTTGCATTGAAGTTATGGCGGCACTATCTCTACGGTGTAGCATGCAGAATCTACACAGATCATAAAAGCCTGAAGTACTTGTTCACGCAACGGGAACTCAACCTACGACAGCGACGATGGCTCGAACTCATAAAAGATTACGAGCTAACGATCGAGTACACGCCGGGCAAGGGAAACGTGGTGGCCGACGCACTCAGCAGAATGTTTATGGAAACACTGGCCATAAACAAGGAGATAAAGCGAGACCTTGAAGCGATGGGTATCGAACTCGGAATTGAGTATCGACACCTGCACCTAGCGCAGCTGAAGTTAGGATCGAGCCTGCTGAGCAAGATAAAGACCGCACAGGAGGACGACTCATTCCTGAAGAAAATGCGCGAGCTAATTTCAACAGGAAGGGCGACTGACTTTGCGGAAGGCGGAGACGGGACGATGCGACTAAAGGGAAGGCTCTGCATTCCTGAAACTGCCGAACTCAGAAAAGAAATTCTGACGGAGGCACATTATGCGAAGTACTCGTTACATCCTGGAAGCACCAAGATGTACAAGGACTTGCGCACAAACTTTTGGTGGCACGGCATGAAGAAGGACGTGGCTACGTTCGTGTCGCAATGCATGGCGTGTCAGCAGGTGAAGGCGGAACACCAGAGGCCCGGCGGCGAGCTGCAGAACATCGTCATTCCTGAGTAGAAGTGGGACAACATCTCGATGGATTTCATTGTGGGATTTCCGAAGACGCCGCGGGGGAATGATGCGATTTGGGTCATTGTTGATAGATTGACCAAGTCAGCTCACTTCATCGCAATCAAAGTAGGATGGAGCGTCGATCGGTTAGCGCAAATCTACGTCGATGAGATTGTTCGACTGCACGGGGTGCCGGCCTCAATAATTTCGGACAGAGACGGGCGATTCCTATCGCGTTTCTGGACGAGCCTCCAAGCGGCGATGGGAACCAAACTGAACTTTAGTTCGGCGTACCATCCCCAAACAGACGGACAGACGGAGAGGGTGAATCAAATCCTAGAAGACATGCTGCATCTGTGTGCGATCGACCTAAAGACTAGTTGGGATACGCATTTACCGCTTGCGGAGTTTGCGTATAACAACAGTTATCAGTCGAGTATTCAGATGGCTCCATACGAAGCGCTCTACGGGAGGAAGTGCCATTCGTCGATATGCTGGGATGACGTCGGAGAGCGACAAGTGCTGGGACCGGAACTGGTGGAGCAGGCCGTCGAAAAGGTCCGCTTGATTCGAGATAGACTCCGCATTGCACAAAGTCGACAAAAGAGCTACGCAGATCTTCGTCGACGACCGCTAGAGTTCTTGGCCGGGGACCATGTGTTTCTGAAAGTAACGCCCATGCGCGGAGTGATGCGGTTCGGCGTTAAAGGCAAATTGAGCCCGAGATTTGTAGGCCCCTTCGAGATCATTGAGCGAGTTGCGACGGTTGCTTATCGGATCGCGCTACCTCCTGCCTTAGCCGATGTGCACGATGTTTTCCACGTTTCAAAACTTCGAAAATACGTGCACGATCCAAGTCATGTGGTTAGTTTCGATCAGTTGGAGCTGCGTACTGACTTGTCTTACGCGGAGGAGCCTATTCAAATTTTGGACCGCAAGGAAAAGGTGCTGCGAAATCTGTCGATGTCCTTGGTCCGCGTGCTTTGGCGGAACCATACAGTCGAGGAGTCGACATGGGAGATGGAGGCGGAGATGAAGGAGAAGTACCCTGCGTTGTTCGTCTAAATTAAGGTCCGACCCTTGTTGTTAAGTTTCGGGACGAAACTTTTTCTTGGTGGTATATTATGTAGCGCCCCGCTTTCGATAGGCGACGGAACTTCATAATATGCTAGCGCCGAGTCAGATCGGCCGGGAACTTAGATGGCCATCTGACTCGATCGCTAAGCTTGGTAAACGTTAACGCCTTGCGGTATCGATTCAATTCGATTTGGACGGAAGATACGAGAATCGATCCAACTAATGGAACGACTTCTGTTGGAACAAGTCCTAGATGCAGCGGGCTGCGTCTCGGCGCGCGAGCTCTCTATAAGAGTCCCTTCGACCGGACCGGACCGCTGTATGGTTTTCTTGGAGCTTTGCCGCTGGGCTTGATTGAAGTGCTTTCGCGTCGTTTTCATGGATGCAATTACAATTTCGATGCAAGGGGGAAAGAAGGAAATCTAACAAAGTGTTGATGCATTGCAGGAGCTCGCGTAACTAAGGATTGACGTTGCGTTACGCTTCGACGACCTGCACGAAGCCAAGTAATCGGTGGGTGATTCGGCCTTCTTTTCTATTCTGTCCCGCAAACTTAATCCTTGCTTCGAATCCATTCAAATCGAACGATGCCAAGTTAATTGCATGCCAATCCACTAAGTCAAGAACTCGGAAAAAACGTATCGATTTACAAATACAAGTTTTTCACATAAACCGAAAAGTTTAAGGTTTACAGAAAAAGATAGACTATTTCAAGTGCTGCAAAATATTATGAAACGGCGATTGTGGGTTATGATGCCTCGGACAATTTGGTGCCTGCGGGACGCTAAATCGCGAGTACGACTTGGGGAAAAATGAATCGTTGCATAAGTTGGGGGAAATGATAATGCCGTTCAATACTATCCGCGCTATACAAAACTGTTGCATATGTTAAACTGTTCACGCATTGGCATGGTCATGGACAGCTTGTGCACAAGTTGATATTTTTCCTCGAATCGATATCCGGGGCATCGGAATCGAATCGGCCTAGGGGGAATGAATAATCGTGCTTCGGTACCGATGCATTGCGGGACCGTCAGTCAGGCTTGCAACCTAGACTGAGTGGGCCGAAATGCCGTTGAGATAGTCCCACGTGATGTGTAACATCAATGACCGCATATAAGATAGTAGCATGCTCACCTATTGTCTTATGCAGGGTAAATATTATCTCTGTTTTCATGCAGGGACGAGCACGGCCGTGGTAAGAAATATGATAAACTGCTATGTTTCACTGTATGCTTTATTACGCAAAGATGGCTATCGAATATGAACTGAATTCATTTAGTTCTAATAGAAAGACAACTCTAAAGCATGTCTACCCTAACAATCAGAGTCGGTTTAGACGAGTGGGTTCGTCTCGTCCACTTAGCAAGTGTGCTAATCCTATTCCCCCAATTTCCCCAGGTGCGACGGGCGCGCCCAACTAAACTGGAGCTGAAGTGCGGAGAGGCATTTTGAAGCTCTTCCTATACTGAAGTATTTTGAAGCCAATTCAAGTCGACGGCTTATGTATAAAGGGGCGAATGTATGGGACGGCAAGCGTTAGTTCAGGCAACTTGTCGAATGTATCTTCTTTCTGTTTTCAATCAATGTAGCCGCAACGGCATCCAATGTAAATTACGACTGCACTTCGTTGCAAGCTATGAATGAAAAGCATTTCTATCTTCCTATACTGCGTCTTATATTCTGATGTGAATTGTGAAGTTTCGACTTGGCGTATTAATATCAAAATTTAACGATAACCATTTGAGAACTTGTCATCTTGCCTTGCACGAGCGCAACTCCAGGCTCGTGCGGCATCACGCCTTAGCGAGGACGATCGAATCGGCAAAGTAACACCGGGGACGAACGGTTTGTCGACTCGGGGCGTGACAATAAATCCTTTAGAAAACTGGACTCTGGCGAGCATAGCTCATTTGTTGATATAGAGTCACTAGTTGTCATTCATTCGGCCTTGGTCTTGAAGTTGAGACATGTCCAGCTTGAGATTCTATCTAATTATATAAAAATATGATTTGATTCCGTTTGGTTACTGTAAAATGGAATTCAAGTGGACAAAGTTCACATTAGTTTGGAAATTGGAATATCTGGGACATTTTTGTGTGACCATGCTTCAAGTGTAGCCTATTGAGTGTTCTCAAGAAGAAAATCAAGTTATTACTTGACATTGTATGCTCCTACACTCATGAACAAGTCATCCCCACATCCCACACAATAGCATGCGTTACTCGAAAAACTTGAGGTTCAAAATTAGGGCAAGCATTCTTCAAATAGAAAGTTCAATAATCAAAAGGATTTCTTTCCAAAAACTGACTCACTCACCTTGGATGAGTCAGTTTAGATCTCAAGCATCTAGGTTTTTTTTTTCTTTACGAGATGAATTTTGTGTAGAAATTAATGGTGGAAGAATGTTTAATAGGGAGAGAAAATAGAGGATTAATGGTATAGATTCATATAAAAATAGAGGATTAATAGGCCCGCCATAGAAGAAAAAGATGAAAAAGGGAGTGGGAAGAGATTACATGGAGTGATGAAGATGCTCTAGTTGTCCTCCTCCTATATTGGGGGTCGTTTGAAATTTTAACCAGAGCCGCCACCGACATCTAACTCTAGAGAAAGGGGGAGAGAAGAAGTTGCTATGGTTAAAAGGGTGGGGTAGTTGGAATTTTAGGGCACAAATGCCCGAGAATTTTTAGCGTTAAAATTTTAGGGCGCCAAAAGAAAATTAGCATTCCCTCCATTCTTTACTCACTTAGCCTGCCACTTTCCATCTTAGTTGATGACCCATTTGGCCTGGCACCACTATTGTCCCCATCAGCCGTTCATATTTTAGAGAAATGGTGAACCACGAAACTAATTTGTGACGGGTAACTTCGTGACTATAAAAACAATGTTGTCATAAAAAGATGGATCATATGTGACTACTTGAAGAAATTTGTCACAAATAGCCCTTTTGACGTGACGGTATTTTTGGCTGTCACAAAAAGTCTGTCACAAAAGGATGGTTGTTTTGTAGTGATATTCTAAGTTTTGTTTCAATTCTAAGTGGAAGATTGGGTTTTCCTGAGGATTTATCCGATACGTGGCACTATCCGTTTTGGTCGAGACGAGAAGCTTAGTCCGAGATTTATTGGACCTTTCAGCATTATCGAGAGGATCGGAGTTGTCACCTACCGACTTGACCTACCAGCTACTTTGGAGGGAGTGCACAACGTGTTTCATGTGTCGTAGCTGGTATTATATTTTTGACCCGACTCATGTGATCGACCATTCAGAGGTCAGAGTGGGTCCTAGCCTCACTAATCAGGAGCAGTCCGTCGGGATTGTCGATCGTCGGGAGAAAGTGCTGTACAATCAGACGATTCCTCTCGTTCGAGTAGCTTGGAGTCATCATTCTCCGGACGAGTTGACTTGGGAGCGTGAAGATGAGATGAGAGAGCGTTTTCCTAGTCTTTTTGTTTGAATATTGTATGCATGTTATTTTGTCACGACCTGCACCCGGATATACGGATACGAATACGTGGGCCACGTCCAGCCTACGCTGCAGTATCGGCGGTAGAACGCTGTCTAGTACCCAATAAATATACTCTACATCTAGAAGGTCCATGAACTACAAATGTACTCAATCACAACCCAACATTCTAAAGAAGATAAGATAGGAAAGATAACTAAGGCACAAGAGCAATTAGAAACTACTAGAAGGAATCATAAGACAGGAATATAAAGAAAGAAAAATAAGACAAACTAAGGATAACTACCAGGCAACTCACATAGAAGAATAGTGAGATCCACCTCAGCTAGCAACATCATGAAGTCCAATAATGGCATAACAACTCCTAAAACATTATCAATATATCCAGTCAGGATGGGAACGAGTACATAAACTAACAACAGTTTTATAGTATTGACAAATGCTGTAAGAGACAATTATAATGGAATACAAGATGATATATCAAGACTGTAAGTAAAACAGGATATATAAACTGGAAATCATGTCAAGGTGAATCATGCAGGGAAAGTAAGCTGGACTGTAATATGTAATTGATGTAACAAATATAAAATGTGCTTCGAACATTATAGCATAATGTGATCGGTAAGGGTCCAGATCAGGCTTCCAGCCGACCGGCTACAAGTACGTGGACTCGGCCCGGCCGGGATGGCAAGCTATGGAACAAGTAGTAGCACAGGTCAGGCTATACCCATCGTGAGGTGAGGGTATAGCTATGATACAAGTAGTAACTCAAGATGGGCATTGATCACACTATCTATACAATTTCTCATTCCCCGAATAGTATACGGATCCGGACATAGCACGTCATGGCACGAGATTCTCTAAGAAGGTAGCTACTCCTTCTCAAGAATCGGTGTCAATACAAGTACAAGAACAAGATCGAGCAAGTACCAATATCCCAAGAAAATTCAAGAATGACATCTCATGACAGAAATCCGGTATATACTAGTCCGTGTACCATCGTGACGAGAATCAAGTAAAATACTATAACTGAATCGTATACAGAAAATATCAAGACAATGAACTACTATCAGAAAATGTACTCGCCTGAGATCTGGTGGAATATATCAACTGTGTAATCTGGCTTAGAGTGAAATCACAGACCTAAAGATGATATATATATATATATATATATATATATATATATATATATATATATATATATATATATAAAAGCTAATTAGGGTTCAACAATGTTAGGCATGATTAATCTAGGTCAATCTCAGTCCACTAAGTCAAACTAGGTCACACTGAGTTACACTAGGTCACAGAAAGTCAAACCAAGTCAAACTAGGTCAAACTGGGTCAAACTGGGTCAAAGGTTGACTTACAGTTGACTTTTGGTCAACTGGTCAACTCTAGTCAACTCTAGGTTAAACTAGGTCAAATGTTGACTCTACTTCGACGTTCAGTCAAAGCAGTCAACCATGGTCAAACAGGGTCAAAGATAGTCTCTATAAACATCTACAGGGTCAACACATTCAATTTCAGTGGTTGTGAAATCACTGGAATCGATGGATCTCAAAATACAACAAAAGGAGAAAGATTATAATAATAGGGTAAAAACCTACAGATGTTGTCGGATGGTGAAACAACCATCACCAATGTGTCCAGAATGGTCAAATCAACTAGGATAGCCTATCCATAAGTCCAATTTGGACACAGGGGCAAAAAGGTAATTTTGGGTCAAAACGGTGTCCGTGTCGGACCCGCTTTGCACCGAAAAATGTGCAAGAATACTAGTCCACTAAACCTAACAAATTATATGTCCACGAATTCAGAATGACGATACGAACCCAACGGTATATCCATAATTAGATTCCGATGAGCCGATCTCAAAATGACCCGTTGACTCGGATATTGGTATCCGACTTGCACGGAAATATATGTCGGAACCAATGTCCACTAAAATCTAACAAATTATATGTCACCGAGTCTAGAATGACGATACGAACTCAATGGTATATCCAAAATTGAATTCCGATGAGCCAGCGTCAAAAAGTCCTGTTGACCCGGACTGTGGGGCCCGCTTTGTACCGAAATACGTGCCAGGGTCCACGTCCTCCAAATCTAACAAACTTTATATGAAAATGTGCCAGAACGACGCCCCGAGTCTACTGGTGGTATCATAAATTGAATCCGAAGTCCCGATTTCAAAATGGAATTTTATAACTTGGAAATTAGGAATTCGGACGACCAACTTTGGCGTCGAATTCAACCAATTAAACGTGCTCACAATGAAACGAAACTGAAATGGCAAGAAGAGGGTTATACCAGCTGCGCACAAGAACTGGTGGTGCTCCAAACGGAGCTGCGACGTCGGAGTTACGAGTCCGCGAAGTTGGCTCCGCAAAATTGTCCAAAATATATACAATTTAAACGGTCAACTTGGTGGCCGATTTTGATTTATCAAACGACAAAATTAACGGACAAAACTGAAGGTTAGTGAAGAGGTATATACCGAGATTGAGACGGAGCAAGGAAATCGTCGATCCAACGGTCGGATTTCCTAAGAAATACGTACAAAGTCGCTGCGACGAGGCACAAATCTGAGTTTAATTTTGCGCGCGTCACGACGAGATCCCGTGCGAAACGCACGAATCGCCTACGTATCGCGTCGGGGAGGAGGAGGACGACGAGGGGGAGATCGCCCAGGGGTTCGTCGGAGGTGCCCGGCCATGTGGCGTCGCACAGTGGCCGCCACTGCGGCTGCTGCTGCTTGCATGTGCTGCTGTTGCAACTGCGCTGGAAGGCGCACGCGGCGGCGGCGTTGGCTGCTCGGCGGTGGTCGACAGCTACGACAAAGGAGGAGGAGGAGAGGAGGAAGGGTGGTGGCTGTGCTCGTGGGGGTGGTGGCTTGATGATGAGGGTGGTGGTGTTGGTGTTTGTGAAGGTGAGGGTGGTGATGAAGAAAATGAAGAAGAAAGAGGGAGAAGAAGATGATGATGAGAAGAAGAAAAAGAACGATAGGAGGGAAGGGATGATGTCGGCTGAGAGGTGATAGGGGGGAGTACTGATGGTGAGAGAGTGGGTGAGGGGTGTGTGTGTGAGGAGAGAGAGAGAGTTAGATATTTGAGAGGAGAGAGATATTTGTATATATATATATATATATATATATATATATATATATATATATATATATATATATATATAGAAAAAGAGTGAAAGATATTTATTAAATAAAAGAGAAAGGGATATTTGAAAATAGAAAAAAGAGGAATTGTATGGGGTGTTCATAAGGGGATAACATGGAGCTTGGGTTTGGGTTCGGTCGAGCCGGGTCGGGTCAAAATCGGACATGGTGCAATAATTGAATTTAAATAGGTATCTATGATCATGGGTAAATAAGTAACATGTGGGGACTCAAATAAATGGGATACAAGTATCATGTGGGTAGTAGACTTCATGTGGGCCATGTCCATACTTTGGGTTGACAGGTTGGATCGATGTCGGATCCCAAAATTAAATTGGAAATAGATAATTAATTGGCCTAAATTGACCCAAAAGTTGTGCGAAGCAAATGAAGCACAAGATGGTGTGTCTGAGTGGGACACGAAGGTCATGGGTGTAGAGCGTCTCGAGTAGATCATTCATGAGAAGTTGGTTCTGAGAAAACGACTGGTCTTGTGCTCCCAAATTAAAAGTCACGGCAACGTGAAAACGATGATCAAAGATAAAAGTAGAAAATCAATTAATAATTATTTAATCGATCAAACGGTCTAAATTGACCCGAACTTGCGCGATGCAAAAAGAGCACAAGGGAACGAATTTAAGTGGGACATGATATATCAAATTGAATATAATCTCGTCTACTACAAACTTCAAAAAGAAAGTTTTCAGAGACTGGCATCCCTGATGCTCTAGAAATCAAAGTCACGGTAAAGAGCATTTAATGATCAAAATTAATCAAATAAAAATGAATTATCGAAAAGAATTTATTTAGAAAATTCAAAAATAAATCTCAAAATTTCAGGGGGCTTACATATTTTCTTAAATAATTTCAAATTTCGATGACAAAACTTCTTTTAAGGGGTGTAGACTTGTAACTACCTAGAATTCAAATTTCTAATTTGAAAATCGATGTCATTATTTTTGGGAATTTATAAAAATATTTCTTTTACACTTATATTTGTGAATTTATTTCTAATTATTATTATTTAATAATTAGTTAAACTTATAGTTGGATTTATTCTATTATTAATTAGATCCTTGTGAGCCTACCAAGCCTTGGACTTGGATTGTAGCCTTTGGAATGTCTAATTATTGGTTAGTCCTAAATAATTGATTAGTTACTAATTAAGTAATTAGTTAGTGATTAGTTAGTGTTAGTTATGGTTAGTTAGTAGGTTCCACTATTGTCCCTAGATCTATTACATATTACACTTTTTCACTTAGGCTTGGAGAGTACTCCATTATTCTATTATTTAATTTTGGGGACTCTCTAATATTTTATATACAAATATTCCTAGTCTCTATTGCCAGTAGCTGACCACCATGATGTCGAATAGCTAATCATACACGACAGGTATGATTGAGTTGTACCAAGTAAATTTCTCAGCCCGATCACATATAGAACATGGTACTTCAACCTTACTTAGTGTAGTTATGACTTTTGCATTCATATTGCTTATGTCACATGCCATGATTTCACTTGTCCCGATTACTTATTTTTATCTGTCTATTTTATTTGTCATGATTACAGTTTCACTTTCTCTTTCCTATCTTCTATTTCATGTTATATAGTTTCTATCATGTTATGAGTAGTGGTTTCTGTATTGTACTTGCTCCAATCCTGACTGGATAACAACATTTTTAGACGATGACTTAGGTGTCCCACCTACTATGACACACCTGAGGCTGATCATGGTATATTTGAGGATGTAGAGGATGTTGTAGCAGACTTACCATGCTTAGTTTAGTTTAGCATTTACTTTCTGCTGATTAGATTTCTGATTGTTTGAACATTTTTTAGATGTACTCTATTTGAGGATACTAGTATCTGACTTTCTGGTTTGGATTCTGTGGACTTGTCTTTCTATTTCATATCTATCTGTTAGCACTTGTGATTGAGTTAGAATCTGGTTATCATAATTTACAATATGTTGCTAGATTTGGATATACTTAAGGATTAGACAGCGTACTACCGTCGACTCTGCGGCGTAGGCTGGACGTGTTTCCACATATTTGTGTCCTAACTTCCGCATGCGGGTCATGACAACTTTTTTTTTGAAAATTTGAGTTATAAAGGGGTTCGAATTATGGAGTTTTACTCGAGACAAACAAACGTCCTTTTCCTCTCTCAACCTTATGAGGTCAGTAAGACTGTATTCCTTCACGGCTTCACTGTCACAACCGTGGTGTTAGGACGGTGGATGACCAAAAATTTGCCCTAAAATAGTAAAGAGAGAGAGAGAGAGGGAGAACGAAGGGGAGAGCGAGAGGAGAGGAGGAAATCTCTAAGGGCTCAAGGAGGGCTTGAAGATTAAAAAAAAAAGTAAAGAGTGACTGACTACCAGGAGTGGGTCGTCCGAGCGTCGATCTTGAGCGAGAGGAGGGCGGTGAAGCGGAGGAGGCAGCCGTCTGCCACCACGGACTGGACCAACGTGGCTCTACGTCATCGTCTTCGATGGTGAGGCCAGTGATGGTGAGGACTCGCTCGAAGAGGAAGCTCAAGTTAGGGGTTTCGGTAGAGGGCTGTAGGGCTCTAGATTTCGAAGAGGAATTAAAGGATTTTGCTCGAGAAGGAAGAGAAGATGAAGAATAGGATTGTCAAGGCTGCGGGGCTGCAGATTTGGAAGATGAGTTAAATTATTATTATTATTATTGTTGTTGTTGTTGTTGTTGTTATTGTTGTTGTTGTTGTTGTTATTATTATTATTATTATTATTATTATTATTATTATTATTATTATTATTATATATTTCTTTTTTTTTCTTTTTTCTTTTGAAGGTGTCCACTTTGCTTGGAGGCATCTCTCCAAGGGGCTCGAACCAGCGACACTGCGTCGGGGTGCTTCACCGTTCCCAACGGACTATGGCCAAGGGGACTTGTCTATTTATATTGATTGGCCTTTCTTTCCATGAAAAATATTTTTGTCACAAATTTTCTACCAATTGTAATTGTAGTGTTTGATAGTTTATATTTTTCGTGAAATTATTTTAAAAAAAACTAGCATTTTACATATTTTTTTCTAAAATGATGAAAAAAAAAAATGAAACTTGTCTAACCCATAGAAAATCTCTTTTTTTCCATACTATTTTTCATGAAAAATAATGAAAATCAAACATCCAAATTAAGTTTTCCATAGATTTTTTTTAAATTACAGGTGTGTTTGATTTCAAGGTGGAAAATATGTGGAGAAAAAAAAATTAATTCCATGGAATTATTTTTCTAGGAAAAAAATTCTATGAAATTTACAAAAAGTCCATGGAAAACTTAATTTGGTGTTTGATTGTCATTATTTTCCACGAAAATAGTTATTTTCCATGAAAAATGCTATTTTTCTATGGTTGGACAAGTTTCATTTTCCACTATTTTAGAAGAAAATATGGAAAAATTGTAACTTTTTGGAAAATAATTTCATGAAAAATATAAGCTATCAAACACTACAATTGGTGGAAAATTTGTGATGGAAATATTTTCCATGAAAAAAAAACCCAATCAAACACAACCTACAATTACAATTAATTGGTAGAAAATATGGAATTATTTTCCTAGAAAATAATTTAATGGAAGTAATTACTTTTCCACATATTTTTCACCTTCCAATCAAACACACCCTAACGGATTTTTAATTTCTAACTGTTTGTTACTGCTAGAAATTTATAATGGTAAAAAAAAGTTAGGATTTGAAAAATTGTGTTATAGAAAAATTTTATTTTGGTGTAGTTATATGTTGTCCTTTTATTGCATGTAGTTAGTCCTACTAAATGTCTCATAATAAAGTAATATTCTTCCTAGGTCGATACGGTTTTGGTGTCCCACACTTTTCGAGGAATCACTCGAGCCACCGCTATTACACAAAGTTCTCATTCCAGGATCATCTCATTTTCACCACAATGATCCCATACCAAATCCAAAATAGTTTCCAACATTTAAGGCTCAGAATAATGATACATAATTATCACCGCATTATAGAGTTCACATTTCTTTTCTGTCTATTACTAAGTTAAGTATCATTTTTTTAAAACTAATATACAATCTCTTATTTAACATACGATCATCATTGTCCAGTTTATGTTCCAACATCCCAACATAATGAATTATAAGTATCAGTGTAACAGTTCGAATAAATGTACCAGCACTGTATAATTTCAGCATTCCAAAAATAACAAAAAAAATACAAGTACGCCGCTCAGTTTCGAATCTAGGTTTTCTCCTCCAAAATCTTCAAAACTCGTCGAAAATTTTCGGAAAGGCCGACAAACAGTAAAACTGTTAAAATGGAGGTCCAAACATCATTTTTTTGCGATTCTAAAATTTCGGAAGGCCGACAAACGGTGGGGCGATTAATCTCAGGCTCCTCAGAAATACGCTCATTTTGCGGCAAATCGGATCTCATTTCGACCTCCCAGTCAAAAGTTATAGCCCTCCAAAGTTTCAACTGGCCATAAAATGCAGAAAAATGGCCATTCGCCGTGGTAATATCACGGAGAATGGCAATTCTCCGTGTTAATATCACGGAGAATGACCATTCTCCTTGTTAAAATCCATTCAACGTCCTAAAATGACGGAGAATATCCATTCTCCGTCATTTTAACACGGAGAATGGCCATTCTTCGTGGTTTTAACACGAAGAATGGTCATTCTTCGTTCTTAAAATCCGTGATTTCTAATACGGAGAATCCGTTCTTAAAATCACGGAGAATGACCATTTTCCGTGTTAAAATCACGGAAAATGGTCATTCTCCGTGTTAAAATGGCGGAGAATGGCCATTCTTCGTGGTAATATCACGGAGAATGGTAATTCTTCGTGTAAATATCACAGAGAATGACAATTCTCCGTGTTAATATCATGGAGAATGGTCATTGTCCTTGTTAAAATGACGGAGAATACCATTCTCCGTGCTAAAATGACGGAGAATGTCCATTCTCCGTCATTTTAACACGGAGAATGGCCATTCTCCGTGGTTTTAACACGGAGAATGGCCATTCTCCGTGGTTTTAACACGGAGAATGGTCACTCTCCGTATTAGAAATCACGGAGAATGACCATTCTCCGTTCTTAAAATCACAGAGAATGACCATTCTCCGTGTTAAAATCACGGAGAATGGCCATTCTCCTTGTCAAAATGCAGGAGAATGGTCATTCTCCGTGTTAAAACCACGGAGAATTGCCATTCACCGTTCTTAAAATGACGGAGAATATTCTCCGTCATTTTAAGAACGGAGAATGGCAATTCTCCGTGGTTTTAACACGGAGAATGACCATTCTCCGTGGTTTTAACACGGAGAATGGCCATTCTCCGTGGTTATGACACGGAGAATGGTCATTTTTCGTATTAGAAATCACGGAGAATGGCCATTATCCGTATTAAAATCACGAAGAATCAATTCTCCGTGTTAAAATCACAGAGAATGATGGAGAATATTTGATAGAAACCTATATTTTTATTTTTATTTTTGTAGAAAAAAATTTGTCAGGAATAAAGGGTTTCGTTCTTCTTTCAAAACGATGCTAACTCTTATGGAAAAAAAGAAGAAGATCTTATCTCCACAATTGATCTAATCGCCGAAAAACTTCAAATCTCTCCAAGAAGATGATGATGAGATGTTGATGAACGATGATCGAAGTTCGACTGAAGAAAAGCACAGTGAACTACGAACGATCTTTGCGATCTCTGCTGAAGATGAGAGCAATGGAATTCAGATCTATCGTGAAGAAGAAGAAGACGAGAATCGTAATCCAAATCTGAGTTTGTGCGAAGAGGTAGTTATGGTATTATCAAAATGATAATTTTGTAAAAACAGAGTATCTAAAAGGAATCTTGGAATATTTAACGTGGAAATATATAATTCTGGACATTTCATAAAACCCATCGTGTGGGTGGATTTTTCATAAAAATCAACCACGAAATTGAATTTCTCAGCAATTTCCAGTTATTTTATTTTATTTTAGAAAAAATGGCAGTAATATGGTAAAAACGGAATAAAATAAGAGGCGTCTTGCAATGAGCACCCTTTGAAAAGGCTAATTATAAGGGCACATATCTTTTTGATCGGGGCTAGCCAGGATTAGGGCTAGCCAGGTTGGGAGGAACTTTTACTAGGGCTATCAAAATATTTCACTCAGGAGGCTGTCCAAAGTCCACAGCCCCCCAAACCCAAAAAATCACCCTCATTTCTAAATTCCACTCTCTCTCTCTTCACAAACCCTACCTTTCTTCTTCTTCTATCCATCTTCTTCTCCACCATTTCCATTCTCACATCTTCATCAAAACCCTAATTTTTTTTTCATCATCATCATCTTCTTCTTCTCCACCATTTCCGTCATCACCATCTCCATCAAAACCCTAGTTTCCTTCTCTTTTCATTCGGGAATGTCGACTTTAGGACTGCCAGAAATAGTGGCAGTCCTGAAAGGAACTTGCTGTACAGCAAGTATCTTTCAGGACTGCCTCAATTTCTGGCAGTCCTCAATATGTCTAGGACTGCCAGAAATTGTGGCAGTCATGTTGTAGAGCATGTCCCTTTCAGGACTGCCACAATTCCTGGCAGTTCTTATTACTTCTAGGACTGCCAGAAATTGTGGCAGTCCTGTTGTACATCGAGTCTATTTCAAGACTGCCACAATTCCTGACAGTCCCTCATTACTTCTAGGACTGCCAGCAATTGTGGCAGTCCTGTTGTACATCGAGTCTATTTCAAGACTGCCACAATTTCTGGCAGGCCTCGATACTTCTAGGACTGTCAGAAATTGTGGCAGTCCTGATATGAACCCAATTATTCTACAACTAGGATTTCTTCCATAGTTTTCTTCTACAACTAGGATTTCATGCATAATTCTTCTATTAATAAAGAAAAATTGGTTCATAGACTAATAGATTAATAGATTTGATAGATTTGATAACCCAATTTCTTCTACAACTAGGGTTTCATCCATAATGCCCAAACAAGAAGAAGAAAAATAAAGTAGGGTTTGGAGAAAGAGATCTGAGAAATTAGAAGAGATCTGAGAAATTAGAAGAGAGCAAAAAAATCAAAATAAACTAAAAATTGATGTTCTTGTTCTTGTTTTTTTTTTCTTCTTGTTCTTCTTCTTCTTGTGAGGAATGGAGAGTGAGGAAGAAAACAAAAATTATAACACTTATCTTTTATACCTACCACTTGGATAGCCCTGAGTAATTTTTTCAGTGGCAAACTTGTAAATAATGGAAAACTAATACTTGGACAGCCCTGATCAAAATGTGCTGTGCCCTTATAATTTACCTTTGAAAATTAGGGGAAGGGGAATGAATGATAATAATCCCTAATTGCCCTGTTTTTCTTTACTTCTTCTTCATCATCGATGGATCCTCCTCCTCCTCCTCCTCCTCTTTTTCCACAAAAGAAGAAGGGGAAGAGCAAAGCCATTGACGATGACGGTGACCTTGATGATGATGAGAAGGAAAACCCAATGGAAATAGTACAAGGAGAAGAAACAAACCCAAGAAAGTCGAGTACTGACCAACAGCAAGAAGAGCAGCAGCAGCGGAAGAAGAGCAGCAGCACAGTGCCAAGGGGAAGGGGGAGAAGGAACAATGCTGCCAGGAGGCCACGCCGGCAGCGGCTGGACAAAGACGACGACTTTCTCCCACTATTCAAACAACAACAACAGCAATTAGAAGAAGGAGAAGAAAAAGGAAGAGGACATGAAATAGTTATTAGTAGGAAGAGGAAGAAGACTAATCATAGCGATACTACTAGACCACGATCACCATCACCGTCATCAAATAGTAAGTTATCTCCCATTCTCTCATTTTGCTACTGTTTTATTCATAATTATTATTTATTTATTGGCTTATTAGTTACTACGCACGCACAAACTAGGCTAGGCTAGGGTTTTACAAAACTTTTTTCCAATAAAATCTGAATTCTTGTTACGTTTGGATAGTCAGTCAGTCTGGTTCCTTTCCTGTTAATTTTGTAAGAAGAAGAAAGGGTCTCCACATGCTTATTTTCTCCTTTGTTACTAGTCTTCACTGATTGATCTTTGATTTTGATGTTCCCGATGCTTGTTTGGAGGCAGCCAAGGCAAATGTATGCTTTCTTATGCTATTGTTCTATGACATGGCATTGTAGTCTTGGTTCTTCTTAGTTTCAGGGCTAAACATCTGTGAATAGAGCACTTATATTGGATTCTTTAATTGAATGATGAGGAGCGTAGCGGCTTGGATGGTATAGGCTATAGTGGTCTGGTCGGCCTTTCTAATGAACATGGAACCCTCCTTGCCCCGATTCTTTGCTATAAGGAATTTGTACCTTTCTAGTGATGTTGTACACGTTGCCTCGTCGTCATGGTAAAAATATCTCTTATATTTATAGACAATGGTTCTTGATCCAGAAACCATCGTTGGTGATGAGAGTGAAAGCATGAATAGTAGTGTATGGGAGCTGATATCTGACATCGTAATGTGGAAAAACGTCACGAAATCCACATTCTGGTTTGGACTGGGCTCAACTTTTTTCATCTCTTCCTCTTTCTCAAGAGAGAGTAATTTCAGGTATTATACACAATTCCTCTTTCAACTTTATGAATAGTTGGCTTTGGCTACTTGTGATCCGACTCCCCTTTGTTTGTCTTGAAATTTCAGCATAATATCAGCAGCTTCTCATATCGGTATTTTGATTTTGGGCTTTGCCTTCTTCCACGACTCTCTTTCCAACAGGTAGTCATTTTTTACCCATCTTCTCAGATATAAATATGAAGCACTGGAGAAGTAACATTAAGGTTTCTACAGGCAGACAAAAAGGCTGAAAAGGACGAGCTTTCAGTTAACAGAAGATGACTTCCTCCAAGTTGCTCGGTTAGTTTTGCCACTGGCAAACTCTATCCTGGCCAAAAGCCAAGAGATTTTCTCGGGCGAGCCCTTGATGACTCTCAAAGCAAGTTCACCTATAGCTCTTTCTTACTCTCTAACCGGTTCCATATTGCAGAATGCTTTCATCACTATTTGTTTGTCTGATTTCAGGTGGCACCCATTCTTCTCTTCACAGCCAAGTTTGGTCCGCTAATAACCCCATGGAGACTTTTTGCAATTGGTAATAGCTAAATGAGAGGGCAACTGTGTCCCAAGTATGTGCTAATTTGGCCTTCTAAATGCATGTCCTAAAATGGATAAAATTTTGCAGGCTTCTTCTTGAGCTTCACTATCCCCAAACTTTACTCTTCCTACTCTAAAAGGATATGTAAAAAAGGTACACTGAATTTTCTTTTTCAAATTATGGCAAGTAATTGAAATAAATATTGGTTGTATTAAAAGATTTAAGTGTCCTTCTGAACCATTTGATGTTCTTTATCATGAAACCGACGGTTTTGTAATGAATCAGTTGAAGAAACAAAAAAATGTGTTTGGAAAGCTTGGAAATTGTGCCCTAACAAGAAACTGGTCACAGCATCCACAGTTGCAGTGTTGTGGAACTTGTTTAGTGTAAAAATGCGCTTCTTTACAGGTAATATTCATAAAGATAACTGTGAAGCGAATATATTACTTCTTCCATTTAGAATATATTTGAGTTGATTTTTTAAATCGTCATATTAACTGAATGCAACTGTGTATTGGTTGCTGTTATTTTCTCTTCAAACACTTTATGTCTGAAATGTGATAAGTGGATGTGAATTGCATGTACTTTCCTCACCTTCAGGCTTGTACTAGTTAAAGTAATGCTTATGTCCTAAAGTTCCAACTAGATATACTCGCACGATATTTGAGGCTAAAGTTATGCGTCCATGATTTTTTTTCTTTTTCTTTTTCATTTTTTCCATGCACATGTTTCATATGCAACCATATAGTTGTTAGTACCACTCTAATTATTTTTTAAATTTCTTTATATAAGAAAACATAGTATAATATTTATATACATGCCAGGTAATCCATTCTTGCATACATGTTTACACATGTATGTGCTTAGTATCATAGCACAACACCAAACTTATGGTGTTCAACCATGTGAAGTACGTTTTTTAATCTTACATTCCTTATAAAGTTGACGAGTAATCTGGTAGTCAGTTCACTTTCGATAAGAGATGAGAAGAGGATGGTAAGAGTCAATGAATTAGTCAGCACTACACCTCATTTTCTTAATTTATTATTTATTTGTTTATTTTATATATCGGGAATAGGAGATTTATTAAGAGAATAAACCCAAGTTTCCAAGATGGAAAGTAGCGGAAATACAGTAGACATGGCTGTTAGCAGTCATACCAAGGATAAACAGCTGCCAAACAACTACGAAAAGTTCAGCGTGACACACCTGACAAAATAAGCTGAACGGAAGAAAAGGATTCAAACAGCCGACCCCGAGAATTTGGGATAAAGGTTTTGTTGTTCTTGCTGTTGTACAGACCTGTCAAAATAAACAATGCCACTGACCCAGCAACCAACCTGCATAAACACAATTGTTGACACAACTAACCTCATACTTGAACACCTTATCTAGAATTGGAAGTTGTACAACTTCAAATATATATAGATGAGTTTAATGATGAGATTTCCACTTAAATTTTAAACTTTTATATCTTTTAATCTGGGTTAATCAATGTGAAGACTATCCTACAGTGAATTCTTAGCCCTTTAATTTAGTAAATGGTTACTAGAATGATAGCCTGTACAATCATAGCTCAAAATTAATCTATTATAACTTTGAGCCTATAGTGAACCGTGCCTAACCCTTATGGATCACTACTTTCACTTCGTAATTTCAGAACATTGTTAGATCTATTCTTAGATGGCATTATCTTTTTAAGGAGAAATGTGCCATTACAGATTTAAAAGACAATTTCTAAGTATCTTCTTTCTGAGACCTATATTTTCCATGACCTCCCTTCTGTTGTTTCAGCACATCTTTTCATGTCCTCTTTCCTAGTCTTGTATAGTTTTACTTCATAAAATACAAGAACACAGAAATTTCTCATGTTACAACGGTTGGATACGCATGTCTGCTACATGATAGATAATACTTTTTGTGCCGATAATCTTTAACACTTTATGCAGCATTCATCTCCGTAGTGGCACTTCGTTACCAGCAGCAGCATATAGGTGAAGGAATTAGTGAGAAGGAAAGCAGGGAGCCAGAGCAGCAAACTATGATGCTAACAGACAAGAACTTACGTGTCACAGAAGATTGAGTTGGTAACAACTCCTAAGTCGTAAAGTTTTCCCATATTTGTTTATAAATTTTGTTTCAACATACATGCTTTGTAAGTTACATATAGAAAATCTTGAGTTACTAGTTACCTTCTCAAGCACAAACAATAATTTTCTGTGTAGTTTTACTTTCTCATAAATAACTTTTCTGCTTTTTCCTCTTTCTAATCACTGCCGTCATCCTTTTTATATTTCTTTGTTTTTGTTCTTGTTAATGTTGAAGTCTTCATGATCATATTATTCTATTGTTATCATTTTTCTGTGTCGTTTATTAAGTGTTTAATGTTTCCTGGTAGGGGCATATCATTTTGAATTACGGAATATTTTGTGTGTGTGCTAGATGTGAACTGGATATTGAATATTGATTTTGTTCTTTTATTAGGATTATAGCCTGTACATGATGATTTTGTATATAGGAGAGCTGTGTTTTTGTTTGAAAGTTCACTACCATTACGAGACTGCCTACTTGCATAGGATGATGTTACCATTTCGTACCTGATTACCAGGCTTTGGAACTACTGAGCAATTTGTTAATATGGTGTAGAAGTGTCTATACATCGGACAGTCTGTCAGCATATCTACTACTAGGTGCCTGCTTTGATATGTTTTATGCACTGTATTAGATAGCTTAGTAATTTATACTGACAACCGTCTAATACTTCTGCAGCAGTTTGTGAAGGGCGCATCTCTACTATCATCAACAGCACATAAGAAGCAAAAAGAAGTGTTGGCACAGAGAAGGTAGCAGCAAGAAACAATGAAAAAAGTTGGCAATCTAACAACCTGCCGCTTCACCAAGTGATAGCTTGTTTCAAATTACTTGCTCCTGGTGTTCGAACTTGCTAGTTCTCCTTTTAGGGGCTGACCTTGCAATACTTTTGTAGTATGTTGTAATCGAAAGATTTGGAATGCTGTCGTATGATTTTGTTGGAATAACAGTTTGCAATGTATATAGTATAGTTCCTCTTTGATCTCCTTTGTAGGATGGAACTGCTGTGTGGCACACTATCTCATTGTCGGTTGTCCTAAACCGAGAGTCGGTATATTGGAGTTAAATGTTAGGGCATTCACGTGACGGATGCCCATTGCTGGTATCAACAAATATTGCTTATTCACTGTTCATGAATTTTCGTAATAGAGCCTTGGATTAGGCAAAGGTTGATATTTAAACTTTACCTATACCGTTGTTTATCAGTAGAGAATGGAGATCTTTCGACACTAGATGAAGTGTTACCTTTATCAACGTGACAATCTAATTCGAAATCATATTCGTAATCAGTTTTAAGAATTTGGCTTTACCCCAGAATTCAAGAGAACCCCGTACCATCTTCGTAGATTGAGATTGCTAAACATGTCAAAGTTAGTTTTAAAAGAACCAAGAAAATTAGTTCGAGTAATAACAGCTGCTAATACAATTCATGATCCATGTAACATCTTAATCTAACACTAATACATGGTGTTTGTACTAATTAACCTCTTTAATAAGTTATACACTTATGCAAAGAAATATGGTCCCCAGTTAACAATCTAGACCACTAGATGGGATCTGATTAGATATCACTATGTATACTAAATAAAGCGCCCCTACCAAGAGTGCTGCGTAAGAAAAGGTCAGATAATGAACTCTGTTCAATCAAAGATGTTACTGAAGCGTACAATTGTGCTCAAGAACTAGAATGAAGATCTCAGGTCAAAAAATCCTGTTACATGTTACTGTGCTTTGAGAACTAGAAAAAAACTCGATCAGAAAGTCTGATAACCCAGTCATCTCCTTATAGAAATTTAGTGTGTTTAACATAGTTCAGAAGTGAATTCATGCAAGAAAGATACAGCCAACTGGGTTCACAACCCATACATCCATACATATTTCGGGAGGCAGATAGTACATGGAGACTTCACTTATCCTGCCCCCGAAAACAGGAAGCTGGAGTGTCCTATGTTTGTCTTCTAACACTAAAGCCAAGGAGAATCCGAAACTGCCCTTTAGAAGGACGCAGGTTCATCTTGAAGGCCCTCCAATCACTAGCACATGGTGTTTGGTAAAAGAGTGGTAACTCCATGTGCCAATAGTGTCCATCTGCCCACAGCTTTTCTGCTTCACTTAATCACCAAACAAAGTGTTGAGAAGCAGGTCCTGCACAAATGTAGCCCTCACGGTGGCCTGCCTCCGCTTCTGTTCTCTTTCCTCGTGACTCAGAGAAAGATCGAGACTGCATAAGCAAAAGTTGAGAATTGATTAGGTCTCAACATTTTCATGTTTAACAGTTATGGCATATACATAACTTGCTCTACAACTATCATGGAGTAAAATTTACATGCAAGTTTTATGATTCAATTAGGGAGACACGCATACTAAGTCAAAATGAATTGCCTAAACATTACCATTCACAGCAGACTGCAAGTAATTATCATAACCACATTCTGTAAAACTTAGCCAGGATTATTGGCGATGTTCAATCAAAATGTTGTTTGTTGATTAAAATGGTTTATCACATAACAGAAATACATAAGACTATTTTTCATTGTGAAGATTTAGTCTATATTTTATATAATCTCTGTTCTGAATCAGAATGTATTTGTGAACGTCTGATGTTCAGAACCAAAATGCAATTGTCACCACGGTCAATATTCCCGTATGATTATCTTATCCTTGTGTCGTGGCAAGCTAAAAAAAAAAGATATAATTCATTTTGTTTCGGTAGAAAGGAACACTGCAGCCTATTACATAATACAGAAGAAAAAGGCATACACCATGTCGGAGAAGAGGAAACACAAGAATATATTATGGGCGACATAAGCCTCTAAAGTGCCAATAGGGACACCAGTTACTTTTGTTTCTGTTACAGTCGCCCCTTCTATAAAGCAAGGGCACATAAAGCAATAAAGTTTAAATCTCCTAATCTATATCTGCAACTATTTTCTTTGCGAGCAAAAACTTTGGCCTATCACCAAAATATTGGAAGCAGCTGATTGATGACGTCTTATGATACTTCAAACACTCTCCCAAGCCAATCAAATACTACATAAACTATTAAATCCTCATCCTACTAGTCACTCCATTGCTAATATGATCCAAAGTTGAAACCAGTTGATATTATCAATCTCACTGCATTTCCACCTCTGAAGAAATCAAGTCGGTACTTTTCTCTAACCTTAGTAAAGCTGCAAGTTGACACATTCCTTAACCAAATGGGCTGGGATATTAGCAAGAAAGTTCTCTTATAAACTACCTAGGTTAGCTAACTCTACTCTCATTACTCTTATTCCTAAGGCAAAGCATCCATCATCAATTTCTGAATTTTGGCTCACACTTACGCAATCATCTTTATATTTATCACACACTTTATTGAATAGCTAGAACTACACATAAAAATTATTCACTAAACAGAGTGCTCTCATACATGGAAGAAATACAGACTTTGCTGCTAACTAATTGATAAGTTCCATCTCTCTAGTCTGGAGTCTCGAGCTCAAAAAAGAACTTGCGAAAAAAAAATCAGAAGATATTTGATTTGGTGGCTAGGGACTACTTCTGCAGATTTTCTAGCAAAGCAGCTTCTTTTCACAGTAGACTTGTTGGTATGCTGTGTTAGACGGACACGGTGACGACACGTCAACATGGACACGACACCTATTTGGTGTCTCCTAGTGTTTTTGGTGTCCAGGTTATGTCCAATACGACATGGCCCACAAGTTTGGGTGTCCCTGCTTCCTAGCTGGTATGTGTGCTTGTTGAGACTTCAAACTTTACATGGAGCATTGTGTACATTCACAAGGCAATTCCAAATAATAGTATTCTTCCAGACAGTTACAGAGAACTACTTCAGGCCCCATGATTTCTTTTTTTAATTCAAAACTTCAACCATGTGCTATGTAATGCTAAACTGGGGAGTCATGAGGTACTGTATTTTAATTGTAACTTCTCACGTTGCTAATGACTGGATAATGCACCAGTGTTACAGGTAGTGGATGATAATTTACAATGGCACATACGGAGGGGGGAAAATTTAGCCTGCACAAGAAGCAAAGAAGATTGAGGCAATAAGTTCCTAGAAGTATCATTTGGATGTTTCAATTTGAGTTGCACAATCCATCTATGGTGCAGAGTTGGGCAATGGCATCACTTCAAAGGAGTTTAACAGCTTATCATCAATATTGTTTACAAGTTGAGGTTGTAAAAATTGAGCTTTTTTGTACTGACATTTCATTGCGGAGAAGGACAATCTTTCAAGTTACCACGAGTTACCAGTTTTCACCTTCACTAGACAGGTTACTTGCTATAACGCTCCTATTTTCAATTTTTGTCGAGGTTGCAAATAAGTTCCATAACTACTTTTCAACACCATAACACTGAAACAGATGGAAGCGAGGTGGAATTTCCTAGTAGTTCCCAAGGATATATTTTACTTTCTGGTTAACAAACACACTCTTAGTAGTCAAAGAAAGAGAAACATGATCACATTGTACAAAAGATGGACATAAGGATGTTTCAACAAAATTGAAAAAAGGAGATTCAGACATTGCCGTCGACTTTGTAGAAGCAGCTGCTAATGGTGAAGTTTTTCGCAATGCCCACAGACGGCGGGTTTTTTTTTTTTTTTGGCTCTTCTTTCGTCTTTTTAAGTTTCTTTTTCGTACGAAGTGATTTATGGTTCTTGGTTTTATCATTAGGGTTCGTGATACACACACACACGCACGAGTGTGTGTGTGTTTGAGTACAGTAAATGGCTTCCTGAGTGTTGTGTAAAGAAGTGTTTTCTTCAGAAGTTCTGAATGGATGAGTGTATATAGACTCACATATTCGTGTATGCATGTATATATATTTAAGAAAAAGGACCAGAAACACAGTAGCTTAGGACCATGGCAAGTAACCCAAGAGGGAGAAAGAGGGCACGCTTTAGAAACAACAGGTTGGTAAATCAAGAGAGAATATGTATGTATGATAAGTACCTGATCTTCACAACAAGTTAAAAGGTCATTAATTGCTTTATGGTTTTAGTCACACGGCTCTATGTCAGTCTAAATATACACCAAAAAGTAAAAGCAACAAAGGCATATAAAAATATACATAGTGATGTAAGCATTAACTAGTTTTATAGATAGGAACCGGATTGAAATTTCAGAGTATATATATATATATATATATATATATATATATATATATATATTTTTTTTTTTTTTTTTTTTTTTTTTTTTTTTTTTTTTTTTTTTTTTTTTTTTTTTTGAAAGAAGGTAATTGTGGTGACCGCTCCCACTGGGATTCGATCTCCTGACCACTCGGGCCGCATGCATCTCTCTCAACCACTAAGCTAGAGGTCATTTGCTATATATATATATATATATATATATATATATATATATATATATATATATATATATAATTTATTTTTTTCTTTTTTAAAACCAAGGCCCGTGGACAACGCCACCCAGCCAGCCTTGGCCCGGAGGCCGTGGGCAACGCCACCCAGCCGCCCCCGTGGGAGTGGGGGCTCGAACCCACGCCCTCACCCCCGAGTACCAGCGGTCTTACCGGTGCGCCACCGGGCCACTGGCATATATATATATATATATATATATATATATATATATATATATATATATATATATATATATATATATAAAATGTTAATTGGCTTGGTAGTATGGCATTACTCTCTTCAAAATGATCTGGTTTAAAAAAAAAACTTTCTCAATAAGCCATGTTCTAGCCTTTCAATCCCATATAAATCACCATCCTTTTGGAGGTTTACATCATAGTTAAAGGTAAAAGTTTCAAGTTCAACCACAACTCTCATACAAGTTTCCTGTTAGCTTCTCACTTTATTTGAACCCACCCGAATATCACAGTATCTCTAATGTGGTCTACAATCGTACTTCTATCATCTCAAGCTTTTTCTAGTATACTCATCTCTGGCTCGACCTATACTATTTTTTTTTTCTTTTAAGGCCCCGGCACAAACCCATGACCTCTCCATTAAACCTCACCAGCCCCTACGGCTGGGCCACCCCCCGGTGGCCAAAAGAAAAGTTGATAAACTCAACATATACTAAATGGTACTCTATTTCAGAATTCTGATGCCATTCAGGGGTCCAATTAATGGCCTAGATCGCATTAGTCGCCCATTTCTGTCACCTGATATTCCAAACTATTCCAACTGTTTTGCTGTTATAGACCTAGAGTACAAGTTTTCACTGCCACCAGGAGCTACTTACACGAAGAAGCCAAAGGAGAATAAGGAGGCATATTCATCAGTCAAAGAGAAAGGACACATGGCTTACGTGCAGGAAAGACATGAAAGAAAGAACATATCTTTCATTATTGAATTTGCATCATCATCTGAAATTGCTTCATTAAATAGATGCATAAAATAGTCAATTTGTACATTACTTTCTTGGTATCCAACAAGGAATAAAAATATTTAAAGACTTCCACGACTGTGAGTAACAAAGAGCAACAACTGGGCCATCCAACAAGGAATAAAAATAGATTTAAAGACTTCCACGACTATTGAGTAACAAAGAGTAACAACTTGGCATCCAACACCAACAGACCAGTTGGAACTTGACTAGTGGTAAAGAGTAACAACCAACATTACAAGTCCACGTCAAAATGGTACTGAACACCTACCTAAACATCACAATGTGTTACATTAGAAAATGGTACTGAACACCTACCTAAACATCACAATGTGTTACATTAGACAGAATAAGTTGACAATTTCAGACTGTGTTTATAGCATAAAAAGAAGGATTAAGGGTAATAGCAGCAAATTTATGAATAGATATACAAGCACTCACACTGATGCCATCCATTCAAGCCAATGAGGAACCTACACATCAACGATAACCACTATACAAAATACTAATAGCAACATACATTAGCGATACCTTTCGGCCCGCTTTGGATCGGAATTGGAGCGTCCAAAACCGACAAACAGCCAGAACTACCTATTAAAAAACACTGGAAGCAAAGGGTCCAAAATCGGTACCAAAACCAAGTTTTGAACCTTGCTTAAAACTAGTGCAGACATCTAAAGCGTTTGATTTAGAAGAGAAGCATTTTTTAGGAATGAACCAAAAGTTACCATTGGCACTCCAAGAGTAGCTTTGAATTGATATCAATGCAAGATTTCTTGAACAAGGTGAGAAAAGTTTAGAAATGCTACCTTGATTTCCAAGTCTGTAAAGATGATGTCTTCTTAGTACTAAAACTTTCTGCAATAGATAAAGTAGATTTTGACATTGACATATCTTCTACTTCTGATGGGAAATTCAAAACAAGAGATGAAAGTAATGAATCAGTGACAGCAGTTGAGGCAGCCGTATTGCTTGATATTGATTGATAACCTCCACTTCCCAAAAGCACCTGCAGATGAGCTTCACGGAGGTCTCTTCCTAGCAGAGAAAGTGCCTGGCTTTTGGGAATGGCAACTCTGCGTAACCTTCGACGCCTCTGCAAGTTTTCCGCAGTTAAAGAAAAATAGAAATGGCTTCATACCGAAGTATATTCTCAAGAAGATGTCATAGAAAGCATATTTGAAATATGTCAAAATCTTTCATACTTCTTTAGCCTTGTAAACCAAAGAGGGACTTGTAATTTGGATATGCACTTGTCTTGGCATGGTCCAAAAATATCATTCAATTTCCCCTCAATGAATTAAAATAGTTATGGATAGTGCAAGTAATACCTTGAAGACAGAAAATGCTGTTAAACTGATACTTCTCTCTCACTTTAATGTTTGCATATTTCCCAAAATATAGTACAACTTTGTCTAATTTAACGCGTTTATATACGGATTAACGTTATATTATACTGATAGCTCTCCGGTGATCTTGCCTCAACCACCATAATGTGGCATATTTCCTAAAACATAGTACCAATATGTTAAAGATGCATCCGTTAGTAGTATACCAGTGGATCACATAACAACCAACCTGTGAGAGAGAAACTAACACACACATTCACATATTTAACTTAGGATAAGTTTCCTTAGTTTCTATATTTATGCAGCACAGTGATAAACTTATGCATCTCATTCAGCTCTAAAATTGTAAAATACCGTTTTTCTACGTTGCACTATTTTGGCACTGAAAAGTTAACACCCATTATACTTTTGAAAACACCCATTATTCTTTTGCATAGATTGGGCCAACATTAGCTTCGAACCAAAACTTTCAACCTTCTCCATAACCAAGTCTATAACTCGAAAAGTATATCTTGAAGAGGTGCCCATGTTGCAATGTAATATGACTCAGCATGTCTCAGGCAACCTTAACAGAGCAAATGGGGCACACCTGAAATAAAGGGAAAAGGCAATACGGCTTGAATCACGACAAATTGACAATAACACCCAAGCAATCTATCTGAAAAACGATCGGTCGCAAACTACATGTTTGGAATAAGTTGCATATAAACCATGGGAAAGGTTCTGATGATTTTCATAGTTAGCTTATGTACAATGCCAGTAACTGGCAAACACACGTTTCATACCAAGTATAACTTTGTCTTTATCTCATATAGACATAGCATACAAGTCAAACTACAGAGTTCTAGACTACAAATGTAAAGAAAGATATATATAACACAATAAAAAACCATGTGCTTCCTACACTTCTTCTACTCGGACAGGATACTGCAGTTTACATGAAGGGTTATCAACTCAGACAAGCCTCATAATAAGCTTGTTTTGGAATATGACAATCGATGTAGTCCTACTTTTGTTAATAACATCTACATCCTTTTCTTTAAAAAAGGAAGAATTGGTTTGAAAGCTCATAATAACTAAGAAGTAATTATAATTACAATTCTATTCCAGTCGATACTTTGGCCATCTCCAATGGGATTTTTTTTCTCTCCTATTTATATGGTAGAAACCTTTTTTAGAAAAAACTTCTCCCAACAATGGTTTCTATCCTAATTTCCATTCTACCTAGCACTAATGTAGGATGGAGAATTTCTACGAGGGTTTCTACATGAAATTCTCCACCTCTCATAGAAATTATTATTGAGCCTACTTTCAAACTAAATCATTAAATTGACCCTTTTATTTTCTGCCACGTAGGATAGAAATTGAGAACCATTGGAGAGTGTTTTATTTTTGTGCAATTTCTATGTAGAAACTCTGCCAACTAGGATAGAAATTTCCTTATAGTACAATGTCAACGGGATAAAAAGTTTGACCTTTCTACTTGATATAGCATACATTGTTGCTAATGTGGGAAGAACCACGAATAAAAATATTCACTTGTGGTCAAACAGAATTAGGCAAGTTGTGTCAACTGTCAAGAAACTCAGATTGTTGGGTTCATGTCTCTAACTACCCCTTGTTCCTATTATCCATCTAGCAGCCTGGTGAAGTTCTCAAAACGATTTAGACTATTAAAAAATGTTCCATTTTGGGGCACAATCAACCAGGATCACAAGATAGTAGAATAGGAAGAATGAAGGGTGATGTACAGAAGGCGATATAAAAAGAGAAGACTTTAACTATCCTTTTTGATAAATGCTCATCAAGGCTTAAAAGACAATATTTTAACATTAGACTAGCAAAGCATAGGCAAGACAAAGATAGGAAATGCAAAATTAGACGCATATATTTGATGTGGAAGGCAGTTTCTAAACTTTAGTTGCTACAGTAACAAAAGCTATGCAGTTTCCACTACCACTTGCTTAGTTGAAATCTTCATGAATCCAGACAATCTCCAAATTGCAAGAAGCAAAAGGATAAGTCTATTTGTTTCTCTTACAATATTTGCCATAAGATGCCACAAGTCACAGGTGCATACAACTTGAGGAATGTAAAGCAAAGGAAACAACCAACCAGCAAATATCTTCTCAGTATTAGGAGAAGTATAAATTTAGAAGATTTTCCACGTGTTCCATGAAAACAGGTAGGTGGCAATGACAAAAATTTGATCTGGACCACGAGAGTATCCATATCATGTCTCACAAATACCGAAATAGTGCACAAATCAACACAAAAGCTAAATTGTGGTGTAACAATGTAAAAATGATGAAGACTAATAAAAAAGACAAAAGGCGTGAACATCTCACTAGTTGACATTTGTGCAATCGTGAGAACTGTAGGCACTCTCCTCATATTCTCCCACATAGATACATGCTAGTAAAGCCAGTTTCCTACTTCGGCTTCGACTCTCTTTCTTCGCGTCTGGAAAATAATACCTTGGTTGCATGAGTCAACACCAAGGGACTAAAATCATATAATTTGTGTCAGAAAGGTCCTGCTGTAATGTTCTCTCCAGCCTAGACCTTCATTTTTGCTGCATGTTAGCAGCCATGGTGAGGTCATTAATAGCATGATTAGCATCTACAACATTAGAAACAAGGGCTTATTTGCAACTAAATACCAGGAACTATTACTATTTTGCAACTAAATAACCGTGAACTTTAAAAAATTAGTAGCTACCCTTTTGCATCTTAATACTCTGAACTCTCATCCTATTTGCAATCAGCAGTGCCAAAAGACAAAGTGTTCCTACCTTTGCAAAAGGGGTGGACGTGACTGCATGTGAGTGGGGTAGGGGTTGTTGGGGTGGTAGTGGTGTGTGACAGGAGGCAGTGGGATGCTTACAAGCAAGTGGGATGGTGGAGGCGGGTAGTGGGGAGTGGGGGGATGGTTGCAGGAGGGGCCAGAGAGGCTGGGAAATTGCTAGTCAAAAGTATTTAGTTGCAAAAAGTGTGAGAGTGGCATTTAAGTTTGCCTAAGAAGAAAAAAAAAAATGTTACATCGTGACACTGCATAAAAGAGGAAATGAAGCAACATAAGAGGTCACAAGAAGATGCTATGCTGAAGCATAATGGACAAAAACAACAAAAAATTATATCAAGATGTTAGTTATGTTAGGTGTGAATCTTGAAGATGAAACTTCCACACATTAAACATATCAAGGGTGATAGGAAACACTAACAAAGGGGAAATATTTTTTTTCACTTTGGAAACGTGCAGTAATCTGTGGAAACTCCCCTTGTAACAATATTCGCATAATTTTACAACGAACGACTTGCTTAAAATTCATGAAATGCCTAAGAAACCAGACTTTCTCAAATTCGTACAGAGTCGAAAGCTTTTTATATTCCTTTCTCTAATTAACAATGGTTGGTACAAGAAATAACTAGTCAGATGAACTTTAAAGCACAAAGAATATCACCAACTGTTAAATCTGTTGGAAAAGTGAATGTATATTTGACTTGAAAATAAAAAATTAAAAATGTTTTTATTAAAGTTCCAATAGGTGTGTCCAATGTGCAACGAATCTATCTATTGGAAAGACGTGTCCCTTCCAAATATTGTGTCTACTCACATTGTGTCTCTTTGTCATTTGTAAAAGCATATGTTTGAGTAATTCAATTCACTGAATTCATACATCAAACATTAAGTCCAAGGGAGAGAGAGACTACTCTTCGTCCAGTTCATGTGGTGTGAAGTGCTGCTACCAAAGGAGAATAACCATTGTATCCTGGGAGACTAATTGCCATTAAACCATAAGCACCAGTGTGGGGCGAATATTGTCTTAAGGACATTGAACCAAATTCAAGCCTCGGTCTCGGTCAGATCATTTATTTACATTATTTACATTCTTAAACATATAAAATACAGAGTAGTAAATAACAAAATCATCCTTACAAAATCAAAAAAGATTGTAACTTTATCGCCCTAAGAATATTAAAAACATTCAAACTATCGAATCGGCTACTATTAGCTGCCAAGTGAATAAAAATTATAGCTCTATTCATTATCCATTATTAGGAAACATTTTTATGGCTTAAAGATTGTAGCTTTCACAGGAATAGGAAGGATACAGTATATACAATTTCAATCTTTTTCTATTAAAAAAACCGAAATATCCCAATTTCCTTTGTGAATTCACATAAAAATTCAATATAATCAGCACCAATTTGAGAATGGAGCTAAACTTACAGAAGAGACTTTGGATTCGAAAGGATGGTCGTCTTCCAGATGAGAGACGAGGGACGAAATATCGTGATCCTCGTAGCAGTATGGGTACGGGAAATCAGGCCGGACCTCCTCCTCCAGCTCGAAGTCCATCCCCAATCGATCTAACCAAAAAAAAAAAACATTCATTTGCACGTAGATATCCAAAAAAACAGCAAAAATCAAAGAAATTTCAATAGGAATGGTTGAAATAATCACCTAATTGGTGGTTATTGTGCTGGTGCTCGAGCGAGTAGTGCCTCTTGGCGGCGGCCAGGCGGGAGATCCACAGATCGGAGTCCATTGATACTTGATAGGAAAGATCGAATGAGGTCCTTCGATTCAACCTCTCTCTCTCTCTCTCTCTCTCTCTCTCTCTCTCTCTCTCTCTCTCTTCAATTTCTTCAAATTTTTCCGATTTTTTTTTCTCTTTCTTTTTTTCTTAATCTGTAGATTTCTCGGAGAGAGAGAGGACGCAGGAGGAAGAAAGAGGCGGTAAGGATAAAATTGGAGTTTTTTACTAATCGGTTCTCGATGGCGCCACCTGGCGGGAGAGGACGAGGGTTGTACGTGAATTAATAACGCCGAGCACGTGGACTGCCTCCACGTGTCTCTATTAGTACCACCCGTTCTATAAAAAATGCACGTGCTTTGGGTCACTCTCTTCTGAGGGTGTCGATTGTTGTATTGAGGAGTGAAGATATCAAAATTAATTATGGGATGGTAATATTATGTAAAATGTAAATTATAGTTTGGAATTTTGATAGGGGGTCTTTGTCTTTGGATAAGACCGGTTTCTTTGGATATATTCTTTTTGGCTATGTGATTCGTTAGGTCCACGTCATTGGCAGTTGGTTCATCTTTATTCCAACGTCACGTCATACTATGTCGTCATTCGTTGTAGCAGTGGAAAATATTTGAATTTGTACTTTTTTGTGATGTTTTGGATTTGTACTTTCATCAACGACAATTGTATTAAAATTCTATGTATTTTTTATTCCTTTATTGATTAAATAGAGAAAATTTGATATAGAGTGATGAAATTTGTTATATTTATATAAAAGAGGAAAAGTTTTTAATATTTACAAGAAAAGGGATGTGGAGCCATCTTAGATGGCGTTCAATTTTTTTTTTTTTTTTTTTCAGCGTGTGGCGCCATCTAAGATGGCGCCCAATCTATTTTTTTTCCTAACTGTTTTTTTATTTAATGGTTACGTGAGAAAGTTAGATTTTATCATCCTAAATAAATTTAACTCTTTATATACAATTTTATCATCCTAACTTTTTTTATTTGATGGTTACGTGAGAAAGTTAGATTTTATCATCTTAAATAAATTTAACTCTTTATTTTAAATTTTATTTGAAAAAACTATGTACGATTTCAAATTATATCTAAGATTTGAGAAACAATATTTAAGATTTTAAATTATTATTTTTAACTTATCTTTAAGATATTTTTCTAATATTAGATTTAAGTGATTTTTTCTAACATATTTTTTAAATATTAGATTTAAACAAATATCTAAGATTGGGAAACAAATTAAAAATAAATTGTATATAAGGAGTTAAATTTATTTACGGATGAATAAATCAACTTTCTCACGTTAAAGATAAATTTATTTTAATTTTTACAATTATTTTTTTAAACATATTTTTGGTAATATTAGATTTAAAAATCTAATATTTAAGATTTTGAATTATTTTTTTAAACATATTTGTTCTAATATTAAATTTAAATAAAAATCTAGCATTAAAAATTTGTTTTAAATATTGTTTTAAATATTTTTTTTCTAGAGATATTTTAAAAATTGTTTGATAAAATTATTACGATTTCGAGTTATATCTAAGATTTGAGAAAAAAATATTTAAAATTTTGAATTATTTTTTAAACATATTTTTTCTAATATTAAGTTTAAATAAATATCTAAGATTTAAAATAAAAGATAAAATTGTATATAAAGAGTTAAATTTATTTAGAATGATAAAATCTAACTTTCTCACGTAACCATCAAATAAAAAAAAGTTAGGAAAAAAAAAATTGGGCGCCATCTTAGATGGCGCCACACGCTGGGAAAAAAAAAAAAAGTTGGGCGCCATCTAAGATGGCGCCACATCCCTTTTCTTGTAAATATTGAAAACTTCTCCTCTTTTATATAAATATAAAAAAATTTATCACTCTATATGAAATTTCCTCTTAAATAAAAAGTGCAAAAATGGGGATAATAGAAATATGTATTAATATAATAAGTAAATATTAATTTATTTATGTAACAAAATTACTAAACACTAATAAATTTATTAAATACTAAACACTAACAATTTAACAAAGTTATTCCATTAAATTATTATTATTTAAGTATTAATTAATCATTTAAATAGTAATTAGTTATCTTATTTACTAACTAAACTAATTGTCTAGATTATAACTTCTATTCATGTTGACGTGGAAAAGAAGAAAGAAAAATATAATATTATTGAAAAATTAGATAAGAATTTTAATTATATTAAAATACTAAATATTTTTTAAAAATATTTTAATTACAGTTTGTTATAGATATATTATTAGAACTTTTAAATATATGTTTAGACAGGGGCGGCCCTGGCCCAGGACAGACCGGACGACGGTCCAGGACCTCATGACGAAAGAGGGCACCAATATAGAACTATCTACAATAGAACTAATATGTATCATGTGACTTTTTTTTGACAAAAATTATTGTGGTATAGTGGTTGTAATAATAGACTTGTATTTATGTGGTTATTGGTTCAAATCTTGACTACAACAAAATTTTATTTTATTTATACTTTTTTTCACATTATGTATGGGAGCCTATTTTGGAAGTTTTGCCTCGGGCCCCATTAGCTCATGGCCGGCCCTGTGTTTAGATAATACAATGTAGTTTGTTTAAAT
Organism: Iris pallida; assembly: GCA_029216955.1. Classification (NCBI taxonomy): domain Eukaryota; kingdom Viridiplantae; phylum Streptophyta; class Magnoliopsida; order Asparagales; family Iridaceae; genus Iris; species Iris pallida. The sequence continues at coordinate 7,926,823 of JANAVB010043017.1, forward strand.
ATTATTTGTATATTTAATGTATTTTAATTTGGATTTTAGATTTTAGATATATGTTCATGTAGTTAGAAGAATTTTAGAAATTTTTTTACGTAAGGATAGACATACGCTGGTAGCTAGAAGAATTTTAAAACAAAAAAATGTGTGAGGATATACATACGACTTAGATGTCTCGCTTTGAGTCATTTTTAAACCTCTTTATAATAGTAAAGATATAATTATTTATATTATATACTAACTAATTACTCTTATTAATTATTAGCTAGGTCGGTATGTCAAATTGATATTTACTTATTTATGCAGGTAAGTAATTACTTATCTATTTATGTAATAATTGTCCTAACTATTTAATTAATAAAAAATATTAGTAAAATAATTTATCAACTTAATATTAATTTGTTATTATCGGTAATTAGGGACGGAGGCAGGATAATTTTTTTGGAGGGGCCCTACAACTACATATAGAAATCCTTAAAATTATCGTGTTAATTAAACTTCAATAGCAAAAAAAATACTAAAACTCAACAAGAACCAACAAAAGCAAAGTCAACATTTCCAAATTGCTACGAAAAAAGAAAGCAAAAGAAAATTACATAAAAAGTTTTTAGAATATGTAAAACACAAGATTCAAACTTGTACCTCTCAACTAAAAGCCCATGGCAATGTTTTAAAAACCGGACCGATGGTTGACCCGGCCAAGGCACTGGGTCGGGTCAAATTGGTTCAACCAGTTGGTTCAACCAGTGGTTCAACCACTGGATTAACTTAAGTGGTCCAAATTAATCCCTTATGGCCATTAATTTTTTACAAAAATACTAACTTTTAAACAAAACCGGGTCAATACTGAACCGGACCGAAAAATTGACCGGTTCACGGGTGAACCGATTGAACCGGCCGTTCCGGTCCGATTTTTAAAACATTGGCCCATGGTACTACCACTAGAACTAACATATTATTTGTGTACTAGAGAGTCACATTAATATATATCTTAAAGTTAAAAAAAAAAGTTTCTACATATAGTAATCAATATTTTTTTATAAAAAAAAAAATGGAGGCCCGCAGCCCCCCTAGGACCGTATATAGATCCGCCTTTGCCGGCTATGAGTAAATATTAAGTATATATATTCTTCAAACTCCCAATCTATGTCCAACCTTGAACAAAAAACACAAGGGGCATAATGTGGGACAAAATGATTGCCCCTCACTCAGGGGCTATTTTGGTAGAGGATTTGGGCACTAAAGTGGATTTATTTTTAGATTTTGGGGCTACTTCGTGTGTTTAGTTGGGTTGAAGGAGGAAGTGAAAAGTCGTGTGAAGTGACGGCAACAATAAATAATGTATGCCTATGTTCCTCATTTTGACATTCAACTTTTTTGCTTGAATTTATGTTGAAATGGGCTGCTTTGAAATGGAAAAAAATCCATCATTTCTTCGTATGAAATTTTACATTGAAGTAGATTTGGATATGTCGTTCTCTACTCTCATCCCCTTCCCGTGGTCTGTAGGATGGTTCTAAACCATTTTTCTAGTTTTATTCCATTTTATGGGATTTTTTTCGATTTTGAGGCATTTTTGAAGGATATAGTAAAGATACAGTAAAATCTACTAGGGATATACTTCAAATATAGAATATTAAACTTTTTTATGAAGTATCTTGTGTGAAATACAAAAAGATATTTTTCAAAAAAAAAATTGAGAACCATAATTCTACCCTTTGGGAAAAAAAAAAAAAATGGTATGCTTTCGCTTTCAAAATCGCAGGTTTTGTCCTCTAAACCTTAGATCTTGCATGTCTGTGGGTTTCTTTCTCTTTCAACATGATATAAATTTTGGTACGCTCATGGATATTAAAACTGGAGTTCTTTCCTCTAATTTGTTGATGCTTGCATGCCTGTGGTTTCTTCTTGAACATGTTTTTTTTGTTCATATGTTCTTGAATACATGTTATGTGGGTTTTTCTTTTCTTTATCATGACATCTTGCATGTTTGTGGCTCTATTACGAACTTGATTAAATTTTTGTATATTCTTATACGAAATTTGTACAAGTTTCCTTATGGATTTTTTTTTTTTCATGTGGATATGGAAAAATATTTCATGTATCCGAACATGAAAAAGATATCCACACTTTTACAGTTTCTAAATAATTAATAAGCATTAAAGAGATTTTTTTTGCAAACCTAAAACATTATTACAAGTTATGAAAAATGGCCATAGATACAAATACAATTAGGATGCTTGATTGCAATTTTTGTTATTATAGATACAAATTTAATGTTTAGTGGTGACTAAACATTAAATATTAAAGAACGAGCAAAAGCACTATAAAATAGAAATGGTGTAATAAATGTTATCTCGTACATGGTTTTGGGGAAATTTTAGTTGTAATTTTTTTTTTGAAGGATTTGGAAAAGTTCTTACAACAACATTGCACTAGTTTCATTGTTTACAACAAATCAAAACTTAAAATATTGTATGCATTTTTATTTGTAGTTGCATATAACCAAAACTTCCATTAGTGATAAACATTACAATTAGACGGAAAAATACAAGAGTTGCAATTAAACGTTCCAATTATATCATTTCAAGCAATGTGTTTTTAACATGCAACAAATCGAGGTATTGTAAACAACTTGCAACAACGAATGCTTATTGAGAGGAAGAATTGAGATGTTCAGGATATTGGTATATCCAGTTATGGGTTGGGGTGGGTTCCAGCCCACCATAATTTTTTTATATATTATATATTTCATTGAGTTAGTCCACACATAGCCTACTTTGGCCTACCCCGGTTTGAATTTTGTTTACGCCCTTGGTTTGTTAGTCCCTTGGCGAACAATCGATGGAAAACCACGAATTCAGAAACTATTGTAAAGACAATGTTTCCAGCAACAACACCTTAAAGAAGGTGATGTTGTATTACGGGAATCTAAAAAGATTTCGTAATATTCTCGAAGGCAACATAACCGTATAACTTCTAAAGAGAAGCGACGGTATTCTCGAAGGCAACAGAACCGTATAACTTCTAAAGAGAAGCGACGGTATTCTCGAAGGCAACAGAGGAAGAAGAAAGCCTGCTGGGGTGAAAGATCACCGGCGCTCAAAGCTATATCCGCCTTACGGACAAGCCTGCAGGAACCAGCAAGTTCGAAGAGAACTTTAGAACGCTGGCCAAAAATGTCGACGACTCCTCGGAATAGCAGCAGCACTTCTCTCTCTCTCTGGAAATTCTCTGATTCTTTTCTGTAACCTTAGAGAGAGGAGATGCTTCTGATATTATAGGCACGAGATAGGCTTTTCAAATTCTGAACGTACGCCCTGGTTTAATGCCAGATCCGAATTTTCTGGATCTGAGCCATTTCCTGATCTGAGCCCACAAGACCCACGGACGTTACATAATTTGAACGGCCCACTCGACCCGTACGACCCGTACGTCCCGTACGCCACGCAGGCCGCGCAGAGGCTCGCGCACGAGCGCAACTAAAGCGCACAATGCGCCTAGCGACGAGCTGTCGTGCTAAGTGCAAAGTGCCATCAAAAAGCCACATTAAGCCTCAAAAGCCCATTAGCCCAAGCCCAAGCCCGAGTCCGAGTCCGAGTCCGAGTCGCTAAGCCCCTTCGGGGCTTAGCTCCAATCTATTTTCATTTTGGCCAAAAGTTGGTTTCTTATTCTCACCTCTATGTAAAATCCCCCCACATGGCACCCTCCATTGGGCCTCAACCCATGTGCATCTCTCTATTCCTTCATAAGTAATATATAGAGATACATATTGGTATGATTTTCCGATGTGGGACTATCTTTTAACAATAGAATGTTGTGAACACACACAACACATAGAATAAAACACCAACAATCCCCCACATATCTCTATATATATGAGTTAAGCGTTCCACATAATAACTGTCCATTATGCATTAGGATAGATGTCGCTGACGACTTGAATCTTTCCGCATGGGTTGAACAACAGTATGATACAAGAATGGACTACGCCTTGAATTCTGTACCACAACTGTAATTTTTCCCACTCACATAATGTAGTTATCTGTGCTTCTGGCTGCACATTAAAGGCCTTGTGCCAGCCTGGATTTCAATGTATGTATTTTGGGCGTCTACAAATTTACCCTCAAGAAACGACCTATTTTTCTGTCCATACATTATAGGTGAGTTCTTTATTAAAGAGACATGGCATGAAGCGTCCAACGCTTCCTTTGCGGTGCTACGCCGCTATGACATGGCCTTAAGCCGAGGACCTTACCCCGAATCACCGGGAACCTCATCGTAGTGTCATACTACCCGTAGCATGAGGTCTAGCCCCTTTGTAGTGCCAAACTACCCAGCATGAAGCCTTACGCTTCTGTGCGGTGTTACGCCGCTACGACATGGCTTGCAAGGCCGAGGCTTTATCCCTAGCCGGGTTTACCTCATTGTGGTGTCGTGCCACCCGTAACATGAGGAACACCTCCTCTTTGTAGTGCTGACTACATCCCTCTTTAATTCAATATACAGCATTAGGCCAACTGCCTATTTGCGGTGCTACGCCGCTGTGACTTGGCTAACATAGCCGAGGATTTACCTCCTTCGAGAACCTCATGGTGGAGTCACCGCCACACATAGCATGGAGTCACACTCCTTGTAGTGCTGTGCTACCATGCTTCCTGTAAAGCATAACAGACCTTCACTCAGTCTGAGAACTCATTAAGGCATTATGCCATCCTTCCCACAGGATCAATTTTTCGTAGAAAATTCATAGTAGACAACAGTGGTTCTGGGTTCAAAACCCTTCCACGTTCTGCAGAACAAGTACCCACTGTTAACTAATATTTTTCCAGTCAATAGTTCTTCCTTGAATCAAAAATTAGATATCTGGTAGATTTCTCTTTGAACCAATAACATAAAATTTATTGATAGGATTATAATGACACAATATTAGAATGCCTTCAAACCCATCTTCCTTGCTGTGTCCTCGACCAGCTGTCGTTTGAGGCCTTTCGTGAACGGATCCGCCAGGTTCTCCTGACTCCGAACATCGATCACTGCAATGACGTCTCGTTTGATGAGATCGTTCACTGCTCTGTGCTTTAACCGCACAGTCCTCTTCTTCCCGTTAAAGAGTTCATTTGATGCTACTGCTGCTGCCGCCTGGTTGTCACAGTATATCGGGATTGCCGGTATCTGAGCTCCAACCACTGGAAGATCATACATGAGCTCTCGAAGCCACTCTGCTTCATCTGTAGCAGCATCCAATGCAAAGAATTCAGATTCCATGGAGGAGCGAGATAACATTGTCTGCTTCTTCGATTTCCACGATATAGCAGCTCCGCCCAAGGCGAATATGAATCCACCTGTAGAATACTCGCTCTCCACCTCTGAACACCAGCTAGCATCACTGAAGCCTTCCACTACTGACGGATCTCCGCTGTAGTATAGTGCAAATATCTGAGTCTTTTTAAGATATCTCATAACACGCTTTACAGCATTCCAGTGTTCAACGCCTGGGTTGCTAGTGAACCGACTCAGCATTCCTACCGCAAAAGCTATGTCAGGCCTTGTGGCAGTAGTAGCGTACATCAAGCTTCCGATGACGCTGGCATACTCCAATTGCTTGACGCTTTCTTTCGAATTTGGCTCCAGCTTCTGATCACTCCGGTACGGTGTATCAATTATAGGAAGATCTTGATACCCGTATCGAGTGAGCATTTTCTCAATGTAATGAGATTGTGACAGTGCTATTCCCGTGCCTGTCCGGATGATCTTGAGCCCCAAGATAACATCGGCATCCCCCAAGTCCTTCATATTGAACTTGGTCGAGAGAAATTTTTTTGTCTCTGTGACACAGCTTAAATCCGTACCTAGGATTAGCATGTCGTCAACGTATAGACAAACGATAACTCCTCTTCCGTCAGCAAACTTAGTATAGACACACTTATCTGTTTCACTGACCTTGTAGCCATTTGACCTTATCACTTTGTCAAACTTCTCATGCCACATTTTGGGAGCTTGTTTCAAACCATACAGAGACTTCATCAACTTGCAGACTTTGTCTTCCAGACCTCTGACAACAAAACCTTCTGGTTGTTGCATGTAGATCTCTTCTGTCAGCTCGCCATTAAGGAATGCCGTTTTCACATCCATCTGATGTATCACTAGTTTGTGTATTGCTGCTAGAGCAATTAACAATCTGATGGTTGTCATCCGAGCTACTGGAGCATAAGTATCAAAATAGTCGATCCCCTGTTTCTGAGCAAACCCTTTGGCCACTAGCCTGGCCTTGAATTTGTCGATGGTTCCATCTGCTTTCATCTTCTTCTTGAAGATCCATTTGCATCCGATGGGTCTTGCTCCTTCTGGCAGGTCAACTAACACCCATGTATTATTGGAGGTGATTGAGTCAATCTCATTGTCTATCGCCTCCTTCCAGAATACAATATATCTGATCTTCATCGCTTCATCATAGGTAAGCGGATCTGCTTCCACATGATAAGTGACGAAGTCATCTCCGAAGTCTTTCGGCCTCCTTACTCGCTTAGTTGACGGCTCAGCGAGTTCTGGTTCAACTGGTGTCTCTTCGACAATAGCTTCTTCTTGGACTACTGGTTCTTTAAGGACTTCTGTCTGCTTTGCACTCTCATCATTCTCCGGAAGATCCGCGAGAACAATATTTTTGTGCCTTGCAAACTTGTCTTCAAAATATTCAGCATCGCGAGATTCAATGATATGATTTGATTCTATATCAAGGAATCTCCGAGCATCACTCTTCTCGGCATAACCCAAGAATATAGCCTTAGTGGTCCTAGTCCCCAGCTTCTGAATCTTCAGATCTGGGAGCTTCACGTAAGCCAGATACCCCCACACTCGAATGACATTCAAGTTAGGTCTGACTTTGAACCAGAGTTCATGAGGTGTTATGTCCGAAGTTGCATACGGTACTCTATTGAGAATGAAAGTAGCCGTTAATGCAGCTTCTCCCCAGAAGCTCTTTGGAAGACCCGCAGTCAACAGCATAGAGTTCATCATCTCTGTCAACATTCTGTTCTTCCTTTCTGCTACTCCGTTGGATTGAGGAGAGTACGGAGCCGTCGTCTCATTTATGATTCCATGTTCTTTACAGAATGATGAGAAATCATGAGACCGATACTCCCCGCCTCGATCACTCCTTAGCCTTTTGAGTTGTTATCCAGTTTGCCGTTCAGCCTCGGCCCTGAACTCCTTGAACTTCTCGAATGCTTCGTCTTTAGACTTGAGCAGGTAGACAAAAGCATACTTTGAGAAGTCATCGATGAAAGTAATAAAATACTTCATCCCGGCTTTTGTAGAGAATTGCTTGAAATCACAGATATCTGAGTGAACCAACTCCAGAAGATCTGTGCTTCGATGGACCCTGTGAAAGGGTTTCTTTGTGATCTTCGTCTGAGCACACACTTCACATTTCTCTACCTTACCCCCACACTTGGAGATAAGTCCTAGGCTAGACATCTTGTTAATCCTTTTACAATGAACATGTCCTAGCCTATTATGCCACAACTCAAAAGAATAGTTCAAAGTAGAAATAGCATTAATATCATTTTTCTGGGTTACAACAAGCTGAATTTTGTACATTCCTTCAGTCTGGAAAGCTTTTCCGAAGAATGTACCCTTCTTGGACATCACCATCTGGCCAGCATTGATGTCCATCCTCAAGCCTGCGTTACAAAGGAGGCTCCCAGAGATCAGGTTCTTAGCAATTGCAGGAACATGCTTCACTCCTTGAAGCGTCAGAGTGTTCCCCGATGTGAGTTTCAGCTCCACCGTCCCGATCTCCAGTACTTCAGCTTGTGCCTGGTTTGCCATTATGACTTTTTCGGAAGTTGGCTCATAGGAGTCGAACTATTCCTTGTCTGAGCAGACATGACATGTCGCACCAGTGTCTATCCACCAGTCCGAGTCGACCCCCACATTTGCAACCTGCGCTATCATTGCAACCAGATTAGTAACCAAAGAAACCTTACTAGGCTCACCTTTTTCTGGTTCCTTGCAGTCACTTTTGTAGTGGCCCTTCTTGCCACATTTGTAACAAGTCACATGGGACTTGGACTTCTGATTCTTGAATGAAGGACTCTTCACTTTCAGATTAGTGAAGTCCTTCTTCTTCTTGTGAGGAGAAGCCGCCTGCTTTCCCTTGTACTCTCTGGTTTGGACCAGATTTGCTTTCGCCAGTTGTTTGGACAGAGAATCCATCTTCTGTTGAGAGCGCATCTCGTCCTCAACATGGATCTCTTGCAGGAGATCTTCCATACATATGTCCAGCTTCTTGCGGTGCATCCTTGCATAGAAGTTGCTCCAACCCGCAGGAAGTTTAGAGACGATTCCTCCAACGACAAACTTGTCGACAAGAGGCATCTTCTCGTCATCCAACTTTTGGTGCAGCTTCAGAAACTCCTTTACTTGGGGCAGCATAGCCTTCTCATCTTCGAAAGTCCACTTGTGGTATCTTTCAACCAAGAAGATCTTGGACCGATTCTCGTCATCTTCGTACAATTTCCCCAAGGAGTTCCAAATCTCTTTGGCAGAATTCTTCTTGGAATAGGACTCTGCCAGAGAGTCTTCCATGCTATTGAGAATCAACAGTTTACAGATACTGTTTTCTCTAATCTATTTTGCCTGCTTGGACTTAGCAGCTGCAATAACTTATGCGGTTCCGGTTGTTGGAACGATCGGTTCTTCCTCATTCAGCACGTGATCAACTTCCACGAGTTGAATGTTTAGGGTTACTTTTCGTTTCCAGATTTGGAAATGTTCGCCGTCGAATTTCTCCAACTTGTTAAGGTCGGTATTGACGAGCGATGCACGTGAGTTATCCATCTTTTCGATATAGCTTTGAGATTGTTAGTCCCTTGGCAAACAATCGATGGAAAACCACGAATTCAGAAACTATTGTAAAGACAATGTTTCCAGCAACAACACCTTAAAGAAGGTGATGTTGTATTACGGGAATCTAAAAAGATTTCGTAATATTCTCGAAGGCAACAGAACCGTATAACTTCTAAAGAGAAGCGACGGTATTCTCGAAGGCAACAGAACCGTATAACTTCTAAAGAGAAGCGACGGTATTCTCGAAGGCAACAGAACCGTATAACTTCTAAAGAGAAGCGACGGTATTCTCGAAGGCAACAGAGGAAGAAGAAAGCCTGCTGGGGTGAAAGATCACCGGCGCTCAAAGCTATATCCGCCTTACGGACAAGCCTCCAGGAACCAGCAAGTTCGAAGAGAACTTTAGAACGCTGGCCAAAAATGTCGACGACTCCTCGGAATAGCAGCAGCACTTCTCTCTCTCTGGAAATTCTCTGATTCTTTTCTGTAACCTTAGAGAGAGGAGATGCTTCTGATATTATAGGCACGAGATAGGCTTTTCAAATTTTGAACGCACGCCCTGGTTTAATGCCAGATCCGGATTTTCTGGATCTGAGCCATTTCCGGATCTGAGCCCACAAGACCCGCGGACGTTACATAATTTGAACGGCCCACTCGACCCGCTCGACCCGCGCCTAGCGACGAGCTAAGTGCAAAGTGCCATCAAAAAGCCACATTAAGCCTCAAAAGCCCATTAGCCCAAGCCCAAGTCCGAGTCCGAGTCCGAGTCGCTAAGCCCCTTCGGGGCTTAGCTCCAATCTATTTTCATTTTGGCCAAAAGTTGGTTTCTTATTCTCACCTCTATGTAAAATCCCCCCACATGGCACCCTCCATTGGGCCTCAACCCATGTGCATCTCTCTATTCCTTCATAAGTAATATATAAAGATACATATTGGTGTGATTTTTCGATGTGGGACTATCTTTTAACAATAGAATGTTGTGAACACACACAACACATAGAATAAAACACCAACATGGTTCAAGGTATTTAGTTACAACTATAAGTTGTGCCATCATAGCCGAATAAGAGGACATGAGAGGAGATGAGCTCCCGTGATTGGAGTAGTAGAAAAAGTGACGAGGGAGATGACGTGATGGGAGGAGCTCCCTTATCTCCGTCAAAGATCGGATGGGGACAATTGACGAGAATTTTGATAGTGTGTCTTCGTCCCAGGATGCATTTTGAGCTTGTGAACAAACATGCTTGATATGCAATACCAAGTCCGATTTGTGTTGGTTGAAAAAAAGTTAAACTTGTGAGCATAACCCACACTTTAGAAGGAAATAAAAATTCAATTTTCCTATTTACATACCCATGTTTAATTATGTTGGAAATATGCAAACAGAAATTTTATTTTTCCCATTATATTTTGTTCACATACGAACGTGCACTTAGTTTGTTTAATTTTCTACAAATACTCTTTTATTAATTTTATGATGCTATTGTTACTTAAATTCAATTTGTGCTATTGGAGAGACAGTTTAACAGTGTGTTTGGAGATTTTTTGACGAGGGAAATGAAAATTTGAGAGAAGAAAATGGAGGTGAGTAAAATGAAGGTAAAATTATTTTTTATTAACTTCTTTGGATGACCAAAAAGTAGGAAAGGAAAATTTTAAAAATATGTTTTTGTTTGTTTGTTTGTGTATAAATATATGATTATGATTTAGTCCTTGATTTTTTTCAAATCATAATTGTTACTTACTTTTTTGAAGGGTAGTTGGATAATTTCTTTGACAATTCTCTCAACTTTCTCTCCATTTTTTTCCCCCACTTTTGGAGAATTTTTTTTGAATGTGATACGTGCACATATGTATAGGCACAGTGCAATGTCCATTTCTGGGCAGTTGGTAGTTACTTCTCTCTCAGGACCAGCTCAGCAGCCTCAGAGGACAGCTCATCATTGGCAGGCCAATCACAACCTGCAATGACAAATACAAGCCACGTCATCCAGGATATCCTTGATATAAATAGCTGTAAATAAATGAAGAGTGTCACGACCCGGTCCCCAAATACTTGGGTCGAATCGGATCATGCCCAGCCTGCACCGTTGATGAGACGGCGACAGTAAACTGTAATCCCATTTGCAGGTAAATCAACAACAAGTTTGAAACTAAAAGTTGCCACAACATTTATTGAAACTATAATTAAAACTTGTTCTTCAATACATAGTTCATAAACTGGAAATAAAAGAGAACTAAAACTCTCAATTTCTAAGTAGCATCTAAGTTGACGCCACATCATCCTCCTCAGGTGGAAGTACCGCCGGGTACAGGTCGGGATCGTAGTAGCTACTGATCCACAGCTCTGAGTCGTCAGGAGTACCTACGGGGATCCAGTCAGGAAAGGAGCAAAGTACAATTCATGCAAATTAAACAATTCCATTAACAATATGAACTTGCAGTTTTAAACAGTTTGAAGAAAGAACAGTTTTGCAATTGTTACAGTAAAGTGTTGAATAGGTAATGAATATGACCGATTTGGGTGCAGTAGTATCCTAGCGATACGGTATGGCTTGTCCCCTTGTGAGAGAGGGAAAAGCTAACACAGTAGTTAACCTAAGTTTGGATTTGGTCATATCCACCACACTACTCCCCCAGTCCCCAACAGTATAATCAGTACTCCCGAAGGAGTTTCGTGTTTGAACAGTGGTTTAAACATGCAATGAAAAGATTGCTAAGATAATTGTAAATCTACACAAAATGTACTTGCCTTAAATTCCAATTGGACAAGATTTGTACTTCGGGATTCGAAAGGTCACGCTCTTCCTTGAAATCCTACATTCCGGAGAACTTTGTCTCAGAAATACAAACACCAGAGTAGTCTAGTTGAAATCTCTATTTGTCTTTCCTAGTAAATTTTAGTTATTAATTAGCTAACACAACATCACAACGTTTACTAATGAGTTTGAATTTAGAAATTCAATTTATTTAGGTTTTTCGGGAAAACTTGTATTTATCAAATTAATATAAAACTTGGTATTTTATCTACTTATTGGACAAATTTGTTAAAAATATATAAAATACTTTTTTTTCCTTTCTTTAAAACGAGAAAATCCTGTATTATTTATTAATAATAATAATTTATCAATTAATCCTACGCGTTCCACATTCCCAGAAAATAAAGTAAAATACTACACTACAATATTACAGACCAATTAATAAAAACTGGGCTTATGCCCTTACAAACTTAATTACATAAATTGAAATAAGAAAAGACAGGTTAGTCTTGATAATTACCTACAATTAATAAATTCTAATAATAATAATTAAAGAGAATTATAAGTCTCAGACTTTGGTCCAAACTTCATTTTCAACTACTCTGCCTCAACGTCCGGTCGAACCGGTGCGTTTGTATTTCGTTGGGGCCCAGTAACCAATTATGGTTGTCGCCCAAAAATACCAAAATCATTTTAAAACCATTTTATTAATTTTTTCGAAAATTTCGGCAGCATTCCCTCTGTTTTCGGTCAACCCAAGAACTGGGAAATGTTCCGGTTTTACCTGCAAAATATCCCAAACCCAATATACATATAAATTTCCTCAGAAAACATTTTTCCAAATATTCCCGAAATTTCCTCGGAAAAACCCGAGAATGAAACGGTAATCCCGAAACATTGGAAACCCGAATTTCTCGGAAAACTCACAGACAAATCCACAGGAAATATTTCCTAAAAGAAAACTCACAGAACCATAATTTCCGAAAGCATCGGAAATTCCGAAACCAAAACGGAACGAAACCAAAACCGAAATCCCGATTCCTACTGAAATTGGGTTGGACCAATATCATCATAGACGGTAAAAAAAAGAATTTATCGGGTCAGAGTGTACCGAAACCGAAACGGAACGGAACCGCAGAAATACTCGGGATGAACGGGCGTCACCGGGAACGAACGCTGGCGTCAGGGGTGCGCCGGAGGGGTCGTCGGACCGGGAGACCGCGCGGGGTCGGGTGCCGGCGGCTGACGGCGGCCACGGGGCGGCGCCGGTCGAGCACGGATCGGATCGGGATCTCGCCGGGAAGCGGCGATCGGCCGAGTATTCACCGGAAAGCTCGAATCGAGCTATGGATGGTCGCCGGAAGTTGGAAAAAGGGTTTTGCAGAGGAGAAAGGAAAGATAGTGGTCGTGAAGATGGTGGTGAGAATGGGTTTAAATAGGAAATGAAGAAAGGGTTACCACTTAGAGGAGAGCAAGAGTCTCTCCAAGCCATCAATTTCCGGCCGGTGAGGAGCCGAAGAGTCCACCGGTGGGAAGATGAAATGAGAAGCCCCCTTTTGATTAAAAAAAACCAACAGAGCTTTTGAATGCTCTAAGAATGAAATTAATTCCTTAGTCTACAGCAACTCCCCTCTTCCAAATATTCTTCTGAATGAAGAAAGGATAGTGGATATGGACTTAAAAAATTTATTGGGTTAAGAAACCCAATATAAGTTATGGGTATTATTCATGACCTTGAGCCACAAAATGGACTTCCTAATATGGTGAAGGCTTTCTAATAGACTTAAAACAAAATGAATAAGCCTTGTAAGAAAGGGCTCATATAGGCTTTGGGCCATGGACTTTTTTTTTTTAAAAAATAATTTGAGCTCTAGACAAAATATAATTAAACTTATATTTTAATATAACAATTTTTTTTTTTAAATGTTTTAAACAGGGTTCGGGTCTTGGCCAAAAAACTCAAAAATCCAAGTTTATAGAAAAATAATTCTTACGCTAAAATGCTTAGAAATAATATTAACAATTAATTGATAACGTAGCAAAATTTTTATTTTAGCAATAAAAATTTAAATACAAATTAAATCTAAATTTTACGGGTTTCACAAAGAGAATCAACCAGAGAATTGTTACCTAATTTTTCAGTTTCCTTCTTCCTGCATTTTCAGTACTTGCATTCCTTTGTATTTCCTTACCAATATTACTTCAATAAACCTAGATTTCTTCTCCAATTCTTCTTGTTTAGCTACTGCATTGATTACTGATGATAATTCCTGGAAGGAATTCGAGTATCTACATGTCAGGATCTCAGGATCCAACCAACTTGGTATCAGAGCCTCTGGATCCAGTGAGTGAAGGCAGCCGGGAGGGCAGCTCCGGCCTCGGCGGATCTGGAGGGTTGGCATCTGAGGGGAGGCGAGCGTTCATCGACAACGAACGGGTCCTCTCCATTGAAGGAACCATGGGAGCCATGTCAGGTACTGTGCTAGATCTGTCTGCCAAATTTGTTCAGTTAGAAGGCCTACCTGCAAAAATTGATCAAATCGAAGATCGATTTGGAAGAGTAGAGAAGATGCTGGAAGAATTAACCAGATCTCGTAGGGATGGAGAGAGTTCGAGTTCAAATATGAACCAATCTCCCATGTTGCAGCATTTTCCACCTGTCTCACATTTCCCTGGCCCAAATTCTCCACTGCATACTCATAATACACATATGGGAAGTGCCAGTACATCATTGATGAACACTGCTATAGCCACTGGTGAACAAACACCTTTGCCACACATGAGGACACTACCAGCACCAGCAAATGCCCCAGGAGTCTTATATACTCCCCCAAGACCAATTATACAAGCTAGAGGTATTCCCTATAATGTTCCAAACAACATTCAAAATCAAAACAGGGGACAGTCCTCATACAGGCTCAAATTACCTGAGTATGATGGCACAGGTGATGTAGAGGAATGGCTAATGAGAGTAGATCACTACTTCAGTTTTTATCACACCTTATTAGAAGTTGACAGAGTTAAATTGTGTTCAGTCCAACTCAAGGGCACATCTGCATACTGGCTGAGGTGGGTGTTAAAACTCAAAAATGGAGTCATAACTTGGGATGATTTCTACCAAAGCATTAGAATGGAGTTTGGTCCTTTTCAGTTCACAGACCACATTATTGATCTGAAACACTTACAACAAGACTCTGATGTTCAGGAATATAATTCCCAATTCCAGATAGTCTCTCAGAGAGTGCAAGGGGTCCCTGAGATCTGTCTCATTAGTCACTATATTGGTGGCTTGAGAGAAGAGATCAGATATGAGCTGCAACTAGCCAGTCCCAGGAGTTTGTTAACAGCCATGCAACTCTCTAAGTTGTATGAAGCCAAGTTCTTAGCTCTTAAAAGGAACTACAAGGGTAACACACACCTATACAAGACTACTCCTGCAACAAATGTGGTGACAAACACCCGAGCTCTTCCTGCAAGCAGTAATGATACAGGAAGGAAGTATACAAACACCACAGGGGCTTCTACAAAGATTCCAGAAAGGCTCACTATATCCCCTAATGAAATAGTGAGGAGGAAGAATTTGGGTTTATGCTTCCTGTGTGAAGAAAAATGGTTTAAGGGACACAAATGCAAAGAGAAGAGGTTGCTTATGCTATCTGCAGAGGATGATCAGGAAGAAAATACTCAGGATGAGGAAATTCTAGAATCCTTCTCCATTTCCTTGCAGGCACTGTCAGGGACAAGCCAACACTCAACCATGAAGATGAGAGGGACAATACAAGGCAAGCCAGTCATAGTGCTAGTGGACTCTGGGTCTACTCACAGTTTTGTTGACAAGCAATTCAGTGAAAGACTTAAACTAAATACTTCGAATAATGAAGTTTTTGAAGTATTGGTAGCCAATGGGGAGAAACTACAGAGCCAAGGCATGTGTCCCAATGTCTTAATTGACTGCCAAGGGAAGAAATTGCAGGTGAATCTACTCAAGCTTCCCATCACAGGATGCCAAGTTGTGTTGGGAGCTAACTGGTTAAAGACTCTGGGAACCATCCTCTGGAATTTCAAAGATCTCACCATGGTTTTTCAACAAGGTGGACAAGTACAAGCTTTTAAAGGCTTGGGTGCAGACAAGCATAGCCTATCTGAAGCAGACTTGAAGGAGCTCAGGCAAAAAAAATCAGTTCTATGTTATTCAGCTCTCCTCTGAAGAGTGCCAAGCCACTACTACAGGTACACACCCATCCATTTCTTCTCTACTGCACAACTTCAAACAGCTATTTGATAAACCCGCAGGTTTACCTCCCAAGAAGAAATTTGACCATAGAATTCCCTTGTTACCTGGGGCTCTTCTAGTGTGTCAGAGGCCATATAGGCACCCTTACATACATAAAAATGAAATAGAAAAACAAGTGAGGAAAATGTTAGCTAGTGGAATCATTAGGCCCAGTACAAGCTCCTACTCTTCCCCTGTTATCTTAGTAAAAAAAGCTGATGGATCCTGGAGGATGTGTATAGATTATAGAGCCCTTAATCAAAACACTATCAAAGACAAATTTCCAATCCCATTCATAGATGAATTGTTTGATGAGCTACATGGAGCAAATATTTTTTCTAAACTGGACTTGAGGGCTGGGTATCATCAAGTAAGAGTAGTGGAAGAAGATGTCCCTAAAACTGCTTTTAGAACTCATGAGGGACACTATGAGTTCCTTGTGATGCCCTTTGGGCTCACCAATGCACCCTCCACATTACAGTCCATGATGAACTCTATATTCAGGGATTACATAAGAAAATTTGTTCTCATATTTTTTGATGACATACTGATTTACAGCAGTAGTTTTGAAGAGCATCTAGTGCACCTGGAAAAGGTTTTCTGCAGGTTGTCAGAGTTCAATCTGAAGACCAAGGAGAGCAAGTGCCAGTTTGCATTGAAGAAAATTGGGTACTTGGGGCATGTGATTTCTAAGGAAGGCATTCAAGTAGACACCACAAAGACTGAAGCAGTGGAGCATTGGCCAACTCCCACTACACTGAAGGGGCTGAGGGGATTCCTAGGACTTACTGGATACTACAGGAGATTCATCCAAGGATATGGGGCAATAGCTGGACCACTCACTGACCTACTCAAGAAGGATTCCTTTAAATGGAATGATTCAGCTCAAGATGCTTTTGAGAAACTGAAATTAGCCCTCACTCAACCTCCTGTTCTTAGTATGCCCAATTTTAATGAAGTATTTGTATTAGAATGTGATGCTTCAGGAGAAGCAATAGGAGCTGTCCTCATGCAAAAAGGCAGACCTATAGCATTCCTGAGTCAAGGGTTGAAGGGAAGGTCAAAGGCACTGTCTACCTATGAGAAGGAGATGCTGGCCATTCTCTTGGCAATTAAGAAGTGGAGTCAATATTTGTGGGGTCGAGAATTCATTATAAAGACTGATCATCAAGCACTCAAATACCTGTTAGACCAGAAAATGGGGACAGAGGCTCAACACAAATGGATAGCTAAGTTACAAGGTTACCACTACAAAGTAGAATACAAGAAGGGCAAGGAGAATGTAGCTGTTGATAGTTTATCCAGGAGGGAAGATCTTATATTGAATGCAGTTACTGTGGTGCAAGCTGATTGGTTGACTCAGTTTCAGGAACAAATGCAACACTCAGATTACTATAAAGAACAGTTGAGCAAATGGGCACAAGGAAGCCTAAATACTGATAAGTACTCTATGAGACAAGGCCTCTTATATTACAAAAACAGGCTCCTTATTGATCCCCATTCTGAGTTTGCAGCTACTATGTTAAAAGAACACCATGATCATATCCAGGCTGGTCATTCTGGTGTGGCAAAGACTCTACAGAGACTCAAGAAGACTTGCTATTGGAAGGGGATGAAGACTGCAGTCAGAAAATATATACAAGCTTGTCAGGTTTGCCAACAGAATAAGTATGAAAATATCTCCCCAGCTGGCCTATTACAACCCTTACCTATACCTGATAGGGTGTGGGAAGATATTTCTATGGATTTTATTGAAGGATTACCTACCAGTCATCACAAAACAACCATCATGGTTGTGGTGGATAGGCTAACTAAATACATCCACCTATTTGCTCTCTGCCACCCTTACACTGCTGCTATGGTGGCTCATGTCCATTGATGGGGTATTCAAGTTGCATGGGATGCCCAAATCCATTGTCTGTGACAGAGATCCCATCTTCACTAGTCAATGGCAAGAGTTTTTTAAAGCACAGGGAACCAAGCTCAAATATAGTACTGCCTACCATCCTCAAACAGATGGGCAGACTGAGGTCACCAACAGGAGTATTGAAGCCTATTTGAGGTGCTTCTGTGGGCATAAACCTCATGAATGGAGCAAATTTCTACCATGGGCTGAGTTTTGGTTTAATACCAACTGGCACACTTCAACCAAAGTGACACCCTTTGAAGCTGTGTATGGCAGAGCTCCCCCACATATCCTCACATACATTCCAGACCCTCCCCAAGACAAGAGTGTTGAAGAAGCTCTAAACTCTCGGTATAATGCTCTACAACTACTTAAGGACAATTTGCACTTGGCCCAGGACATGATGAAGAAGTTGGCAGACACTAAGAGGACTGACAGGCAATTTGCTGTAGGAGACTGGGTTTTCCTCAAACTCCAGCCCTATAGATAGGTTTCAGTTGGGCAACAAAGACCTCAAAAATTGTCACCAAAATATTTTGGCCCCTATGAAGTCTTAACTAAGATAGGTACAGTGGCTTATAAGCTAGCCCTCCCTGAAGGATCTCAAATCCACCATGTGTTCCATGTCTCCCAACTCAAGAAGAAGGTCAGTTCTGCTAGAGAAGTTCAAACAGGAACACCTACTCAAGTGGAAACTCAGATTCTAGAACCTGACTTCATACTAGATAGAAGAATGGTGAAGAGGGGCAACCATGCTGCTGTTGATCTCCTGGTACAGTGGAAGCATTCGAGCAAGGAGTTTGCTCAATGGGTGCCCTATGAACATTTCATTCAAACTTATCCCCATTTTGACCTTGAGACAAGGTCAATTTAAGGGGGAGGGAGTTGATACGTGCACATATGTATAGGCACAGTGCAATGTCCATTTCTGGGCAGTTGGTTTGGTAGTTACTTCTCTCTCAGGACCAGCTCAGCAGCCTCAGAGGACAGCTCATCATTGGCAGGCCAATCACAACCTGCAATGACAAATACAAGCCACGTCATCCAGGATATCCTTGATATAAATAGCTGTAAATAAATGAAGAGAATCAATCAGAGAATTGTTACCTAATTTTTCAGTTTCATTCTTCCTGCATTTTCAGTACTTGCATTCCTTTGTATTTCCTTACCAATATTACTTCAATAAACCTAGATTTCTTCTCCAATTCTTCTTGTTTAGCTACTGCATTGATTACTGATGACAATTCCTGGAAGGAATTCGAGTATCTACATATCAGGATCTCAGGATCCTACCAGAATGGGACCTATATAATTTTTTTTTTTCTCATACTACTCTCCCTCATTTTCTCTCCCCCCTTCCCAAACACTTTTAGTTTTTCTCTCAATTTTTTCCCTCAACATGTTTTCCTCCAAATTTCTTTCTTTCTCAGACAATACCTAAAAGAAAGTGCGATATAACTGTTTAAAAAATTATGATTAATATATCCCATCAACATTGCCAAGATATATTTTTCTACAGTTTAAAAAAAAATAAAGCCCCTATAATCCTTCATAATTTTTATTTCCAAATTTATCAAACATGGAAAAAAGAACAAAACAAAATTCATTCCCAACCCTACGAACTTCATTCAAGCAACTTTTATCAAATTGTCACTCGTTTTGGATTGGAACTTGGTCAGCTAATAAAGAAGGTCCACTTTCCTAATCCAATTAAAGACAGACTTCGTTCCTCCAACAACAACGAATGGAATCCAAGTCCATTTCTCAAAATATTCCAAAACTTAAAATGTTCCGCGAAGGCAGCACACCGGGCCTCCCACCCACTACCATTTCCTATAAACTTTCCTCTTCCTCCACTTCTTTTTTATTTTTCTAGGGTTAGGATTTTGGCGAGAGGAATGGCGACAGCAGCAGCGTCCGAGTCGAAGGCGGCGGTGGCGGTGGCGGCGAAGAGGAAGCCGGTGTTCACGAAGGTGGAGCAGCTGAAGCCGGGGACGAACGGGCACACTCTCACTGTGAAGGTTCTCAATTCCAAGACGGTGCTCCACAAGGGGAGGGCCGCCTCCGCTAACCTGCGGCAGACCAAGATCGCCGAGTCTGTAGTCGGCGACGAGACAGGGGTCATCGTCTTCACTGCCAGGAACGATCAGGGTTCAATTCTCTCACGCCCCCCTCTTTTATTATTGTGAAACCCTAATTTATCGATAGTCTTATTTGTTCTATAGTAAACCGGTCTTATTAATGTTTAATTAGAGCAGTAGACTTAAGTTTTTTGTTTGTTCACTCGATGTGTACGTTAAGTCATGAGCAGGGATAAAGTTGATTGATGCTGATAATCTATACTATCTATACTATACAAGCTATATCTGTACTACTATAATATCTGTACTACTATATGATGAGAAAAGTTCAGTTTCACCAACAAATTTCTTTCCAAATATACCCTTACATATGTTTACTGATTAAATTGTTTATTAAAGTTAATAGGGCAGCTAGGCAATTACGATAGTTGTCTTTTGGTCTACTAAATAGTCTTACATGGAGGTATAAAATAATAAAATAATATTAATATAATAATAACTTCAGATAATTAAGGTGGCTGTCTTTTAGTCTTCCTAAATAGTTTTAATAAAGAGTATAATAATTATAACATCTGTCTTTTAGTCTTCCTAATGAATCCATTTTTGTTAACCACTAGTTTTGACCACTAGTTTGACACGTGACAACTCTTGAGTGGATGGTGAACATCCGCACTAGTTTTGGTGGACGAACAAAAATGGACTCTTCCTAATATCTATATTACTATATAATCTATACTACTATATAACGGTAAAAGTTCAGCTTCACTCTGGAACTTTTCTTTTCAAATATACCCTTACATATGTTTACTAATTAAATTGTTTATTAAAGTTAATAAGGGAAGCTAGGTAATTACGAGATGTGTCGTTTGGTCTTCCTAAATAGTCTTACATGCATGTATAAAATAATATACATAATAATAATAATATAATAATAAGTTTATAACAATTAAGGTGGATGTCTTTTAGTCTTCCTCATAATAATATAAAATAATATAATAATCTATACTACTATTATTTGCTCTTTCCAAGTAGTATAAAATAGTGCAACACACGTGCATATATACTAGCGTCTTTTATAGTGATGATGGTTGATTACTTAAATATCTTTGTAGTGGTATTACATATAAATATCTAGATTTTTTATATTAGGAGGAGAAAGTTGGACAAGTGCGAAAATATGTTTATTGCCAGAACTTGTAAGTAATGCAGGAACAAGCCCCCCTAGATTTCTTTTTAGGATGCATTGGAAACTAACAGAAATTTGGGAATTTTTTCGAGTTATGAGTCCATTACCATTTCTAAGAAGTAGAATTTGCATTGTGACTGCATTTTGATATTTGTTCCTTCAAGAAAACTGAGTCTTGCTATAATGCAATGATTATGGCATTCTACTGTCAAGGAATATCAGTGATCATCACGGTACAAGAAAGTTGTATAATATTTATAATCACCATATCTTCTTATATTATGATTTGTTGTAGGTCTTAAATAGGGTGAGTTTACTTTTGTTAAATTGCTAGAGGTTTTTATGACACTTGCAGAACTTTTTGGGACTTTTGAAAATACTCCGGAGCTCCTTGAATCTGCCAGCCTGCCGGCATGCCACCTGAATGCACACAAGTCACGCGACTCAGCCATGCTTTTTTGATCTTCATCTTCCCCATGTTTTGTTGGCTGCCTGCCCGTGGTGTCAACTCAGCCATGCTTTTTACATAACATACTAATGACTTAACCTACATATTGTACTAAATTTTTGTTAGAATCACAGTTCTTTTCTATTTTAAATACAAACTAGTAATTCCTACCAAAATCCATTTTTTTCAAAACATCATCTTTGTCAAAAAAAATCGTATTTTTTTTTTATCTCAAGTACATTTTCCATAAAATCAAAATAAATTATTTGTAAAATAACTATATATTTTTATTGCATGAAAAACATTTACATTAGATTATATGTCTTTTAATTTATTATTTATTTCTATTAATAATGTATGTAAATTATCACAATTTTAGTATATATATATATATTTATTTCCAATAGTTCATGAAAGACTAATCTAAGTATAATAGTTAAATAAATGATCGTATAGATTTACTTGTTGTATTTAAATCTGTTTTCATTAATTGTTCATGGGAGGATTAATTTAAATGTAATATCTTCAGTATAATAATTATTTTTATTTGCTTTATATTCTATTTATTGTTGCATACTGTTATTTTGTTTTATATATTCTATCGTTTTGTACGAGTGGAATACTTTGAAAGTCAAATCATTGCTAATCTGCAGACAATAGCTTTGCTGATTACCTAAAACTTTGGGTATATATGTTTTTAAACCAAGGAGTATCTTTAAAGGGATATCCGATTAGAATATAAAAAATCTCTCTTGTACCCCAAGGTGATTGTGTGGATTTATTGAAAGACCAACAATCATTGCTAAGAAGCAGGACAATAGCATGGAAACTCTTATAAAACTGTTGGTGTATATTTTTAAACCAAGGAGTGTCTTCAAAGGGACAATGGGTTAGAATAAAATTTTCTCTTGTATCCCATGAATGAACCTAGTTGGTTATGAGAGGTCCCTTTTGTTTGGAGTGTGATGGAAGTCTTAACCTGTCATGTCAACTAGATGACTATCATGCGTAATCGTATGCATCTTGGAGTTGTTGTATGGTGACCTCTGGAAAAGGAAACATTTGAGTGACAATGTCCTTGTTATGGCTGCTATTACAATTTTCTTTTACAACCATGGTTCTGGCGACATTAAGAAAATACCATGAAATTTTGAACAAGAAGTACTAAATTGGGCGAGAAGTACCCGCTTAAGACTGGTGTGTTGCATTTTCTGGACTATATGTTACATACCTGCACTTGAAACCAAAGACGATATATGATTTTATTATGGTCATGTTCGGTGTGTTCAGAGTAACAAGATGATGTGGCAAAACATGGTACTAAAGTTGCATAGTATGATCCTCTATGTTATATAGGATAACAAACATGCAAAACTTGTCTAGTTAGAACTGGAATTATTGATAGAATGCACAAATCATTGATTGGCTATTGTGGCACATAAAATAACTATTCTATACTTCTATTAGTGAAATAAGTTAAATCCGATGGTTATGATGACAAAGCTATTATGGTCTATAGTCACTAGACTCGGCATGTATTAAATTATGATGCCCATCACTTTTCTAAAATTTTGCATAATTTGCCTGACGCTTATTACACTCAGGTTCATGATTTCATTTACCCAAGCTCACAGTATTCATAAATTTTGTGAGAGGTTTGATTGTGAGCCATAATTATGTATAGGAATACTTCTATTTTCTTCTTCTTCTAGAAATCTAAAGATCTACTCGCAAGATTTCTTGTTAGTTTAAGGGTATTAAATGTTGGGGTCCTAAGATTGTTGTGGAGAAATGTGCAGAGCTAGATGGGACAAATCTAGGGATGTAAATAGAGCGGTTACATATTGGATATAGGTATCCTCTTATTTGTTTTTGTTAATCAAGACAGATATGGATATCAGTTGCATATTTAAACCGATGTCCATATTTGTGCGTCAATTAGAGGTGGCACCAATTGAAGATAAGATTAGATAATATTTATCTTAGCCCGAAATTTTGACGTGTGAAGTGTAGACCAATAGATGCTCCGGTAAGGAGGAGCGGTAAGACAGTAGTTACAAGATCCCCTAGGACTCGAGGTAGGCTGAAAATGGAACATGGATTGAAGTTTTAATGAAAGATAAAGAGAGATTCAATCATTCAAACAGCTGGCCCCAAATTTTGGGATAAAAGGCTTTGCTGTTATTGTATTTTACCAAAGCCTATATGATGCAATTTTAAAATTAGATGGAATATTTGTAATTTAATCCATAAATTCTAAGATCAATAGAAACTCTTAACTATATATTTTTCTTTGATGGCGCTAGTTTAAAATTTATTAATGTTAGGTCATGAAATTTCAAATGGAAGATCTTGGACGAAATGACCATGTGCAGTTTTCCAATTTTAATTTTGAATGGAAACTAGATCCAACCCAAATCAGACCATACTGTTTTTTGGTTGTTTGTTTGTAATTTGAATGAGATCAAAGCATTACTTTTGTAATGAGACAATCCTGGAAGAATAAAGGTCTTAATTTGCATCAGATCCTTGATGGTTTAGATCATTTGAAGGGCATTTTAGCTGGTAACTAAATACATGGAATTAAAATAATTAGATCGTACAACTTTGTTAATCCAACATAATCAACTGATCCTCTATGCTTTTTGTTTTTTGTTTTTTTTTCCTACAAAATTAAGCATGGAGTCATGGACTAAGGATTTGTTTTCCTGGGGGGTTGTGCTGGATTTATATTTGTATCTCACCCTCTTGATCTCCTGCTTGCTTTTGTGCCATCAAACCAAAAGCACTGATTTATTTATCTTTTTTTTTTAACGTACTCATTAATTTTTGGTGACTGTTTTAAATCTCGTCTTAAACTGCACAATACAGGCTCATTGGAGTCTCTCCTTTGCGTGAGCTATGTTGGTTGATTCAAATCAACTTTTGCATGACTTTATTATAGAGTTTCGTTTGGGTCTAGGTTTATGGATTGACATTATCCTTATAATGTCACTTGGTATACCTCATAAAAGGCTGCAATACCGTCATGGTGACTTGTGGCCAATATATGTCTTGTCTAATGTTGTCAAAATCGTAAAGAGGTTTGGATTGGGATCTGGATCGTGAATCGTAAGATTCTTGATTAAATCTATAAAAAAACAAATAAATATGAAAAATACGTTGACAATTCAAATATAAGAGAGAGTGTGCATAATTGATAAATAAAATCTACAAAACAAGTAGGTTTTAGCATATATTTGTATACGTGCACAAAACAAGTCAACCGACTCAAAACCTATAGATAGTAGGATTCCGAAATGTTAAAAACTCAAAAGCCGTAATATTTTGCGTTGTAGATGTTTTCGATCCTTGTCCACAACCGTGCAATGCTTACATTACGTCTTTTTTCTTTCCCTTATCGTCCAAATCAAAAGAGAGGAGTAGGAAAGGGATAAAATTTATAAGTCTTATCTCAAACGAAATTCTGTAAGTCACAACACAACCACGTGCTTGTAGAAGTCCATGGCAACAAACGAAAATGGACAAACGCGGTGTAAAATTGAGTTTTCCCCCTCAAAATCCTATTTTTGTTTTGGGAGAAGAGAAATAACACAATAGAGAGATTTGATCTAATAGAATACGAAGATGATCTCATAGAATACGAAAGTATATAACAACTTAAAATAACCCCAATTTCAAAAAAAATCCAGATATGATCACAATCACAAACTTTGCATGCATGGGTCAGGATCTTTGATTCAGGGGGATCCCGATTCTACGACTGGATCATTACGATCCTGGCAAGATTCTTGTTCACACCGATCCATGTAGGGAATCCAAGTCGTGATCGTGAAAAGGCAAAATCAGATCGAATCGTAAGATTCATGATCTGGATCGTAATATCCTGACAAAAAGGGGTACATGATTGGAATCCAGATTGCAAAGGGTCGAAATTGTATCAGATCGTAAGATCTTGACAACAAGGGTCTACAAGGGTCTTGTCTACTGGGTTGAATTTCCTGGAGGGAAATAAGGAACCTATATGCTTTACAGGTTTCAAAGTATTTTGTGAAACTATTATTAGCTTGGAGCTGATCAAATGGATATTAGAGTAGGTATCCAAAATGCCAGATATTCCATTATTGAAAAATCTACTGCATTTTGCTCTGCTTTGTTGAAGGTCCAACAGGAACCTATATGCTTTATGGTTTTTAAAGTATTTTGTGAAACTATTGTTAGTTTGGAGCTTACGAAGTGGATATTAGGGCAGGCAGCCGAAATATCAGATATTTCAGTCTTGAAAAAACATAGAACTGTTTGCTTTGCTTGGTTGGAAGGTCTAGCAAGGAATTAGAGAACTATACTCAGTATTTTGTTAAATTGTTGTTAGCTTGCCTTGGAGCCAATGAAGTGGATATTAGGGCAGTCAGCTGAAATATCAGATATTTCAATCTTTAAAAAAAAATCATGGAACAGCTTGCTCTACTTGGTCGAAAAGTCTAGCAAGGAAATTGAGAACTACAAGCTTTGCAAATTGTGAAGTATTTAGTGAAATTGCTGTTAGCTTGTGTTAGGGTAGGAAGCCGAAGAGAAATGATTGGAGTGCATCTCCAACTTTGCAACTCTATGTGTACTCCATTGTTATTGGTCCTTCTAAGCCTAAATTGAAGGAGAGTTGTTTGAAGTTAGGCCTACGTGGACCAATAGCAATGGAGTCGCACATGGAATTACAAAGTTGGAGATGCACATTATCATTTCTTGGAAGCAAAACTATCAGAAATTTCAGTATTGAGAAGTACATCAGTGTAGAACTACAACTAGGTTTCTCTGGACAACGTAAAGATTTTATTTGGCTGCTTTTTATTTGGGTTCTTGACCCTTTAACTCTGTTCAAAGCATTGGAAAGATTGAAGCATTGCCACTTGGTTTATTAAGCTCAAATACCCAATCCAATGCCCCCTGTCAATTGCCCTCAAGGTGTCAAGGAGACTGTTCTCTGCTTCGGGTCGTCACTGGAAACATTTATAAAGAGCCAGCAGCAATTAGATACTGCTGTCAATTATACTTATTAATGTGAGGCCTTTACATTTCTTTTGAATTACTTCTACCTTCATTTTTTTCCAATAGAAAATATAATAAATTTCTTTGTAATTTTTGTTAGTATTATTTGCACTTATGCTTTATGTATAAGTGTAGCCACTGTCAGTTATAGCTGTGTCTTGAACTTTTTAGTATTTGTGGAGTATCTGCTTCTCATCACTTTACGTTGAAACGTTTAATTTTTTTTTGTTGGTCGTCTAATTGTTTATTATTGCATGCTTTATAGCACCATTCATGAAAACTTTGGTGGCAAAATGTTGACTTATAAGTTTCAGTTTGTGAAAGCAGGCATAGTTACTATGACAAAATTCTTCCCTGTGCTTAATCCTGTTGCTACATTCTTGTACTATTTGTCAGATCTCCCAAGTATTTTTAGCACATTCTACATTCTGATCTTTTCCCCCCTTTTTGAGTTAACTCGGAAAGTTACTTTTGTGCTGTGCGGAACTGTCAAATGCTAGGAAGCACGGTGTCCGTGTCGCATTGTGTTGGGGACATGTCGGACATGCCGACACAAAAATAGGTGCCAAATATGCGTTCGGATCGTGTTGTGTTGTATGTGTCTGCGTGAAATCTTTCGGAAGTGCCAAATCTGCATTCAGACCGTGTGTTGTATCTGTGTCTAATCTATGTTTTGTCAATTGTTGGAAGAGGAAACACGAGCAGAATATCATGCATTACCTTCTACAGTTTTTTCTCAGCTTGTTGCACATAACAAATCCTCCTTTGAGCATGATTTTTTTCTTTTCTTTTCTTTTGACAGTTGACCTGATGAAACCTGGTGCCACTCTGATCCTCCGCAATGCGAAGATTGACATGTTTAAGGGGTCAATGAGGCTTGCAGTTGACAAATGGGGCCGTGTTGAGGTCACTGAACCTGCAAATTTTACAGTGAAGGAAGATAACAATTTGTCCTTGGTGGAGTATGAGCTGGTTAGTATACCAACTGAGTAGGAAACCCTTGCAGCTAATCTCTTCTTCTGATTCTGAGCTGGGAAAAGCTTCCTTTTTGGTTAGTTTCTGCACTCTGGTGGGACAAGGTATATGATTCTAGAAAAGCAGCTCAAAGTGGTACAAAATCTTACTTATCTTAGTATGATGCCTTCTTTAATCAGACTTTTGTTGATGGTTTGGTAAGTGTCGTAAGGATTATGGGTTGGCTGTAAATTAATCTGCAGATGTTCTAATATGTTGTGATGTGTTTGCTGAACTTAGGGAAATTGAAATACCTGGTTATGATAATAGCTGCTCTTTGTTATCACCTATTGTTATTTACTTGAGCTTTTTTGGATTGACAACTTAAATTTCACAAAGATGGTTGGTATCCTCATGTGCTCCTATTGTAGTAAACTCAAATAAGTTTAGGCAAATACGTAGAAGTGTGCAGGCAGATTCAGCAGCCAAGTCAAAATTACATGCTAGTACACATTGGTAAGCTTATTGCTTGCCTTTGTTTTTTCACATGGATATTTGATGCCATCTTATGCTTTGTTTTGAATTTTAGTGTTTTTTGCCTTCGTCTGCTATTTACATCTTGTATTAAGGGCCCGTTTGGTTTGCAGGATTGGACAACGTAATGTAATTGGCATTACGTTGTCAATCTAACTCGGGTGTTTGGTTGGACAAAAAATTAGATGTAATGTAATCGCGATTACAAGTTTGATTACATTACATCAGTTTCTTCTAAATCCAATTACATCATAAAAGCTATGTAATCGCAATTACATTACAACTTAAGCGGAAGGTTGGTATGCTATAATTTGGTCTTTTTGTTCGTTTTTGGTCATTTTTTGTTGTTTTGGTTTATTTTTGTCGTTTTTGGTCATTTTTGTTCATTTTTGGTTGTTGTTCGTTTTTTGTCATTTTGTTCGTTTTTGGTCATTTTATGTTGTTTTTGTTTGTTTTTTGTCGTTTTTGGTCGTTTTTGTTCTTTTTTGTCCTTTTTTTGTCGTTTTTGTTCGTTTTTTTGTTATTTTTGTTCGTTTTTGGTTGTTTTTGTTTGTTTTTTGTTCGTTTTTGTCTTTTTTTTGTTGTTTTTGTCCCTTTTTTTTCGTTTTTGTTCGTTTTTTTGTCATTTTTGTTCGTTTTTGATTGTTTTTGTTTGTTTTTTGTCGTTTTTTTTTCATTTTTTTGTTGTTTTTGTCCGTTTTTGTCGTTTTTGTTCGTTTTTTTGTCATTTTTGTTCGTTTTTTTTGTTGTTTTTGTTTGTTTTTTTTGTCGTTTTTGGCCCTTTTTGTTGTTTTTGGTCATTTTTTTTGTTTTTTTTTGTTTTTTTTGTCGTTTTAGTTCGTTTTTTGTAATTTTTGTTCGTTTTTTTGTCATTGTTGTTCGATTTTTTGTCGTTTTTGTCTTTTTGTTCGTTTTTGTTCGTTTTTTGTCATTTTTTGTTATTTTTGGTTGTTTTTTTTTTGTTTTTTTTGTCATTTTTGTCCTTTTTTTGTTGTTTTTGTCCGTTTTTTTGTCATTTTTGTTCGTTTTTTGTCATTTTTGTTCGTTTTTCGTTGTTTTTGTTTGTTTTTTTGTCGTTGTGTCCTTTTTTTGTTGTTTTTGGTCCTTTTTTGTTTGTTTTTTTTGTCTTTTTGTCCTTTTTTTTTCGGTTTTTGAAATTTTTGTTCGTTTTTATTCGGTTTTTTGTCGTTTTTGTCCTTTTTTGTTCGTTTTTTGTCGTTTTTGTTCGTTTTTTGTCATTTTTGTTTTTTTTTTGCCATTTTTGTCCCTTTTTTTTTGTTTTTTGTCCTTTTTTGTCATTTTTGTTCGTTTTTTGGTCATTTTTGTTTGTTTTTTAGTTATTTTTGTTTTTTTTTGTCGTTTGTCCTTTTTTGTTGTTTTTGGTCTTTTTTGTTCGTTTTTTGTCGGTTTGTCTTTTTTTTTCGTTTTTTATAATTTTTGTTTGGTTTTTTGTCATTTTTGTTCGATTTTTTGTCGTTGTCCTTTTTGTTTGTTTGTTGTTTTTGTTCCCTTTTTTGTCGTTTTGGATTTTTATTTTGCAAGTTTTTTTTTAATCTTTTTGTCATTTTTTGCTCGTTTTAATTCCCTCTTGTTTTTGGTTTTTTTTTCATATTTTCGTTTTTTGTCATTTCTGTTCCTTTTATCGTTTTATATTTTTTTTGCTCTTTTTTATCGTTTTTTGTCATTTTTTCTTTTTTTGTTCATTTTTTGCCCTTTTTTTTTTGTTTTTGGTCTTTTTTTTCCCTTTCATTTATTGTTGTTTTTTGTCAAATTTTTTTTGTTTTTAGTCAATTTTTTATCTTATTGGTCACTTTTTATGGTTTTTACATTTTTGATTTTTTTTTTTGTCGTTTTTTTTTTTATCGTTTTTTTATTTTTGGTTTTTTTCTTTCTGTTTTGTTCGTTTGTCATTTTTTGTATTTTGTATTTTTTGTCTTTTTTTCGTTTTTGGTCTTTTTTAGCAGAAAATAAACCATTTTTTCCTTATTTATTTATTTTTATTTTTTTCTTTTTAAATTTTTTAAAAAATTTAGTGATCCACTTTTTAAATTTTATGTTGTATTTTAAAAAAATATTAAATTAGAAACTTAATTACATTACATGGTAAACCAAACATATGAATGCAATTGACATTACATTACATGGTTTGATTACATGCTTCAACCAAACATAGTAATGTAATTGTAATTCCATTACATTACAAACTCAATTACATTACAAATTCAAATCCATTACGATTACGATTATATTACAATGAACCAAACGCAACCTAAGTGTGGTTTATCTTCCTATAGTCAATCATATACTAACCCTGTTGGTATATAAATAAAGAGAATAAGCCTGGCTTCATTGTGATGTATCAGTATCAGTTGAGTTTTTGTATCTTCCACAATTTAGCCCAATGGTCTCGCTTTCGCTTTTCTTGATGGCTGAAGGGTGAACGGTGATTAATTGTAAATATTTTGATTAATAAGTGTTAATCTTTTATTACTCTTTCCCCGCTGAGTTACTTGACCAGCAGAAAACTTCTGAACATGTAAATGAGAAAATTGTAGATCGGAGATAAGGAATGTAAAGTTTCTTCCATCATTTTATTTGAGTAGAGATGCATATTAAAAATACTTGACGAGCTCCCAGCAAGAGAATTCTGCAAAATGTTGATTGCCGGGTGGCCAGAACAGAACACAGCCTGGCTAGCACCGTGTGACTAGGAATTTTGTGGAATTGGTTCTGGTTTTGGGGGTGCTTGTGGAGAGTATTGCTACATGCATAGTTAAATAAGAATGTTAAGAGCTCTACACATGATGTGTGTTTTATCATCCATTTGTCAAAAATATGATCATTTTTTCATACCCAAGGCAAAATATCATCTAAATTTTTTGGCGGGTATCATAACTTTCAATATAAAAACCTAAATTTTGTCTTATACACTTTGTCTTCTTCCTCATTTCTCAGATTCGTAAACCTTTTTTTTTTTTAAAAAAAATTTGGTTCCATATTTCTAAATCCTAATGTTCCTTGAACACCCTCATTCCAATCACACTAGAATCTCCTGTCAAGTACTTTCCAGAAATTTTCGACAAGTTTCTAAGCTTGTTGTCATTCTCCAAAATAAATCGGTCTCAACAATGTATAAGACGTGATGGACAACCAATAGACAAAGTGATCGGCTCGTCGAATACAATTCCACACATTTTTGAAGCTATGGAAGAAACCAAGGTTGTTTTTTCTCCTGTTAATTTTTCCAAAAACAAGTCATAATAAGACGAATTAGGACCGTCAAACTTTTGACACTCCTAAGATATGTAATTCTCTGTACTATGGTATGACTGTAATTTTTTTTTTTTTTGATTGTCCTAAGAACTCTATTAGAACTAAAATTTTGACAGTCCTCACTGTAGTTAGGACGGTCAAAATTGCCAGTCCTCTGCTAAATTTTTGGCACTAATGCATCACCTCTATAATGGGGGTTCATAACCACCAATAATAATGGGGGCCTATAACCACCAATAATAATATTCGAAAGGAATAAATCATAATATGCATAATTTAAATCTAAAAATAATAATAATAAAAAATTCTGAAAATTGGTGTCTGTAGGAAAAACCTAGAAACATACTTTGAAATGGGGTGGAAGAGGAAGAAGATTTGCCTTGTTTTTTTAAGAAGTATTGGATTGTGCCATCTTCGGTTATGATTGCAAGAGGAAGAGGAAGTTGTCTCTTAGAGAGAAGAAAAAACAAGTGGAGGAAGACGAAGAGGGAATAGGAGTTTGAGTTTCACAACTTAAAAGAATGATATCCCCCAACACATTGTATATTGCTCTTAGTATTGGCCTAAGAAAGAACTTCCTATGCAATTGTGGCCTAAGAAATACCTTCCTATGCAATTGGCATCAGTTTGAAGTAAATTTTTGTGATGTTAAGGGCCTAGTTGAATTGACAAATCATCCTAACAATTTAACATTGTCGGCTTGGTTTAATCTTCACCTTCATTCATTAAATCGGTCCCAGTATCTTTGCAAAGAATCTTTGTCGGATGGAAGACGTCTCCACCAAAACTATTTGATAACAGCAGTTTATCATGCACACGGCTACGACCTATTTGATGACTCATCGGTTGGATTTATGGCCTTCTGATTTTGATTAGCTAAAATATGCCCCCACTTAACAAACAAACGATCTTAGCACAGGAACTGCACCAGATTGAAGCAAAGTTATCTAACATTGACAACAGGGACCAAATCAAACACATAAATGAAAATGCTTACTCTAATTATTAGTTAAAACACTTGACTTGTACTTCCTGTTACCATCAACTGTATCAAGCCGCTAGTTTTGAGTTAGATGCTCATGTACGCCCTCTCCTTTCATCCTCGAGCATTCTGAAATCATATTTCCTTGAAATTCTATTTACATACACACACTTCATCATAACATACATAGTAGCGGCTGGCTCACTATTGGTTGGTTGAACAATAACAAAGGGGTGTGCCGAAGTTGCAAGCAAACTATAATCAGAATTAAGAACATCTATGTTGTCCTGAAACTTTGAGACATTGATTAAAATTACAGAACAGAGAAAAAGTGAAAGTAAAAAAGCAAGAAACAATGGGAAAATGTGCAATGCTTCATCACACAGTAGACTTTGATCTGCAGTGTCAACCATTTCCTTCAAACTGCTAACTCTCTCTCTGAAGCAGGAAGGTATCAATATTATTTTGTCATACACCATCACTGCCAGCTGAATAAATATCACAGATAAGTATAAGCATGCCTCTCAATATCAAGCATTTAAATCTTTTAATTCAGAACATATAAGCTTCAACAAGGCAGACAATTAGACAAATCAATATTTCACTTATGCAAGTCGACCCTTCTAGAGCCATGCTATTGTGCAATAAACTCTTAAAAAGTATGTGATTACTACAACATGGATCAGGTGGGCAGAAAAAGTACGACTCGAAAGCCATTTGATCCAAAGTTCTCGGACACACATCTTCCAATACAAGCTCAAAGGTAGAAGACTAATTTCATGTGGCATTGGGGCATCAGCTAGCCTCCTATGCCATTGTGAGAATCAACACTCTCCTTCAGTGCCAAAGTATTATGCCAACTCAGACCGATCTAAGTTGGTTGCAATTATTTGAACACCATAAACTTTATTAACCAATATCATTAATAGGACTCATCGAGAATAACAATATAATAATACACCATGCCTTTAATATCAAATGGTGGTTGGAACAATTAAACAAGATCGTTCAAAACCGTACATCCTCGTAAAAAGATTGTTCAAACTATGGGCCTCTCTAGCTCTTGCTGCTGGGACAATACTACTCTTTTGCTGTAATCTGTCTAGAGGTGGTCACCGGTCATCAGTGACAGCTGATTGAATGCAGAAGACATCAGTATAGTTTCGTCAACAAACATAAAATGAACAGGTAGTGTCGACATTTTAGAGAAATTGAAGATATGATCACTATTGTCTATAAAAATCATATGTTGCGGTTTCAACTGCATCTAAAGTTTGAATACATATGCAAAGATAGACAATACTTGTAAAACCTCGTTCCCTAGAAGTTAATCAAGAACCTTATAGAGGACATGAACTAGGAACCACCATTCGGTGTAAAATATGCAATAAAGTAGTTAGGACCTAGGGGGAAATACGATGCTACAATATGCAAAAAAAAAAATAGTTTAGATACGAGAGAAATACAATAAAAGGAAGGTTTCCTTTTACACTTTACAAGCGGAAATTTGAAGTGAGTCTACCTGTGTTGAACAGTATTGACATTTAAGAGCATCATCAAGTTAGTAACTAGGAAAATATGATGTATAATAAAGAGCCACCCCTATGCATCAACAAAATCTAGAAGAGTTTAGGTTTACTTTATTGATTGAATTTGAACATATCAACATACAAGTGGGAAGACAGGAATCTACGATTTCAAAGGAAGAGGAAAGAGGAAATAAAACAAAAATAACACATATAATAGTGGCTGTATCACATCGTATTTCATAACAAATGTTAAGGTACAAAGGTTATTTACTACAGTTAAGAAGCATTATGAAGACATTAGGAGTATTTTATATCAACTACTATCTGCTTTCGTATATAATAAAAAAACACCTCAAGCAACATGGGTAACCCAATTAACTTCTTGGCAAAATATATTAAGTATGAGATGGATTACAGGATAAAACTATGACAGAGACATGCAAACCCCTCGAGGAGGAGAAGTGGATATACAATAACAATAGCACGTTGTCTCATGATATTGGGTCACAACTCACGACACATATTGAGAGAGAGAGAGAGAGAGAGAGAGAGTGGTGGGGGGTTGGGGGGGGGGGGGGGGGGGGTTGGGTGGTTGTGCAACCGAAAATTGTTCAACCTATAAACTTCTATGGTTTATAAGCAAACAACAACTATGCAATTAATAGTATGCAAACACAGTGGGACGTGTAGTGAACACGAAAAGGAGATTTCACTATCACTTGCTTGGTGCCTTGGTGGTGGCTTCGGCATATTTTGATTAGTAAATATCAATAAGAAAAAAAAAACATATGTTGATAGTGATTTAACTTCCAAAATAATGTCAAATATATTTTAGAGAAAAACAAAATCTAGAATATCTCAATGCGAAGGGAATTGTGGCATGAAACAAATGGGTTTGATAGTTGTGTGAGCAGGCCATTACGACACCTTCCAACTAAAAATCCAGATACCAGAACAATAAATGTAGGATTGGAGATGAACGTTAGGCAAAACGACTCCATATGGTTAAAGCTAAACGTGGTGAACTTAGTTTCAGCATGTATTTAGTCCATATGTGGATCGGCCAGTGTTCCCACATCTGAGCTGATTGTGGCTGCCTAAATACATGGGCCTGTTTGACTATGATGGTTACCAGACTCGTTTTATGTTTCGGAAAACAATACAAGAAGGGATATTGATAGGATACATCTATTCAAGCACTTCACACACAGTAGGTGAGCGAATGTGAATGGGTGCCCCTACACGAGCTAAACTAAAGGGGAAGGAGTATTATGAGGCTATCAGTTCGCAACTTCTTAACAATGATAAGATTATTCTCTTTTGTTCTCACTTAACCTTCCCCCATGGTAAGTTGTTTTTTGCTCGAGTTACGAATTTGTGGATTTTTTTCTTTTCTTTCCTTCATTTGTAACTGATAATCTTATTCAGGTGAACTGGGATTTGAGACCCGCGGCATTTGAGGGACATGCGAACTAGTGTGCTTTTAACTCAGGGGAGACCAAAGAATGCAGTAACCCTAGCCGTCACAAAGAAGTCGTACTTTTATTAGGCGACCTAATGACTATACTAATGGAGTATACTAATAACAAATTACTTGTTTTTAATTCTTCAAATGACAATTTAACAAATTATGGTTCCGCTACAGCAATGGAATTGGAATTGGAATCCAAATCTAGTACAAGAGCAACAACAAGATTACTAAAATTGAAAACTTTGTGTATGTATAAATAATGAATGAATTACCTTCAGATAGCCAGCCGTAACCTCGGCCGGTGACGGGGAGCATCGAAGTCATCAGAGCCGACGCAGTGGCGCTGTGCATCGGGAGCAGCGACTCGACGCAGAAGCTCGACTCCACCGGAGACCTTCAATATATAGATTGACAACTAACACGAGTTTTGGAGAGCTAAAATGGAACGGAAAAAAAGTTTTTTTTTTTTTTTGGGGTACCTGAAGATAATTCTAGTAGTAGTTGGAGTAGGAATCGGCTTTGGGAGGCGGAGGGGAGGACGGGAGGTTCCGGTGGAGATTCTGGAGTAGGAGGAGGAGGAGGAGGCGCTTCTGAGGGAAGGCGATGAGCGGAGGAACGACCTGCTGGCGGCGGCGGCCATGGCCGGTTAAAGTTACAATTTTTCACACCTTCCAAACCCTATGGGTATAAGGGAGGTCAGCTATTTTTCACATTAGTCTTGAGGAGGTTTAAGTAATATATATATATATATATATATATATATATATATATATATATATATATATATACATGGAGCGGATCAAAAGTCTCCCTTAGAAAATCTCCTAAAAAATTTCCTCACTCTAATTCGTAATATTTGTTATAAATATGGATAATTCACATAATTAGTTGGTCTACATAACCTATGTCTCTTGGTTATCCATAACCTATAACTTATGGTTATCCATAACCTATGCCTTTTGGCATTTTTCTTTTAATTATCATCATGATGTTAATCTCTATTGTAAGCCTATATAAATGGCTCTTCTCAAGTTGATTGGGAGACAAGTGAATGAAGAAACAATTTTCTCCATTTTTCTATCTCCATTTCTTTGCTTTACAATACGTTATCAGCACCATGCTCTAGGAAATAGAAGAAGGAAGAAATATTTCACATAAGGGAGAAAGAGTTCTCTTAAGAAAAGAAAGGTAGAAGTCATTATATTGAAGCGGTAAGTCCAATCTTGTATACTTAGTTATATGCATATTTTAGTAAAATTAAATACATGTTTGATTTATATGTTTATAGATCGATTAGAATGTAAGTTTTCTAGATCTACTTTCTCTTTTAATTTTGAATCTAAATTTGTATTGAACATGTTCACAATTTCATTCAAAATAGAAAATGTATGATAATCTATTTAAGATTATGTATAAATTGTATTTCTATATGATTTCGTATGAACTATGAAATTAATCTAGAATATCTTTTAAAAAAAATCACTTATTTGGAGTTAGTTAATTTCATTAAATTAGTTCATGTGAGTTGGTTATTTCTATTATTTTATTTATTTGAATTCTATAGTGTACTACTTCACATTGTTGTATATGTGAATCAAATTATATTAAAAAAAGGGTACCCAAAATATATTATTATATAATGATCACATTGTTGTATATGTGATAAACATAAAATATAATATTCTTTAGTAGCATTTTATCACATTATTGTATATGTGACACACATAAGACATAATATTATTTGATAGCAATATAACATTTTTTAGTAGCATTTTATCATATTGTTGTATATGTGATACACATAAGACATAATATTCTTTGATAACGTTTTATCACATTGTTGTATATGTGATACTTCTTTGATAGAGTTCTACCACATTGTTGTATATGTGATACACATGAGGTGTGGCACATGGGTGCCATGTGGGATCATGTGGGAGTATTTTTCATGTGTTTTATCACATTGTGGCATATGTGAAGTTTTGTAACCTTTAAAGCACTTATCAATTTTATTATTAATTAACATCTAATATAATTATTTTATGTCATGTTGATGTCGAATCTTGTAAAGTTTGAATTCAAAGTTCTTCATGTGAGCAGAGATAATTATTTATCATGACAATAGATGCAAAAGTTGTAATTGCAGTCCAACAAGCTTGATGGTACTATTAAGAAGAAAAATAAAGAAAGTTCTAAAGTCAAGATCAAGACTTTGATTTGATTTTTCTATGACATCATATCCATGATGATCTAAAGACGGAATATCTATGTGAGGATGATCCATTGAATTTGTGGACATCTCTAAATGATAGATTTGACCGCCGAATGATGGTAATCCTTATGACTGCTCAAAGTGAATGGTTGAATCTAAGATATCATGACTGTAAAAATG
This sequence comes from Iris pallida, assembly GCA_029216955.1. Lineage (NCBI taxonomy): Eukaryota > Viridiplantae > Streptophyta > Magnoliopsida > Asparagales > Iridaceae > Iris > Iris pallida. The sequence goes on from JANAVB010043017.1 coordinate 7,964,498, forward strand.
TTAAATAATATAATTGTGCTCTGTTTAATATTGTTTCTCGTCTTAGATTGTGTGGAGAAAAAGTAACAGAGGCTCAAATGATTGAGAAAATTCTCTCCATTTTTATGCAAATAATATGCTTTGCAGTAATAATATCGTGAAAAAGATTTCATAAGATACTTTGAACCGGTGACTGTCTCCTTGTAGCAGAGGCAAATAGCAACGTTCTCATGAAAAACCACAACTTTAAACCAATTGGGTCAAAGAAAATTCTTGGAACAAATGCCAACAATTTTGAAATTAGCAGAGGTCGTGGTAGAGGACGTGGGAGAGGGAATAAAAAAAAATTATGAAATATATGATCATGGTTATCAACCTTGCAAAGGTGGAAGCGGTGTTTCACAAAACAATAAATGGAACGAGTGGACAACACACTCTAAAGGGAATTCAATCCTCAAAATAAACAAATAAGAATTGTTTTGATCCTATTTTTTTAGGATCAAAACGGAAAAGTTACAAATGAACAGTTTGAGGAGATGCTTGAAAATCCACCTTCCATTGAATGAGCACTCAGTAAATTTATGTTTATTTCAACTACTTATAAATTATTTAAATTTGATGTCATGTTCTATTTTTGGTTTCAATCATGGAATGTCTAGGCCATGAGAGTTTTATTTTATTGAAAAAAGAAATTATTATAAATTTGGAGTTACATTTCTATAATATGATATTATCATTTGAAATAATTAATTTTTCTTATTATACTTATGTTAGCTAGAATATATAAGTTCATAATATTTTTATTTTGCTTCATGGAGAAGTAATGCTTGTCGTAAATATGACAAAGATAGACATTGATTTAAGCAATGTCGAGCTACTCAACAAGAGATTAAGAGATTCAAAAAATCCAAAAAAAATGACTTAGATATGTGTTTGGCGGATAGTGCTACAACACATATGATTTTAAAGAATCAAAAGTCTTTGCCAAAGTTGGTATTTGACATACATAAAGTGCCAACAATAGCTGGACCAGCCCATATAATTAAGGGTTTTGAAAGAGCACACATCATGTTACCCAGTGGTACTCAAACCTATTTGCAGAATGTGTTATATTCAAGTAGTTCCGTAAAGGAATTTGTTAAGTTTCAAGGATATACAAAAAATGGGTACCATATTGAAACTCGAAATGATAAGAACAAAGAGTCATTATGTAGCACATCTAATGTTGGGAGCAAAAGGCTCACATTAGAAGAGTTATCTTATTTTTCGGTGGGTTTGTATTTCACCACCATTGACATAATTGAATCTAATATGTATGTGGCAAAATATAAAGTCAATGATCATGTCTTATATAACATTTGGCATGACCCTTTGGGTCATCCGGGACAAATTATGTTCAATCAGATCATTAATAATCTTTGTGGATATTTATTGAAAAATTACGATATTGGCTTATCGAAGAATCAACTATATGTTCCTTGTTTACAAGGGAAGATTATAACTAGACCATCTTTTCTAAAGTTAAGAATGAATCTTCTATTTTTTTGTAAAGAATATAAGGACACATTTGTGGTTATATTCATCATGCTAGTGGTCCTTTTTAGATATTTTGTGGTACCATAGATGCATCTACTAGATGGTCATATGTTTGTCTATTGTCTACTAGAAATCTTGTATTTTCTTGTCTTTTGGTCCAAATTATTTAACTTAGATTTCAGTTTCCCGATAACTTGATTAAGTCAAGTTTTATTATTATTATTGTACATTATTAGGTGTCACGCCCCGCTCCCGCAGGAGCGATCGTCCTCGCTAAGGCGTGATGCCGCACGGGCCTAGGTTGCGCCCGTGCAAGGCCAAGTCCAGAAACGGCCGATTTGAGCTAGGCCACAGAGTCGCACAGAGTGTCCCCATTTGCAGCGGAAAGTAAATGAACACAAATTGAAGCGAATTCAACTCTTTATTGATATTTAAGAAGTTTACAAGCGGCGCTAGGCCGATATTACAAATTGCTCAAGCTCTCTCTCTCTGAAACATAAAAGGCGTGCCAAGTGGCTTACAACATGGAATGATTCATGGCGATGTTCCGATACATTATGTCCTGTATAGGGTGCTCCAGCTCCTTGCAACGTCCCAAGGCCCGGAGTTGGCTCCGCGCCTTAACACGTTCGATGGAAGCTCCGCACCCGCCGGCGTCTCCTGCATCCTGCAAGTAGACTGTGGGGTTATCAGACATTGTTATGCACTGGTGGGGAGGCTAGCTCGTCCACAATGCTATCATTACCAAACACGTTCTATTTACTTTTGTGCACCGTCTATCATTCATTGTCTTTCTAATCTTGCCTTAGGATCAATTTCATGGCATATTTCATAGCCTATCTCGTGTTGCCGAATTCAAGTGTCGCATGGAAATACATGCATGACTTACCCATACTTACCGTCCGGCCTTTCCTATCCAAAGTAAACCAAGTTAGTCAACAATTCATATGAAACAACTTAATGTAGTTCGCATAACATTCAGTGTTCAAGGGCGTGTCCCCGCCTCGGGTCCTAGCGCGTCGTAGGCACGTTATCTACACTTGCATGAATTTCTTATTATCATTTGGTGTGTTACATTTCAAGCATATTCATAAGGCACTTCATTTAGTTAACTTAGACTACTTTGATTTCAATGCAAGGACTTGCACGTGGATCGCCACCAGCAAAGCCCACTTAATCTATATGCATCGGTCGCTGGCACCACAAGCCAATTTGGACATGTCTTTCCCTGTGGTAATTTCTCACCTATCATGGCGTACGACTTGGTACACCCTGATAGTCTTTTGAAATACCCGGCCTTACGTCCCCTGGTGGCCAAGCCCGCACTCAGGCCTGTACGTAAGCCATTTCCTTTGATTTCGTCCGGACCGGCAAGTCCTTCACACTTTGATCATGCCGCGGAATCCCTTTTTCTTCACGGCCACGGCATCGCCACCCCTCGCCCGTGCCGTTTGTCCACGACCATTTCGTATTAACTTGTCTTTTTTAACTTAACGGCTGTCTCTGAGCCGTAGGCTAACCCTTAGCCTTAATGCGTTATCGACCAGGTTGGCGTCCATGCAGCGCGGGTAGCGAGCCCCGTTGCACGTGCCCGTCATACCTGTCGCTAACCATTTCCATCCTTCTTATCTTTTATTCATTCTTTCTTTCACTTGTTCATTCATTCGTTGATTCATTTATTCACTTATTCGTTTACTCTTTCATTCATACATTACGCAACTCCTTGTGCGGGAGTCGCCTTGGCGACCCATCGGTCCCATAGCCTTTCAATGTTGCTATACTCTACTCGGAACGACTATATTGATAGTCTTCCCATTTCATTGTTGTAACCCATTCATTGTTTCATTGTTGAACGCATAAGGGACTTGAACGCAAGCTTGTGCCTTAGCACGAGCGTGGAGCGCGGTGCGAAAGTTCTCGTATTTTCCATGTTCTTTTCCATATTCTATACAAGCATACAAGATGGGATTATTCCCTTAGCTAGGTGCGTTGGGTCATTTATTAGCATGCGCGGTGTTATCGCCTAGCGACTTCAGTCATAGTGTCCGTATTGTTATGTGTCTAGGCTAAGCAAAGACGGGTTCATCGGAGCCACCCACCTTAGCGATGTTCGCATCGGCCGAGCGATACTCCGAGCGCGCCTTTGAAAGTCTAAGTCTGGATTCATCTTTGACGGGCCAATGTAAGTCATGCATCGATTCTTCATCAGGTCGATACCAACTCTTCGGGTCGACGGCTCGTTTGAGTCGTTGCACTTGCCGTTTGAATCGGCGTTCCGCTAGGGCGGAGCGGGTCACTACATTAGGGGTTGGGTTAGCTGAGTCATGTATTAAGCATCTTAAACTTATAGTTGGACCTTATTAATGCAATCGGGTTTGCAAATTGAGACTTGGGGACATGATATTCAATATGTTGCATCTCTAGTTAAATTTAGACCCATTGTCTACCATATTATTTTATATACAACTTGTTAGTGGTAAACAACCAAACATTTCATATTTGAGAAAGTTTGGATATACAGTATATGTCCCAGTTCTATCTTCCAAAAGAACTAAGATGGGTCCCCAATGATGTTTGAAAAATATACATTAGTTTTGAGTTTTCTTCCATAATAAGGTATTTAAAATCAATGACTGGTGATGTCTTTACTACAAGATTTGATTATAGCCAATTTGATGATAGAGTCTTCCCGCCGTTAGGGGGAGGTATAAGCAACAAATTGTTCATATAGAACAAACTATTGCTAATTAACAGCGTGAATTGACATGGTATACGCCTACTCTATCGATCTCATTAAGTTCCAAGAACTCCAAATGTGATTATGAGATAAGAAGAATGATACATTTGCAAGAAATTGCAAATCAATTACCTGATGCATTTAATGATGCCGTAAAGGTAACTATATCATATGTGCCAGCCATAATCATTGTTCCAATTGGACAAAATTCAAACAAGATGACAAATGAATCCACTACTACACTCAAAAGCGTGGTAGGCCTATAGGTTCCAAGGATAGTGCTCCTAGAAAGAGGAGAGCTAATGAAACATCTTATCCTGATAAAAGTCCAATAGTGGCTGGAGCTCCGAAAACAAATACTGAATATGTGCATGTTTCCAAATTCACTGAAATGCCTCTGGATGCCTCTAAAGAGGCACAGGTACCTGAAAATGAAGAGATCTCGATATTTCATGCATGTTCAGGTGAATTATTGAATAGAAAAGTACTTGTCATCGATGACATATTTAACTATGCAGTAGCTACTGAAATATCAAAGGACAATGATGATTGTGAAAATGAACCACGTAGTATAAATAAATGTCGACAAATAAAAGATTGGCCAATCTGAAAAGATGCTATTCAAGCAGAATTAAATCTTTAGAAAAACGCGGTGTATTTGGACCTATAGTGGAAACACCAATGGACATAAACCATGTTGTTTTTAAATGGGTGTTTCGTGAGAAAATGAAATGAAAGAAATGAAGTTGAAAGATACAAAGCCCAACTTGTAGCACAGGGTTTCTCTCAAAGACCTGGAATTGACTACGTTGAGACATGCTCTCCAGTTACGGATGTCATTTTTAGATATCTAATTAGTCTCGCAGTTTCTAAAAATCTTGATATAAGATTTATGGATGCTATAACTACATATTTATACGGAGACTTAGATACTGACATCTATATAAAAATTCCAGAAGGATTTACAATGCCAAAGACTAAGTCTAAGGGCATGTGTTCAAATTAGACAAGCATTTTATGAATTAAAATAATCCGGAAGAATGTGGTATAATCATCTTATTATATATTTGACTAAGGAATGATACAAAAAATAGTCCAATTTACCCATGTGTCTTCATTAAGAAATTCGAAAATGAATTCTTGATAGTAGCAGTATATATGGATGATGTAAAACCTGATCAGGTCTCCTATAGAATTGGAGAAAACTGCAAACTATTTGAAGAATGAATTTGAAATGAAAGACTTGGGAAAGACAAAGGTTGGTCTTGATTTGCATACGCCTATGGTTGAACGCAATTTGGATCTGGATAAAGATTCATTCCGACCAAAAGAGAAGATGAAAAAGTTATTGGTCCAGAAATGTCGTATTTAAGTGCTATTGGAGCACTACTATATCTAGCCAATGCACAAGACCAGATATTGTATTTTCTGTTAATTTATTATCTAGATATAGTTCTGCACCTCCACTTACATATTGAATATAGTTAAACACATATTGAGATATTTTTGTGGAACAACTGGCATAAGATTATTTTATTTATATGATTCCACTAACGATTCTTGTCTAGTTGGTTGTGCAGACTCAAACATATTTATGACCTTCATAATAGTTGCTCCAAACGGATTATGTGTTTATTAATAACCATGCAGCTATATCTTGGCGATCAACAAAACAAGGTTCAGTAGAAATTTTCTCTAACCAAGCAGAATTAATTGCATTAGAAGAAGCAACAAGAGAAAGTGTGTAGTTGCGATCGATCATTCATCATATACGAGTAATTAATTGTCAACTACTCATAGTTACAGATGAGCCTACAATAAAGACAATGCGACTTGCATTACGCTTGTTCGAGAAGGATTCATCAAAGGAGATCGAATAAACACCTTCCTCCAAAAGTGTTTTATGCATATGCTCAAAAGGACAAAAGTGATTGAAGTCAAGCAAATCCATTATATCGAGGGGGAGTATGATTCATGAAGAATATTTTTGAGTTTTGCGCGTTGTACTCTTTTTTCTTGACTAAGATTTTTTTTCGCTGGATTTTTCTTAGTAAGGTTTTAACGAGGCAACAAATGTGCATACACCACCAAGTAATTAATGTTGAATATCCAAGGGGGAGTGTTATAAATATGGATAATTCACATAATTAGTTGGCCTACATAACCTATGTCTCTTGGTTATCCATAACATATAACTTATGGTTATCCATAACCTATGCCTTTTGGCATTTTTCTTTTAATTATCATCATGATGTTAATCTCTATTGTAAGCCTATATAAATGGCTCTTCTCAAGTTGATTGGGAGACAAGTGAATGAAGAAACAATTTCCTCCATTTTTCTATCTCCATTTCTTTGCTTTACAATAATATTAATGTTAATGTTAATATTAATGTTAATGTTAATATATATATATATATATATGGAAGCGGATCAAAAGTCCTCCTTAGAAAACCCCCTAAAAACTTCCTCACTCTAATCCGTAATTTAATGTTAATATTAATGTTAATATTAATGTTAATGTTAATATTAATGTTAATATTAACATTAAATACTAAAATTAACATTAAACTTAACATTAAAATTAATATTAACATTAACATTAATAAAAAAAAATTAATATTAACATTAACATTAACATTAATATTAATATTAACATTAACATTAACATTAATATTACGAATTAGAGTGAGGGGAATTTTTAGAAGGTTTTCTAAGGAGGACTTTTGATCCGCTCCATATATATATATATATATATATATATATATATATATATATATATATATATATATATATATATATATATATATATATATAAAGTAAAATATTTGGGATGTCTAAAGATTTTTTAATATTATTTTCCTTTTTTGTTTTTTTCCCCTAATTTAATTGGATATTATTATATATTTTTTGTTGTAAAAAGGATTATGCACGTAGTGTCAACCTAAAATATTTTGATTCACCAATAATTTTGTCCGTTCTTTAGATGCTAAAAATATTCATTCCATCATAAGTAATATGATAAAAAGTTATTCAGGCCTAAACAAGGTCGGAGCTAGCCATTCGATTCCGTGGAGGCAAATAATATTCTTCAAATTTTTTGTGAATTGAATGAAGTAAAATGTCTATTTTTGGACAGTCTCTTCTAACAATATTATATATGCAAATGCACATTGAACTAAAATTTTTTTCCACACAATTAATTGACATATAATTAGTAAATATAAATTTTCTAAATAAAAGTTAAATTCTCATAAATGAAAAAAAAAATGTATTAAAATTTTCATCTTCACTACACTCCTCCAATACTACAAACTTGGACCCTTTCAAAAAATCATCCATTGTTATCTTTAGCAAAATGAATCGAAAACATACAGATGATCAAAAAATAATTTAGAAGTAAATTTTCAGAAACATCAATAGAGGCAACATCAGCATATACAAATAAGTAGCTTTCAGTAATATGTGATTGATTTTTCATAAAATTCTTCTTCCTCAACAAGTATCTTTATTCCAAGGACTTATCGCAACGCACGGGTGACTGAGTTGGACTGCCCTCTTTTTTCCAAGGCATGTCCTCTTTTTCTAAGGCCTGCCCTTTTTCTTTCAAGGTTGTGGGGTGTGCCTTAAGAGAAGACATATTTTTAAAAAAATTGCCAGAATTCTATGGGGGCAGTGGACCCCATTCTATAGTATGTTGCTCCGTCCTTGGGCCTAAAGTTTTATATCTATGTCTAATAAACACATTATTCTACTTAACTCAATGCGATATACATGATAATCTTATTTATTGTGAATTTTTTGGCTAGATTTAGTTCCGTGCCAAAAAGTCACCACTGGGAATGACATAAGGGTACTGCGGACATGGATTTATTATATCCCTATGCATCACGGAATAGATCGATGTCTGCCTTGTCAGCTATGCTGATTATTTATCCAACCTCCATAAGGCGAGATTTCAAAGTGGTTATGTCCTCCATATCTAACCTCCATAAGGCGAGATTTCAAACCCCACACTAGGCCTCGTCAATTTTCACGCATGCCTCACGAGAAGGAAAGGGGTCAACCAAATCCCACATTAACTTAACCCTAACCCTAACCTTTACTTCCAAATGGTTGTGCAAATAACTGTATTAGGTAAGAGGCATGACTGAGCAGTCTGTTACTGATGAGTTTTAGTTAACATGCATGGGTGGGTCTTGAGAGAAACGGACTGCTCCAGTGGTGCCCAAAATGTCCCATCTTTGTTGTTTAGCATGTAGTGTAATGTGGTATTGTAACATGTCTGATAATATTTCATTCCGTTTATTGAATGCTCACTTCTTTGTATTCTGCAGTATGATACGTACAAATGCAGAACCAAACAGCCATAATCATATACATTAGATGCAAAAGAATTGAACCTTTCTAGACCAAGTAGAATTTATCTGGACTTAACAACCAATTGTTTTTTCTGACCATTCTTAATTTTTTCTGAAAAACCTTCGTTTTTAAAGAAAGAAGAGAAGATTCAAGTTCAACATTCATAACATGGAAACAACATCAGAATAATTCGGGAAGTTACCAATTTTTTAAGGACATGCTACTCATTGGTGTTGTTATTCACCATCATTTTTAGCCCAAACCCTAGTGCAAACAGAGGATCATAGGACTCATGCTCTGCATTTACTGGCAGTTGATCCATTGATTTGAACCAAGTCATCGGCAGCACGCCCTCAAAGTCGTAATCTCCAAATAGAACATCAGCAATCCCACCACATTCGCTCCCTGGTAACCAAGCAGCAACAAGGGCATCCATTTTGTCGAGCAAGTCGGGTTCGAGAATCAGAGGTCTTCCGGAAATCATAATCACAAGTGTGGGCACTTTGGTAGCAACAAGGTTTATCATGTCAGCACTACCAACTGGCATACTGAGGTCCGTTCTGTCACCGGAGGATTCTACATAGGGTTCCTCCCCCACAACGACAATTGCAAAAGAGAAATCTTGGCTCAATAAGGTGTCTACGGACGGGAGTTCCTCGTAGAATACTTCAGTTTCCTCTCCAACTGCTGCTTTAATGGATTCCAAGATGGTTGTGCCTACAATATATTGAAATTGGCATAAGTATCTATTAAGTATGCTTCAAAGCAAAGAAATTGGGCATGCAATACAATTGCATCATATGCATAACCTTTTAACATTCTGCATAAACCACACAGATTAACAGATGGTGTAACCTTTTAACAAATATGCTTAACACTAGTTTCGAGTGAGTGGTTATGGATTCTAATGATGACTTAGTTTTGTTCTAACTGCCTTGTGTATGTGACTGGCACAATCATGTACCCATGCCAAAAGAAAATGAAAAACAGTAGTTATAACCTGTTCTTTGAATCTGAAAACTAGTTGCAAAGTAGTATTAGGGACAACAGCTTCTTGTATATGTAAATTCACGTTGTGACAGCTGTAATTAGAACTCGAAACAAAATTCTTGGGAAAATATGCCATGGAAAGAGAGATGGAACCTTGAAATGTTTCTAAGAGATTAAATAGTGATGGAGAATAACTGTTGCAAAACTCATTTAGAGGATATAGAACTCAAATGTCATTACTGCCATGCAAACCGGGTATTCACAAGATTAAAAAATAGTAGTAGACAAGTGGGCTTCCAATTGCAGATGGACTACACAAAGTGTTACACCCAAGCAAAAAGTTTAAACTTGTGTCATATTTTTTAGGAAGACCTGATAGCATCATGCATTGCAAGTCATAGAGTGCATAACAAGGATTGCTGAGAAATGGGTTGAAATACTAAAAACTGGTGGAAAATGAACCAAATCAGATGAACAAATCAACATATGTGATTTAATACAACTATTATACGAACAGTAAGTGAGATGCCACATGTAAATGAGAGTAACAAAGAGTTTGCTAAAATAGAAGTGTGGAGAAAAAAATTGGAACCTAAAGGATTTAGAATTAGTAGAAAAAAAAACGAAGTATATGAAATATAATTTCAACCCGAAGTCAAAGAAAAATAAGGGGGGAGTCCATGTAGATCGATAAAAAATATCTAAGAGTGATAGTTTTCGGTATTTAGGATCAGTCATTCATCATGATAAAGAGACTAGAAGGATGTATGCATATAATTAAAATAAGATGAAAGGAATCTTCTACAAGTCTGTTATGAGATCAACCATGATTATGAATCATAGTGTTGGACAATTAAGAAACAATATGTCCAAAAAAATCAGTATAGCTGAAATGAGAATGCTAAGATGGATATGAGTGAAAATAAATTAAAAGGATAAGATAATAAATGCGTGTATCCATGATTATGAATCATAGTGTTGAGAGTAAATAAGGGACTTTAGTCCCACATCGGTTAGATGTAATATGAAGAGGGGTTGGACCCTCTATAAGTAGTAGGCAGTAGCCCTCAATAATATTATCTGAAATATTAGACTCATTTCAACTTGGTATCAGAGCCGAGTTCTCCATCCTCTCCTCCAAATCCTAGCCGCCCTCCCTACCCACCTCCACAGCCGCCACCCTCCTCCACGCCGCTGCCATACTCCAAACCCTAGCCCCCCACCATCACCTAAATAACAAATAAAGTTTAGATATGTAACTGAAAAACCTTGAAATATTACTAATTCAGTAAATCCCTACCATGTAAATTCCAGCATTGATTGAAGCAGAAATGCAATATCGATAATCTGCACCTCGTGGATTACATAGCCTATCAATTCCTTCCCAATCAGATATGACAAAACCCTACAAATAGAATCTTATTAAGTAGCTAAAAAAAGGTATGTGTATATATAATGTTAAAACTGGGTTGTGAAAATTGTAGAGAATTATGCTACCTTAAACCCCAGCTTCTCCTTCAGAATTTGTGTAATGAGATGAAAATGGGAATGCAACTGTTTGCCATTCCAGCTTGAGTAGGATGCCATGACAGTACACACTCCCTGGTCGAGGCAGTCAAGGTAGGGCTTGATATGTATCCTTTCCAACTCCTCAAATGTGCAGATGGTATTGCCTTCATTTTCCCCTTTGGTAGTGCCTCCATCAGCAACAAAATGTTTGGCACAGGCAATCACATTCTTACTGCATGTACAAATTGAAATGATGCAGTCAGTTGGTTGCCTCTTATGAACATAGACCAACATACAAATGGAATTTATGAATGAGAATGACCTGCCAGCTAGGAATGGATAGCCAGAAGGGTGACCCTCAGGCGGTGAACCTTGCAACCCAGAAACAATCGGTGTCATGGTCTGTACGTATTCTGTGTCTTCGCTGTAGCTCTCATAGGTTCTTCCCCATCTTGCATCTTTGCAGACCTAACAAATCCATTTCCATTCACAAATTAAACAGAAACAGAGACCAATTTATGTCCACATTTGTACAAATGCAGAAATGAACTCTCCAATGCCTTTTCATTTATTCTCCTCTAAAAAGCTTTCAATATATGTCATTTAGCTGGACCCTGGCAAAACCTGTGAAAATTGGCCTAAGACTGTCCCAAAGAGTGCCTCTTTTTCAGCGAAAATAAGAAGGGCGGAAAATTCTGTACCACTCTGTCCCTCTCCAATCTCTATGATTTCTCACCCTCACTGTGGGTGTACTCGAATCCAGAACCTCATCTATCCTCCTGTTTCATACCATACCAAATGCCTCGTCCACTTGGTTGCTCGACATTTGATGATAAAAGTAGTATAACATTAATAAAAGCAACATGATATCTATCATGACATTATAAAAAAGTATTCAGTATCGTATAGGCAATCTCCCCTATAAAAATTTTTGCAATGAACTTCATTATAATTCACCAAGCGTGATCTAGGTCCAACTCCAGTTAACCTATAAAGCTTTCTCCCATCTTCGACCATGAGATAATTCTATCAGTATGATCAGTGATAGTGATGAATTTAAAAAGATAAATTAACAACCTAAAACTAGAGAGTTGTGAAAGAAGTTAAGTGGGGTTTTTTTCCCCAAAATCTGTTGGATTATTGATACAAAATGAGTTAGTATAAAAAAAAACAATGATAGAGATTTTACTTACGGCAAGGCAAGGAGCAAATGTGTAGTGTATTCCGCTTGCTCTCACTTCCAGAGCAGTTACTTCTCCAATCTTACGCAACAGCTCTCCATCTCTGTACAACCCACACACAAAAAATCACACACACATTTATAGAGAGCGAGTGCGAGCATACATACACATGAGAATGTTTTGTACCTAGTAGCTCCTAGTCCAATATTATGAGGGAAAATAGTTGCACCAACAAGGTTGTTGTGACCATGGACTGCATCAGTGGCATAGATGATGGGGATGCCTAGGCGTGAAGACATGGCCCACCTCTGCATCTCGTCTACCATGTTTACCCAATCCGTCGTCGTTGCGCTCTCCCACGGAGCACTGCCTCCGCCATTGAGCACGCTGCCGATAGAGAGCCCAGCGAGTGCTGATTCTGTCACGACCGACCGCTCCATCTGGGTCATCTGAGCCGCCTTCTCCGCTAACGTCATTCGGGAGAGGAGGTCCCTCACCCTCTCCTCCACTGCCTTTGAAGAGTCTTTGTACAGTAGCTCCTCGTTGTTTCCCATTGAATTCAATCACGCTTCGAGTACTACGTAATAATATCTACTAATTGATCTCTATTCTCCTCTTTCTTGCTTTCTTTCTTTCTTCATATAAAGGATGGAACAAGAAAGAATCTTGTGTTCGTATAATAGTGCCGACCTGCTAAACACATTGGTTGTTGGCCTGTCTATTATCCATGAAATTAATAGGATATTGTAACAAACGAAGATAAGCATGTTGACAAATTAAGATGTGTAATAAACTGAGTGGCATCTTTGCCAACAAGACGAAGACGATGTTGATCGATAAATTAAATTAATTTGCTTCAACCTCTTCTTGAATTGGTAGTTTGCTTGTAGCGTGAACAGAATGATTTCCATGTTGTTGTACTGAATAAAGAATAAGGAAGAGGTATCGAAGGAATGATTGGGGGGTGCTTATTTTTTATTTCTCTTAATTCTCCTTGGTTTAAACAGCTTGCCAGTTTGGATTGTCCGAGTATGGACTAAACTCAAGAGAGAGAGGCGATGCCATAAATTGCACACTATGTATGAAAGTAAGGTGAATGCGAGATAGGGGCATAATCCATGATAAGGAGAAACAAAATCCCCAAGAATCAGTTTCCAGTGGCGGGAAAGGGGGGAGTGGGGTTTGAGCCAGCCAGATGAGGCGGGTAGGAGAAGCATTTTATCAAACATGTGACTTGCATTCAATAGAATGACATCGGACACAAAGGTCTCACAGTCCAGATGCTACGTACCTCATTAATCTCCAGGAAAAATATTCATTTAGCTTTTCTACATCCCAACACTACTACCGGGCCTTAATTCCACAACTCTGAGACACGTCACTAGGCTCACAAGAAGGCTGTAATTAATTCTGGTAAAAATTGAATCAAAGATGGATGGCATCTCAATTTCTTTTTTCCCACTTTCTCACTAACGGCACAGCTCTCATGGAATCGTCAGAGGGAATATCAGGATTAGCTAGCTATAGGTAAAGCAGCTAGCAAGACGTACTGGATGTATATATATATATATATATATATATATATATATATATATATATATATATATATATATCAATGGAAAATACAACCCATAGTCGTTTGTCAGTTTGCACAACAAAGTATAGATTAGAGACGTAGTAGTATCACATTATCCTCCTTTTATATATCGTCATCATGCTAATCCTTTTTTTGGTTGAGTTCCCCACTTTGATTTGTCTATTCCTTCGTCTCTTCCCTTCCCTTCCCTTCCTCCTTAATTATTGTTTGGAAAAGGAAAGAGAAGCATGACAAGAAAGTTAATAGTTTGTTGTTGTACCTAGTATTGTATAGTAACAGAAGTTAATATTTTGTTGTACCTAGCTAGCCAGGCCTGGCTAGGCTAGGCTAGTGGTGTAGCATAGCAAGGTTTTGTCGGCATGCCATTATTGAGAGAGAGCTGCATGCTCCTAGCTACCTCTGGTTAACTTAAGACCTAACTGAATGACACTACTTGCTGGATTGCATGGTAAATTCTACTTGCATCTCAGCGATACAGCATAGTTGGGGGGACCTAGTTCAAAACACAATATGTAACTTCAATTAGTTAACTAGTTAAATATCAGATTTTGGAACATGTAGAAAAAAATCTCTCATTCTATCCATCCATCTAATGGCGGAACCCAAAAATTTGAACTAGTTAACTAGGTTGGATTGGGATGTGAATTGACTTATATGGACAAAAAAAGGAAAAAAATATTTGGGTTGTTTGGAGCCCACCTTAACCTTCAAGGTAGTTCCGCCCCCTGCATCCACCGTACTTTCAATCAATAACATCCACTGTCGGAGGATACATTGGGCTGAAATATTGTCCGGGATAAAGAAAAAATTACTATATATATTCATTAGTGGTCTAGTGTAAAAACATTTTTTTTTCCTATGTATGTCTACTGGAATAGACTCAGTTCGGAAGAATTTAAATTCGTGGCTCCGCCATTGATAACACCACACAGTTCTTGCCAACTGATGCATAAAATATTTTGCTGCATTGATATTTTGAATATAGAAAATTTTGAGCTAAAGCATTAAAGTTATAATAAATTGAATAAGAAGAAAAAAGTTTGTAAATATTAGTGAGAATGAAATCAAATGTCCATAGTAAGGATATTTTAGCTGATTTCCTTTCCTTTTTTTTCTTTAGCATCCTCCAACAAATTATAAAAAACTGAAAAAGAGAGCGAGAGACAACCCTTTGAAAGGCGTATAATAATGTGATATAAACACTTTTAAGAATGACGTTTATTTTAATACTTATTTATTTATAAAGTGCTTAATTTGCTATGCTTTGTAAATAAATTAAAAAAAACCAAAAAAAACCCTTGTCAAGGTCTTTTGTGGTTGGTTTTGACGAAAACATCTATAGTAAGGACGTTTTTATGATTTTTTTCAACGGCTACAAATATGTCCTTACCAGTGTATCTGCACATCATGTATAAAAAACATAAGGACGTTTTCTAATTTGTTTTATGAAAAATATTTGTATACATGATGTGGAGAATACGTAGTTAGTAATGACCTTCTTCTACATTCACTGGGATGAAAATGTACTTACTAAGGACGTTTCTTGCATTAATCGGAATAAATACGTCCTTGATAAGGGTATTTTTTTTTTAAGCTAGAGGAATTAGTTGATCTTTTGTTGTGTATAGGTGCAATATGTAATGTGAAATCACCTATAACGTTGTTATTATATATGTGCGTTTGATTTCTTTGACTAGAATTTTGACAATTTTTTTCTTTTTCAGGATACATTTTACTATGATTTTATTTATCGGGTGAAATTTTTTGTTTGAATATTGAAAATATGAAAAAATTAATGATGGCGCTAACAAAAAAGATTATGACTTGAGCATAGTCATAACATTTAGTAACAAACATATATCTGGCAAAAAAAATTTGAAAAAGAAGTTGGAGTGAAAGGGGCACATCTGCCATTATAAGAAAAGACAAGTACATATTGTCATCTGTCCTTTTACTTTTATGAGGAGAGGAGAGGAGGCATTATTGACAGTTGACTGACAATAGCGCGCCCTCTCCTCTCTCTTTTCTTTTCCCAGAAGAGGATATGCATGCAGCGCAGCAGCAGCAGCCACTGTCTACGCTGAGCCATTCTCGTTTTGTATCTTCTCTTCACGAGTGTCACTCTCTCATTTCCTTCCTCTATTAATGATTTAAAATTCTCTTCAGAAATAGCCATCCACCACAAGCCCTATTAAATTATTAGAGAGAGAGAGAGAGAGAGAGAGAGAGTCCAAACAACACCATAAGTCGACTTGAGACCTAAGAAATCTGAGACAGCAGGCAGGGGTTGTGGTGGAGATCCAATCTCCTAAACATTCCAAAACTCTCTCTCTCTCTCTCTCTCTCTCTCTCATCGAATATTATTAGATCTATAACATCCCGGCCCCCATCTCCATTTCTTCAGCTCAGCTCAGCTCAGCTCTGCTGACTGCTCTCTCTCTCTCTCACTCTCTCTCTCTCTCTCTCTCTCTCTCTCTCTCTCTCTCTCTCTCTCTCTCTCTCTCTGTAGCAGTAGCAGTAACAGTAGCAGTAGCAGTAGCAACTCGTACTATTCCCACCAGATCTCATCGAAGAGGAAAGACATCAGGAGAAGACCCCATCTATATATCAATATTCTCCACCTCCATCTCTCGTGCAACTACGATTTTCATGCTGTATATATATCACGTACTACTAGCTAGCTAGCCACTTATACACTATCAAGCTTTGCTTTTGTAGAAGCTATTGAATAGCTAGCTAGCAAGCAAGCAAGCTAGGTTTTATAAGCTTAGAAGTGGAATAATGCTTGCAGTCTCTCCACTGAGGAGCGGCCATGAGGAGGAGAACACAGAAGGGGAGATACAGATACTACTTGATGACATCAACTTTGACGACATCTTTGTAGGAGGATTCGATGTGCACGGCGGTGGTTGCGACATACTTCCGGATCTCGAAATCGTCGACCCTGACGATATCTTCGCCGACTTCTCGTTTGGCAGCGGGGAGGACTCTGCAGGAGGAGATGGTAATATATTTGCACAGCTGGTTCCGGATAGCGAACGGAAAGAAGACAGGGAGTACTTGAGCCAGAATGATGATCAGGTGGTAAGTGGCAGAAGCAAGCTGGTGGAGGAGGAGGATGGGTCGGTAGTACTGGTACTGTCTGCAGCAGCAGCAGCAGCAGCAGCAGCAGCAGAGTCAGAGAGGTCTGCTGCGTCGTCAGGAGAAAACTGCAGATCAGGTCGGAAGCTATCGACAACAACAGCTATAGCAGCGAAATTAGGCTCACATGTGCAGAAGAAGGAGAAAGAGAAGAAAGCTAAGGTATTACTACTATACACTACACTAGTAATCCATCTCTCTTGGAGTACTTCCTTAATTTGAAACAATGATTAATTAATGGTTATAAGTACATACATATCACTAGATTCATGGCTGAGTTATATATCTGGTTAATACATATATACGGATCTAGAATAGATCCATTGCAGTACTCATCTAATTTATTTAACTAATTAATTAATTATTAATTTTAGATAGATCAAATTAAAGAAGGGCCGGACGGATTGTTTCTAACAGTAGCTCAATACTGGTGCAGGTGGATTGGACACCGGAGCTTCACCGGAGATTCGTGCAGGCGGTGGAACAGCTGGGAGTGGACAAGGCGGTTCCGTCAAGAATATTAGAGCTCATGGGGATCGACTGTCTCACTCGACACAATATCGCAAGCCATCTACAAGTACTAGCTTCCTTCCTTCCTTCCTTCCTTACTCATCTTTACAAACCCTAGCTATAGCTAGCTAGATAAATTTATACATAGTCATATTGAAGCTAGCCTAGCTAGCTAGCTTGGAAGAATAAGTAGATCGAAAACTAGCAACAAATATTATTTAATTTCTGCTTCGGATGATATATAGAATAATACTTATGAATGAAACAGTTCAGCTAATTCTCTCTCTCTCTCTCTCTCTCATTTGTATATATTGAAATGAAACCTCATTATGTGAAGCAAAGCTTAATCATTTTTTTTCTTTCCAAAAATTAGTTAACAATATATTATGAGAAATGCTATATGTACCTCCAATTTATCCCTCCAATTTGTACCTCCTTACGTGGCAGCCTATGTGGCAGTCCATGTGGCATGAAGGTTAAATGAGTTCTTCTTATTTCCTTTTTACTATCATCCAAGATTGGAATCCTCACATTTCCTTTTTATTGTCATCCAAAATTGGAACTCATTTAAAAAGGAAATGAGAGAAACTCATTTAACCTTCATGCCACATGGACTGCCATATAGGCTGCCACGTAAGGAGGGACAAATTGGAGGGATAAATTGGAGGTACATATAGCATTTCTCATTATTTATTCTGGATGTGTATATATACAACGGGGGAAAAGAAAATTGAAATTATTTTCCTCCATATATATACTTCATGTCTTGAGCAGTAAGTAAATTAATGTGTTGCATACCTTTAGGTAGAGCTGCTCAACAAGTACATGGAAAAGGTTGTCTTGAGTTTTTGTAGCATTGTCATTTAGTTACCCAGTACACACGGGAAGATAATCTATGAACGACAATAGCATATTCTGGCTTAGAAATAGTAGGGTACAACATGAACTAATATTACATACGCAGTAGTTGTTTACTATTTTGTTTCTTATCTAATCTAATTAGTATCAATACCTTATAACAAAAAACACAAAAGAAAATACCAAAACTCAGTTTGGTTGAAAGGAAAGAGACAAAAGAAAATTACCAAAACTCAGTTTGGTTTGGGGAAAAGTAAAGGAAATATATTATTTACTCTTTCCATCTACATAACAAATTGTAATTTCTATCAATTTTTTTTTTGGTATTTGAAAATATCAGAAATATAGTATAATACAATTTTAAGCAGTGTTATTTACTCCTAAAATTTTATAATAAATGCAGAAGAGATTGGAAGGATATATGAATCCTTGGGATGGATGGGACAACCATTTTTTCATATATATTTTTCTTTTATTTTGGGAATCATTTTTATTTCATGTTCTTTACTTAGACATCCAAACACACGAAATAAATAAATAAAAATTTCCAAGATCCTGATTCCATAAACCAAATGTGACCTACATGTTGATGTAGTGAGGGTTCGAAAGGTTATGTATTTATAATTGTTTAATTAATCCTCGCTACTAGGGCTACCATTTTGGTCATCTGAAATGCTTACTTGACCGCAGATGGGCTGGCTCGTCCGCCTACGTGGCTGAACCCAATTGCCCCCCCCCCCCCCCCCCCCCCCCCCCTTCCCCTCCCCTATTGGCATGGGTCCCACGCCGGTTGACCTGCCAACAGAATGACGTCACGTGGCATCAGGCTGGCCTGCGTGGTCAGTGTAGCAGCGCCCTTTGGTCATACATCTAGTTTAGACAAAGAAATTGATTCACACAACAATATAATTTTTTTAAGTATAATACTAAATGCGTGTCAAACAAATTGGTGGAATATATAATACTCTGATATGATAATGAATTTAATTATTGACACCAAAATCCCAGAATTATGGTGAAAACTGAAACATGTATATATATTAATTAACATATAGTAACATTGGTTGAAAACTAGGATATCCAGCAAAACTAAAATATATAGAAGTTTTGTTTTGTTTTTATCTGAGAGAGCTTTTTTTTTTTTTTTCTATAATATATATAGAGAGAGAGAGAGAGCCATATCAATGTTAGATTATAGACTAGCAATATATACAATATAGCTCATTGTTCTTTAGCTAGGGGTGCCGGCCGGGCAGCCGGGGATGGTTAATTAATTTCTGATAATTAATTATAAGCCATGTATGTATGTGGTCAGAAATATCGGTGTCACCGGAAGCATTTGCTCGCAAGGGAGGCGGAGTCCGCAAGGTGGAGCCAGAGGCGGCAAATGTACGGTGGCGGCGGTGTCATGATGAAAAGAGTAGGTGCAGTGGCCGATATGAAGAAGCTAGCCCCTCCCCCTCCCCCTCCCATCGTGGCCTTCATCCCTCCAGCTCCTCCTCCTCATCATCTGATATTGCGGCCGCCGTTGCACGTGTGGGGGCATCCGAGTACTGCTGCCGCCGACCGCCCACATGATCAGTCTGTTTGGCCCTCACCACATGAACCCTGGCTTCCATCTCCGTCGATGCGGCCGCCACCTGCTGCAGCTTCCTATTGGCATCCTCACTACCAAATGGTAACTACACTTCCATCCATACGTATCAGAATTAATAAATTTATTAATATTAATGTCTCTCGTCTCGCCTCCAATCATTGACTGATCATAGTACACACATATGTGTGCATGTGCATGTGCAGGCCCTAACCCAAGGATATCACTTTGTGGTACGTACGTATATATATTATGATATCACTTTAACTGTTTAACACATGCACTTCTCCTTTATTAATTATTAGTTTTGATTAGTTCATTAATAATTGAGCTAGCTAGCTAGCACTTGCTTAATATTTTGATGATAATTAATTTAGCCGACGCTCACTCATGCCGTACGTGCAGAGGTTTCAAGCTCCTCCAGTACTTCCAAGTACTATCCACCCACAATATCATTTGTTTAGACCTGCACCATCATCACACAATGCTGCTGCTGCTGCTGCAACTACTCTCAATCCGACCCGCCCTTCCAGCTGCAACCACTCGCCACTACTCTTCGATGCAGCTCATCCTGTATGCACTAAAAACTACTCTTTAACTATATATATATAATTAAGCTTTAATTAACTGGTAGATACATGCATGATGTCTATATGATTTGATCATTAGATAGATTATAATTAAGATGCCTTTGAACAAAAGAATGAGACGTTACTCTTTCTTGTACGTGTATATTTTCACATGCATGCCTGCCTGCAGTGTCGTGTCCTACATATAGACTATAGTACGCAGTGGGACGCTCGGTAGTCAGTACTGTCTTTGGATTGGATCATTGGAGCTGTACGTAGGATGGACTACTTTATAATTATAATAATATATATGCATGACCAATTTAATTAATTATTTGTATTTGCATGTTTCAGTCAAATGAGAAGATAGACGCTGCTATTGGGGATGTTTTAGCAAAGCCATGGTCAGCACTGCCTCTTGGATTGAAGCCTCCATCTTTTGAGAGTGTGATGGTTGAGTTACAAAGACAAGGTGTAGCCAAAGTGCCAGTGCCTAGCTCATTCAACCAACCGGCCGGCCGCCCGCTCCTCTACCACCCAAAACAAACAAAATTCGCCGACATTGCCTGCACGCTGTAAATTGTCTTTATTTTTATTTTTTTTGACAATTAACTCTCTCTTCATTATTCATTAGAAGAAATCACCGGAAGCTAAAGAACCATATATATATATATATATATATATATATATATATATATATATATATATATATATATATATATATATATATATATGTAATGAAAGAGAAATCTCGGAAATAAGTATAATGCTACACGTACGTTGTGTCTGTACGTACTCTTCGATGTTATCATAGATAAGTCCAGTGTGCGTGATGAATTTCTTCTTACTTCTTACTTGTGCAAGTTTTAATGCCAATTTGTGGTAACTATTTTTTTGTGCAAAATGACCAAATAAATTACTTTGATTCACTACACCATAATAGACGATTGCCCACCGTTATTGATTGGCTACTCCACTACTTATAGGGAGTCTAGCTCCTCTTCATACTACATTTTTTCAATGTGGGACTAAATCCCTTATTAGTTCTCAACACTCCCCCTCAAGATGGACGATAGATATTAATCATTCACATCTTGTTACATAGCTTCGACAGACTTAATGAACTAAGACCCTTAGTCAAACAGTCTGCCACTTGTTCTTCTGAGCGAACATGATCAATCTTCAGTATCCCTTGTTCCAGCTTCTCTTTGATGAAGAATCGATCGATCTCGATGTGCTTTGTTCTGTCGTGCTGAACTGGATTGTTAGCTATACTTATTGCAGCTTGACTATCGCTCAGAAGACGTAACGGTGCTCCCTTGTCCAGCTTCAACTCTGTCAGCAACGCTTTTACCCACAGCAATTCCGACACTCGTAAGGCCATTGCTCTGTATTCTGCTTCAGCTGTAGATCGTGCTACCACTGACTGTTTCTTGCTTCTTCATGAGACCAAATTTCCTCCTACAAAGACACAATATTCCGTGGTAGACCTTCTATCGTCTATGCAGCTCGTCCAGTCTGTATCGCAGTATCCCTCAACTTCTATACATTCATTCTTCTTGAACCATAGTCCTTTTTCCGGCGTCCCTTTCAGATATCTCAAGATCTGTAATGTAACGTCCCAGTCCCAAAATACGTAGGACTAGGAACGTAGACATGCCAGCCGTATAATAAATATACGTAAACTGTAAAATGCAGTAGAACCATAACTAATCTCATCCACACAAAATAAATGAATAAAAGATATC
Source organism: Iris pallida (assembly GCA_029216955.1). NCBI lineage: Eukaryota > Viridiplantae > Streptophyta > Magnoliopsida > Asparagales > Iridaceae > Iris > Iris pallida. The sequence continues at coordinate 7,986,808 of JANAVB010043017.1, forward strand.
ATATAATGATAATGAATTGTCTTGATACAATATGTTGGACGGAGACAAATCCACTACCAACAAGTAAAGGAAAAATACATGAAAAAAATAATTTTTGACGAGCAAAGCGAAGAAGATCCAACCGCAATCATCTTCGAAGAAATAAAGATGGTCACGGCTAGAACACCTGCAAAAAACAAGAGCAGACACCTGGCGAGATAACCAGGTCCTCAGAGGGACGTAACAAGATACATAATATCATGCCATATAAACTGAATAAATATTTCTCAAATAATAAGTCAATTAAATTATAACATGGTCCAATACACACCTATTGAACTAGCTTACCATCCCCCCAACCAAACAAGGACAGGAGATGGTAAACTAATTCACGGTGATGTATCTTTCCATGCTATGAATCCAATATGGTATCCGGACCCCAACAAGGTTCAATACCTTCTCATCGAAGTAGTAAGTCACACCTACAACCAAACAATGATAAGATGTGACGAACTAATCCGCGACAAGTTATTGTTCCAAATCACGGTCAGATACAAGTACCCAAACCAAAATTACTCGTACCTAACGGATAAAGGTAGCCTACCGTTCTAAGTGAAATGTAGTTAAGAACAATTCTTCCTACGCATGGACCCTGGCTAAATAGGATCGGCATAGTCCCCCCTTGGGCACCAGAGGCCCCATCAGTAAGAGCATAACGTTCCGCAGAACGTCAGTGGTCGTCAGTAATCATGGATAATCTGACCCGCGTATCCGGCGGAGCTCACGGGTTACAAAAGAAAAAGTGCATCGAAACCCATACGCTAAGGAATTGTCCTCCCCGTCCAATGCCTACTATGTTGTATCCACAACACAAAACCTCTATTAATCGCTAAGTCAAACTAAGCATGCAACCTCTATTAGCAGTTATTCCTATCGCACGGCTTATACGCACCGGTGGCCAGCCAGTCACGCATGTCCGTGTTTTACATGCGACACACAATTTCGTGGTACAACGTGTCAAGGCCAATAAATGCAACACACAAGGTGGTCTCTTAAATCTAGGTTAGTGTGTAAGAAAAATAATATATAGCAGAAAATATAACTGAACAGTAAGTTCTAACAAGTTATGCCATGTATCACAGTTTATTTTGCATAAAAAAAATAATGAACAATGCATGAAATATGAGCTAAATAAATAAACAGCAAATGGCAAGGTGTCTTGCCTGAGGTCCTTGCTGGTGAAACCGACAATCCCGTTGGATACAGAATAGTCACAGGACTACACAAGATGAACTCAGACGATGTGACAAACTTCTAAAATAAAAAGCAAAAATAAAATATTCTGGAAAATTTTTAGAAAAAATATATGATGTGTATTTTTCTGTCAGCATTCCGAAACTTCAAACGGATCGTGATTCTGATTCCTGGTTCTCCCAGAATCTCAAAAACACTAAAACGTGTCAGATTTCGGACCACTGACACTCCACAAATTTTCCAGAAAATTAAGTTCCGAATTTATGAAAATAAAATTTATATTCAGAAAATATACCTCAATACGATTCCAACAAAAAAATTGGAGGTCCAAAATAGTCCGAAATTGGGAGTTATGGTCATTCGAAGTTGCTACAACCTTTGAAAATTGAGGCTGAATTTATGACGAATTTTCGGCTTAGTTATGACGAAAAAAGAGAGAAATTTTGACAAGGATGGTTTGAAAGATGATTTTATTCATAGATTCGATATATATATATATATATATATATATATATATATATATATATATATATATATATATATATATATATATATATATAATGGCTAGCAATTAGCAAATTATGATACGATTAGAACTAAATCAATAAGGATGATTATGATTACCAACTAATTTGGATAGGAATATGATTGGTTTAAATAAGAAACGATCTAATTAATGCTAGATATGATTTCAATAGGATAAGAATTTGTAATGGATAAATCTTTCCATAAATTTAAATCAAATAAATTATTTAAAAACAAATCAATTTGATTGTAATCCTTTAAATGATCACCATAATAACTTTAAGTATTATTCTATATTATCAAATAATTCAAATCATATGAATCCAAATCCAAATCAAACTCAACATAATAACTTTAAAATAATATCTAATATTTATCAAAATAATTTAAATCAAATAATAAATAAATTATTTAATCAAATAATATTTCAAATCTAGATTAGACAAATCGTAATGCTCCAATTAGTCATCGTAAGTATTTTAAACAATATTTGAATTATCAACATAATTTAAAGTATAGTTGATAACCATCAAGATAATTTAAATAAATTCAAATATAATCAAATAACTGATTAACATATCAAAATAATACTCGATGTCATCAAATATTATAAAACATACTTTTATAAATCCAAATCTTTATTTAAAAATAAATAGACAAAAAAAAATTTTTATCGCTCAATTTTTTTTTAAACCAATTTTAGAAGACCAAAAATAATAAAAACATATTTTATATTTCAAATAAAAAAATTGAGAACATTTTTTTAGAAACATTATTTCAAACCATTAATTTATAACTAGTTTTTGATAACAAAAGTAATCAAAAAATATCTTTTACAAAATTTCTACAAAAATTATTTTTAAACACGAAATTAAAATATATAGATATAAATTAAAAAATAATAATTTCGGGAAGATGAGTTACAAATCTACCTACCTTTAAAAATTTTCGTACTCGAAATTTAAGGACTACTAGGATAGACAGACTTGATTGATCGGTAAAAGGATAGTAAGAATTTGTGATAAGAGAAAATAGATGGAAGGGAAAAATAGGGACACAGTCACGATACACGCACGATGAGATGTTGGTCACGGACACGATGCACTTATTTTTGGTTGTAGAATTTGTGGAAGATGATTTGTAGAGAAAATAATATGGAGGAGTACCTGCCTATTTATAGGATGTGAGAATTCCTAGTTGGATAAGGATTAGAATATTTAAATTCCCTTTTAGATAATATACCACTTAATTTAAAATCAATCAAATCCAAATCCAAATACAAATCAAATTTAAATCTAATTAAATTTTTAGTTTAAAATCAAATGGAATAAATCAAATTTCAAATATTTAACTATTTAAATAAATACATAAATTCAAATTAAGATTTAAATTGCCACAATAATTTCTAAATATATTTTCCAAAAATACTAATAATAATAATTTCGAAAATTACATTATTATTTAAATAAACTAATAAATATTTATGAAATATATATGTATACGCGAATAATATTATTTATTATTAATAACTGTTTTTACGAAAGACTTTTTATAAATAAATAAATAAAATAATAATTTGGAAACTTTGGTACGATAACAAAATAATTATTATGTATATTATTTTAAAACTATAAAAAAATAGGAAATATTTTTCTAAAATATGTACGCTCGCACATATTTGCACTCGTCGAGCAAATTTGAAAAACGAATTTCCGCGCGCGACGTACAATACAAATACGCGACGTACAATACAAAAAAAAATCATTACCAAATTTATTAAAAAAATATTAAAAATTTAGGAGTTTTACATCCTACCCAACTTAAAAGAATTTCGTCCTCGAAATTAAAAATTAGTAGGGGGTGAGAAGGCACAAGGGGATAAATAGAAGGGTTCCTTAAAGAAGTTTATATGGTCGTAGTCTAGGTTGAGGCTATGATTAAGAGACGATTGTAATCACTCTTAAATTCAAGTGATTAGAAAGTCAAAATTGTAGATTTAGGGTCGAGGGAAAGGTCGAGCAGTTCAAGACAAAGATATAATTACGGTGGCAATGGTGATAGGACAGTTAGAGGAAGTTCTAGTATAATACCTTCGTCCTTCTAAAATAGGTGAAGGCAAAAGCAATAAGGAGTTTAAAAGGCGATATTATCGAGTATGAATATGTTGTTCAAGGACGACCGAAAAATTTCAAAAGGAGTTGCCAAGGCAGTCGCGAATGGGACTCTAAAGGACAAGTTTAGCTATGTCTCCATCCACGTAGAACGATAGATAAAAAGCGAACCAAAGTGCACTCGGTTGATCAGAACATCATGCACCGATTCTGATTAGACAATATGTTAGTGAGCGCGCTCAATAGCATAAGTCATGAACAAACTCGATAAATGGATGAGTTTGCAAAACTAGATCATAGTAGCAACATTAATCAAGATGGTAAAACATAGGCACGAGAGACTAAGATTGGGAGAAAGTAGAAATTGGTTCGAACTTCTAAGGATATAAGTCATGTCATGTGATTGTCTTCATACAGTCATCCTATAGTCTTCTTGTCCAAGTCTTTGGGTGGCTAGATAGGTTAGGGTCCTCTAAATTCTAGAATCTAAGTAAACTTACTAATATAGGTCACAAGGACAAAGAGTTTGCTAGGTCATAAGGCATTCTACCCAACTTAAAAGAATTTAAGCTAAGGGTGTTTGGGACATCTAACTACTAGGGTTCTAGCAAGCACGATGGGAAGATAAGAATAATGATAGAAGGAATCAAGCAAGATGCAATCGATGAGTCGAATGGTAGTTCGAGTATAGAATCGAGGAAAGAGGTCAAGTATGTGGATGAGATCCTAAACTTCTAATCCTATTCGCAGGCTTGCTTGGTACGGTAAAGTAACCAAACAATTTATCTTGACCTGCATGGGCCACCACAAAAACATGTAACGTCCCAGTCCCAAAATGCGTAGGACTAGGAACGTAGACATGCCAGCCGTATAATAAATATACGTAAACTGTAAAATGCAGTAGAACCATAACTAATCTCATCCACACAAAATAAATGAATAAAAGATATCATATAATGATAATGAATTGTCTTGATACAATATGTTGGGCGGAGACAAATCCACTACCAACAAGTAAAGGAAAAATACATGAAAAAAGAAATAATTTTTGACGAGTAAAGCGAAGAAGATCCAAGCGCAATCATCCTCGAAGAAATAAAGAAGGTCACTGCTAGAACACCTGCAAAAAACAAGAGCAGACACCTGGCGAGATAACCAGGTCCTCAGAGGGACGTAACAAGACACATAATATCATGCCATATAAACTGAATAAATATTGCTCAAATAATAAGTTAATTGAATTATAACATGGTCCAATACACACCTATTGAACTAGCTTACCATCCCCCCAACCAAACAAGGACAGGAGATGGTAAACTAATTCACGGTGATGTATCTTTCCATGTTATGAATCCAATATGGTATCCGGACCCCAACAAGGTTCAATACCTTCTCATCGAAGTAGTAAATCACACCTACAACCAAACAAGGACAAGATATGATGAACTAATTCGCGACAAGTTATTGTTCCAAATCACGGTCAGATACAAGTACCCAAACTAAAATTACTCGTGCCTAACGGATAAAGGTAGCCTACCGTTCTAAGTGAAATATAGTTAAGAACAATTCTTCCTACGTATGGACCCTGACTAAATAGGATCGGCATAGTCTCCCCTTGGGCACCAGAGGCCCCATCAGTAAGAGCATAACGTTCCGCAGAACGTCAGTTGCCGTCAGTAATCATGGGTAATCTGACCCGCGTATCCGGTGGAGCTCACGGGTTACAAAAGGGAAAGTGCATCGAAGCCCATACGCTAAGGAATTGTCCTTCCCGCCCAATGCCTATTATGTTGTATCCACAACACAAAACCTCTATTAACCGCTAAGTCAAACTAAGCATGCAACCTCTATTAGCAGTTATTCCTATCGCACGACTTATACGTACCGGTGGCCAGCCAGTCATGCATGTCCGTGTTTTACATGCGACACACAACTTCGTGGTACAACGTGTCAAGGCCAATGAATGCAACACACAAGATGGTCCCTTAAATCTAGGTTAGTGTGTAAGAAAAATAATACATAGCAGAAAATATAACTGAACAGTAAGTTCTAACAAGTTATGCCATGTATCACAGTTTATTTTACATAAAGAAAATAATGAACAATGCATGAAATATGAGCTAAATAAATAAACAGCAAATGGCAAAGTGTCTTGCCTGAGGTCCTTGCTGGTGAAACCGACAATCCCGTTGGGTACAGAATAGTCACAGGGCTACACAAGATGAACTCAGACGATGTGACAAACTTCTAAAATAAAAACCAAAAATAAAATATTCTGGAAAATTTTTAGGAAAAATATATGATGTGTATTTTTCTGTCAGCATTCCGAAATTTCAAACGGATCGTGATTCTGATTCCTGGTTCTTCCAGAATCTCAAAAACACTAAAACGTGTCAGATTTCGGACCACTGACACTCCACAAATTTTCCAGAAAATTAAGTTCCGAATTTATAAAAATAAAATTTATATTCAGAAAATATACCTCAATACGATTCCAACAAAAAAACTGGAGGTCAAAAGGAGTCCGAAATTGGGAGTTATGGTCATTCGAAGTTGCTACAACCTTTGAAAATTGAGGCTGAATTTATGACGAATTTTCAGCTTAGTTATGACGAAAAAAGAGAGAAATTTTGATAAGGATGGTTTGAAAGATGATTTTTTTCATAGATTCGATAGATATATATAATGGCTAGCAATTAGCAAATTATGATAGGATTAGAACTAAATCAATAAGGATGATTATGATTACCAACTAATTTGGATAGGAATATGATTGGTTTAAATAAGAAACGATCTAATTAATGCTAGATATGATTCCAATAGGATAAAAATTTGTAATGGATAAATCTTCCCATAAATTTAAATCAAATAAATTATTTAAAAACAAATCAATTTGACTGTAATCCTTTAAATGATCACCATAATAACTTTAAGTATTATTCTATATTATCAAATAATTCAAATCATATGAATCCAAATCCAAATCAAACTCAACATAATAACTTTAAAATAATATCTAATATTTATCAAAATAATTTAAATCAAATAATAAATAAATCATTTAATCAAATAATATTTCAAATCTAGATTAGACAAATCGTAATGCTCCAATTAGTCATCGTAAGTATTTTAAACAATATTTGAATTATCAACATAATTTAAAGTATAGTTGATAACCATCAAGATAATTTAAATAAATTCAAATATAATCAAATAACTGATTAACATATCAAAATAATACTCGATGTCATCAAATATTATAAAATATACTTTTATAAATCCAAATCTTTATTTAAAAATAAATAGACTAAAAAAACTTTTATCGCTCAATTTTTTTAAACCAATTTTTAGAAGACCAAAAATAATAAAAACATATTTTATATTTCAAATAAAAAAATTGAGAACATTTTTTTAGAAACATTATTTCAAACCATTAATTTAAAACTAGTTTTTGGTAACAAAAGTAATCACAAAATATCTTTTACAAAATTTTTACGAAAATTATTTTTAAACACAAAATTAAAATATATAGATATAAATTAAAAAATAATAATTTCGGGAAGATGAGTTACAAATCTACCCACCTTTGAAAATTTTCGTACTCGAAATTTAAGGACTACTAGGATAGACAGACTTGATTGATCGGTAAAAGAATAGTAAGAATTTGTGATAAGAGAAAATAGATGGAAGAAAAAAATAGGGACACAGTCACGATACACGCACGATGAGATGTTGGTCACGGACACGATGTACTTATTTTTGGTTGTGGAATTTGTGGAAGATGATTTGTGGAGAAAATAATATGGAGAAGTACCTGCCTATTTATAGAATGTAGGAATTCCCAGTTGGATAAGGATTAGAATATTTAAATCCCCTTTTATATAATTTACCACTTAATTTAAAATCAATCAAATCCAAATCCAAATACAAATCAAATTTAAATCTAATTAAATTTTTAGTTTAAAATCAAATGGGATAAATCAAATTTCAAATATTTAACTATTTAAATAAATACATAAATTCAAATCAAGATTTAAATCACCACAATAATTTCGAAATATATTTTCCAAAAATACTAATAATAATAATTTTGAAAATTACATTATTATTTAAATAAACTAATAAATATTTATGAAATATATATGTATACGCGAATAATATTATTTATTATTAATAACTGTTTTTACGAAAGACTTTTTATAAATAAATAAATAAAATAATAATTTGAAAACTTTGGTACGATAACAAAATAATTATTATGTATATTATTTTGAAACTATAAAAAAATAGGAAATATTTTTCTAAAATATGTACGCTCGCACATATTTGCACTCGTCGAGCAAATTTGAAAAATGAATTTCCGCGCACGACGTACAATACAAATACGCGACATACAATACAAAAAAAAAATTATTGCCAAATTTATTAAAAAATTATTAAAAATTTAGGGGTTTTACATGAAACACTGCATCCATATGACCCGTTCTTGGATCATGCATGTAGCGACTTACTACACTCATCGCAAATGAGATATCAGGGCGAGTGTGCCCCAGATAAATCAATCTCCCTACAAGTCATTGATATCTTTCACGATCAACTGGCTCTCCTGCTTCTGCTCCCAACTTGCACTTCTGGTCAATTGGAGTGACTGCTGCTTTGCATCCCAGCATCCCTGTCTCCTTCAGCAGATCTAGTGTTTATTTTCTCTGTGAGAGAACAATTCCTTGTTCGCCTTCACACACCTCGATACCTAGAAAGTACCTCATCGCTCATAAATCCTTCACTTCAAACTCCTTCGCGAGTTTTGACTTCAACTTAGCGATCTTGACTTCATCATTACCTGTGATTACTATATCATCCACGTATACAGCAAGTATAGTGATGTGGCCTCTTGCATGCTGAAGAAAGACCGTATGATCTGCATTTGCTTGATGGTATCCCATGCCTGTAACAGCTTTTTTGAATCTGTCAAACCAGGCTCGAGGAGATTGCTTGAGCCCATATAGCGACTTCTTCACATATAATTGGTATAGCTTCCATCCATAGTTTGCTGCAATGGAGACCAGAGTTCTTACGGTGCTCATTTTCGCTACTGGAGCAAACGTCTCATCATAGTCGATGTTATATGATTGTGTGTATCACTTTGCAACCAACCTCGTCTTGTATCGTTCCACCTTTCCTTCTGACGTCTCCTTTACTGTGTACATCCATTTGCATCCCACAGTTTTTTTTCCTTTGGGTAATGGAACCAGCACCCACGTCTTATTTTTCTCCAGTGTTCCAAGTTCTTCCATCATTGCAGCTTTCCACCTTGGATCTTTCTTTGCTTTCTGCCAATTTTTGGACAACAAAGTAGAGTCTAATGATGCAATGAAGGCTCGATAATTCAAAAAAATGTTAGAATAAGACAGGTAGCTGGTAATATCATGTTCATAATCATCAAAACGACTAGGAGCCTTACTCGCATTGATGCGAGAAGATCTCCTTAAGGGAGCAATAGGTGGTGGAGAGATCATACCATCAGAGTCAGAGAGATCCGCATCAGAATCAGATTGATTCTGTGCGGGGGCAACATCTTCAAGAGTTGGAGCAGGAGTAGACGAGGGACTTGGTACAGTAGGCACAGGGCACCGTACAGGCACAGTACTGGACTTCTGCTGTCTCTTTCTGTAGACTTGGAGCTTATTTTGCATTGTCTGCTGCTCCCCCTGTTTAACATATGTATCTTCTTTATCTTTTGTATCGTAGTCACTGCTTTCTCCCCCTTTCGTCCAGTTTTCTACGACCGGGCATGGGACCGATCCGACTACCACAGATGGGCTTATTTTCTTTCCCTCACATCTAACACCCTCTGTGTTAGATGTGTCACCAAACGTCGAACCGTCATCCGAAGCATAATATGGTTCCAGTTCTCTGAATGTAACGTCCATGCTTACAAACATCTTCCGCTCAACTGGACTCCAACATGCGTATCCCTTCTGAGTTGTCGTGTACCCGACAAAGACACATTTAACCGCTCTAGGATCCAGTTTGCCAACGCCTGGCCTATTATCTTGGACAAAACATACACACCCAAATACTTTCGGTGGAACAGTGTACGTGGTTGCACCAGTAAGCATCTCCAACGGTGTCTTCTAGTCCAATACCGGAGATGGTATTCTGTTGATGAGATAAGAGGCCGTTAACACCGCCTGCCCCTATAAGTGTTTTGGGATATTTATAGCCAGCATCATCGTCCGTACGACCTCCAGCAGGTGTCTGTTCTTTCGTTCGGCCACACCATTTTGTGTCGGTGTGTGTAATGCCCCGCTCCGCACGGTGCATTATTAGTCGTTGACTCAAAGAGTTGCGTTGACCCGATGAAGTATCGATGCGAATCGATGCGAGAGTTACGTTGGCCAAAGGTAAGCTTTGAGTCGGTTGGAATCTATGAATCGAATCGATGCAAAGGATAAGTCCCGTTTGAGTAAGTGCTGATTCTAGTTGATCTGGTGTACAGACTATGCTTTTACGCTGGACGATAAGAGGTCGACATTTTGCCTTATGCAATAAAGTGTCCGCAAAACCAAATCGTGGCCTTGTAACGAATTGTGGCATGGATGCGATAGGCCAAATCAACCGAGTAGTGCAAAGGAATGGCTAAGTCCGGGAGTTAGCTATGCGATCGAGTTATGGAAGCGAGCCGCTTCAGCTCGGCGAAACGGCAAGGCGTATCGGCTTAAGGTGGGCGGGTTCTTGACTCTCTCCCTATTCCTTCACGTCTAATAAGATATATCATTGTATGCGTAATATGTTATCGAGTTAGCGAGCGTGGCTCGGCGAGTAAGTGTCTAAATATGCGTTGAACACTAAGGTAGAACATTGAACAATCGAACAATTGAAGCGACGTGCATCAAGTGTACGGGTCGCGGTAGGGCAATGATGGTAGAACATTGAAAGACGATATTGAGATGTGCATCATGTGCACGCCTCCGAGAATATTGAACACTAGGCGTAGAACATTGATTACGGTGCTGAGCGTGCCCTCGGGCACTTATGCTATGAAAAGACTAAGTAACTACGGAACTAGGCTATGAGAATGACTTACGAATGGTATGCGTTGAATATGAGTATGAGATGACTAAGCCGTTGGGCGTCGTGCATCAATATGGATGTGTTGGGACATAACGCCGACGGAGCTCCCCATATGGATAGTGGATTATGTTTATGAGACGCAAATATGTTTATGGCACGAAAAACCGTTTATGGATCGAGACTATGTTTATGGAACGGAGGATTGGTTGGAACGATATGATTTGTATGCTATGGTACGTATTGCATGGTCAATGGACTCGGATGGCCCGTGCACGGGTGCGGCTTCCCTCGGACGGTTACGACCGGGGTACCGGGACCGTTCGGCCTAGGAGAAAATTATGTGTGGTATTTATGGTGCACAATATTCGGACGGATTGCGATCGTCCAGTGCTGTAATAAGCTATGATATCCGTAAGTTTGGGATCCTTCGGATACTGGGCTAGCAACCCGTATCGAAGGGATTGTAGGCTTACACATAAGAGATGCCAAGTCCATTACGGTACGAAACACCGTGACCTTCATATAGTTAGGGCCGGTAGGCTGAGATATGAGTTGGGTGCAGACGCAGGGCCCGCGACCCTTATGCATTGTCTAAGTTTATGATTGGAAAGTTGCGTGAATTATATGGTTTCTTACGTAAGTTCTAACCAGTGCAGGCTAAGGAAAGAGGAAAGGAGATGAGCACGAACCACTATGTTATGTTCATATTATGCCTAACTGTATCTGCTGCAGGAACACGGTAGTGGACACGTTATGATAAAGTTGCTATGCATAGACATTGTCATGAAACTGATCCTAAGGCTAAATAGAAAGAGAACAAATTTAGATGCATGTTTCACTAAAATGATTAAGTATTTGGTTTGGGTACGAGCGGGTTTTGATCAGTGCGAAGCGAGGACGAAAGCACTAATCCCCCACTAGTTTATATGCAGGCTCAGGTTATGATCGGCTCGGGGCGGAGCTTGGCTTGGACGTGCCGAGGCATGGAGTCCTTGGCGTTCAAGAGGAGCTACGCATAGGCGTTCGGACTTGCGACATGGAGATGTTCGGCCGAAGACAACTTGTTGGCTATAAAGAGGCATAATGTATGGAACAATGTAATCCTTTGTGAGCTAGAGAGATCATGAGCGTTGTAGCCAATTGGCATATATGTTGGGCTATTCAGAGCCTTTGTAATCTTTAGTTCATAATCAATAAAAGAGATTCTTACGTTATACTTTGTTTCCCTTCCGCTGCGTATGTTATCGACTTTGAGATAAAATACTATGTGAACTGTTATCTTGTCTTGCACGAGCGTAACTCCAGGCTCATGCGGCATCACGCCTCAGTTGCTTCGTTATCGAATTCAGTTGACTCTAAGTTGTTTCCGCAACCGCATGGCTCATGGATCTGCTCGAAGCTACATTGGATGTTCCATACAATAAGTCTATATTAAGTGCGTACGTCTGCCAAAGGTATGTCGTGATTATCACGCTATCTTCGGGTGCCATCGGAGTGTTGGTTGCACAAAGTGCAACGGGTTATGAGATTATGGTCTCCCGAAGTGCAAGAAAGTTGCGAGTCGTCGGTCGCACGAAGTGCAACGAATATGGTGATGTTGGTTGCATGAAGTGCAATGATATACATATTGTTGATCGCACGAAATGCGAGAAGTTATGTGTTGTCGGTCGTACGAAGTGCGAGGAGTTATGTATTGTTGGTCGTACAAAGTACGAGGAGATATGTGTTGTTGGTTGCACGAAGTGCAACGGGTCGATATGTGAGGCGATGCGTATTATGTGGCTATACGGATGGATAGCGATATGTTGCGCGAGATTGAGTAAAGACCTTAAGTATCGAGAATGAGTTGTTGCATGAGTTGCAACGAGTGAGATTGGAAGATCGCGGATGCGATAGTACGAGTCGAGTTGGTTGCTAAGTCAAGTTGAGTAGGTGAACATGTATGTTGGCCGAATGTCGCGTTGAGCTTTGAATAAGCGAATGTTGCGTGTGTGATCGAAATGATCACTAAGGCACGGTTAGATTTGAATGAATGTCGAATTTGAGCGAATGATAGGACATGTTGGTTCAGTTGTTGTGCCAACTCGAGTAAGAAGAACGCTAGAGCTGGGATCGGAAGGATCGCCATACGGGATAGTTGATTGGGGAATAGATGTCAGACCTATACGGAGTGTGAAGTTGATTAATGACTCGATTTCGAGTGGTATATGTAATACCAATTATGCGATTAGTATAGTGAAGTATTGTATCGATAACGATAGGCTCGATCTTGAGTGGTATATGGTTTACCATTTAGCGATAGCTATGTTAAGCCGGTTAGTAACTTGCGATAGATTTCGTCGAGACGATTTTGTTGTTACGATATGTTGTCCTCAACGGACGAAGTAGTACCGAGACTCGAGTGAGAATGATTTGATAGAAGTCGATACGAGCATGCCTTGATGAATTGAGTTGAACGATTATGCGCGAGTCATATGCATAGATAATACGTCGAACGAAGATTCGTTAAGTATAAGTCGAACGATAGATGGAACATATGCGAAGGAATGTTACGTTGAGGAAATGGTCGACCCGGTCGAATATACGTGAGTTAGTACGAAGACTCATTCGGAACGTGTTGAGTAAGTACAAAGAAATCGTACGAACGAAATTGAGTTAGCGCGAGGAGTCGGAAGCACGAATTGGAAGTGCGAGTTAGGGATATGAGAATAAATATATGAAATAGGAAATCGTGTCTCGATGATGATAGTTAGTTACGATGGAATGGATTTTGGTATGTGAGAATTGATTCGTATTCGAGTTCGGAAAATAACAGTGATTGCAACGAATTGGAGCTTATGAGAGACGAAGATGTTCAAGTTATGCATATCAACGATGGTATTGAGGCGTATCAAAGACGATATACAATAACTCGGAGATACTCTGATCGAATGAACGAAGATTATGTTGAGCATTGTTGTTGAATGAATGAGATGCAAGTTAAGTTGATGGCAATTTGGATGATAACGGTAGGAACGCTTCGGGAAATTGGAGAGGGGATGTATGTTACTTGGATGAATCGAAAGTGCTTGATTGTTTCGAGGATAACCACAATGTCGACATTCTTGTCTTATGCGAGTGCAACTCCAGCATCGCACATGCGTCGCGCCAAATCAGGGCGATCATTCCGCGTGAGCGCTGGTATGGTGATTCATACAGTGGGGATGATCAAACTTGCAAGGCGTGGCAAAATCGGATTAGACTTGTGGTTTGATACGAAAGTTATTCGAGAATAGTTTTGATGAGTATGGAATGTGTCGAGCTATGATCACGGATAGGAAAGCTCGGACCTTGAGGCGAGTAGATGTCATACGACTGGCAAGGATAGTCGACGGTAGTATATGAGTGATTCGAGTAGTAACGACATGCAATATGCATAAGTGATTCGAATAGTTAACGGCACATCAGTTGTGCGGGGGTAGGTAAATTGCGGATTGGTAAAGTATGTTGGATTGGATAAAGTCCCATAGGAATTATCGGGAATTGATTTGGCTCTACGATAGGATATAGCATGGTTCATTGTAACTGTCCCTCGTTGATGATCTTCAATTATCGAGCATAGTTTCGGGGCAGATGACCCTAGAAGACTTGACCGTCAAATCAAGTGAATGTTGAAGTCCCATAGGATGACCCTAAAGAAGTCGCATAAGGAAATTTTGTCGAGGATGAGGAATGATGTAGTGCATGTTGAGGATAAGTCTAAGCGAGTGAGTATCGTATTTCGGAAGTTAGCGAGTAGCCTTCGACTAGATCGATATGGTTAGGAAGTTTATGATCGATCGAATGGATACGCAGATAGACTTGGGTAGTCGATGATCGAGTATATATTGAGGAACGTGCCTAGTATAGTGATGCGAAATTGTGATTGCAAGGATTCTACAATGCACAAGAGCGACGAATAATAGAATGACCCTAAGAGTTTTGTCGTAGATCGATTTGAGTAACGGTTAGGCTATGTGTGTTGAGCACACAATTTGTGTTATGAAACGAACTAGTCGGGATTGATACGAGAATTGAGTAAAGGATTCGTACTCGGTCAAGAATCGGAGATAGGCGTATCGTAAGAGACCTTGGGTCGTAAAGATTGTTGCCTTTGAGCATCGTAGACTCAAGTTGATCTCTTGTGTCGGGAGAGCGCGAGCATGATGTCTGGATAAGTTACTTAACGGGGGTAGCCCCAGACACTATGCGTGGATAGAGCGAGAACGTGAATCATATATGGATAGTCGTGTGCGAGACTTAGTACGAATGGTAGGCAAAGGAAATTGAGACATATTGGACGTAGTCCATGTCGTTAAGGCCAAGTGTTATGAATGATTGGATGAAAGACTTGTGTTATGTGCAGAGATGTATGGAAGAGGATCGCATGTTATGGGATGATGCATACGAGAAGTATTTGGGAATAGGCGCTAAGATATGACTAAGTCGAGTACGAAATGATTGGTGCTTGAGGATTTAAGTCGAGCCTGTTATGTTTGTCCCGATATCCTACAACTGAGCTTGGCTGAAATAAATATAGAGAAATTTTGAGTTGCATCCCACATTATTTAACCATATTCAAGGTGCACCCCACTGTTTTATCATAATGTACAATACCCCCCACTTTCGTCAAAAACTAACGGTCAACTCTGTTGACCATTAATTTTTGACCAAAATAACCCTAGCAAATTACCATTATTACCAGTTCCCCCTCGTCAGCTTAGAAAATGGAAGGGGCATTTCGGTCAAAAATTAACGGTCAACGGAGTTGACCGTTAGTTTTTGACGGAAGTGGGTGGTATTGTGCATTATGGTAAAACAGTGGGGTGCACCTTGAATATTGTTTAATAATATGGGGTGCAATTCAAAATTTCTCATAAATATATTGGTGGGACGCCTAAAATATGTGTATGATCCAAACTAAGTTGTATGATTCCAACGAGAGTAGCACGAGATCGTGAAACGATCTATGTGGGGCACTTGGATTAGGTGTTGGTTTCGGTTCGAGAACGAACCTTGTTTTGAGTGGTATATTATGTAATGCCCCGCTCCGTACGGTGCATTATCAGTCGTTGACTCGAAGAGTTGCGTTGACCCGATGAAGTATCGATGCGAATCGATGCGAGAGTTACGTTGGCCAAAGGTAAGCTTTGAGTCAGTTGGAATCTATGAATCGAATCGATGCAAAGGATAAGTCCCGTTTGAGTATGTGCTGATTCTAGTTGATCTTGTGTGCAGGCTATGCTTTTACGCTGGACGATAAGAGGTCAATATTTTGCCTTATGCAATAAAGTGTCCGCGAAACCAAATCGTGGCCTTGCAACGGATTGTGGCATAGACGCGATAGGCCAAATCAACCGAGTAGTGCAAAGTGTAGAAGCATGGAAAATAATAAAAGAAGGATCCATGCGGCCAGAGAGCCCCATGCGACTCAGAGAGTTCATGCGGCTCAAGTATCCATGCGGCTCAAACCAGTTCTATGCGGCTCAGAGAGGAGCCACGTGGCCTGCAAACAGCTCTTCCGTTTGTCCTTTACTGCATTAAATGCCTTGACGGCTGACAGCTCTGACAAGGTGACAGTTCTGACACAAAGATATCATTATGACTCCCTCATAATGACGGACTCCTTGAGAAGCGAAGAAAATCTCTGACACGATCTCCCGAGATTCAGAAATTGTCATGCGGCCTTGACACATGGACAGTTGTATGCGGCCCAAGCGAAGACTCTCCCATGCGGCCCAAGCGGAGGCTCCCCCATGCGGCTCACAAAGATTAGCCCCATGCGGCTCACGAAAACTAGCCCCGTGCGGCTCACGAAGACTAGCTCCATGCGGCTCACGAAGACCATCCCCCATGCGGCTCACGAAGATTAGCCCCATACGGCTCACGAAGACTAGCCCCATGCGGCTCACGAGGACTATCTCCATGCGGTTCACTCATGCGGTCATCCACACTCATGCGGCTCAAATCATTAACCATGCGGTCCAAATGTTCAGGGGGGCCACTCTTAGGCAGCCTTGACACGTGGCCAGCCTTATGCGGCCCAATAAGGAGCAACTTTTCTGCGGCTCAAATTTCTGCTGTTATGACGCGTGGCATGACAGCAGGGCACGTGGCATTAGATTGATCAAAATCCCTCAATAAATCCCAATGAAATATTGGGTTCAAATCAGATCATTTACAAATAAGCCAATTAAAGACACGTGTCGAGGAATCCGAGGTTGGCATGACAAATCAGGAGGATTTATGTCAATCATCATTAATTACCCACAAAAAATTTGATGCAATCACATTTATTGCTCAAATCTTGATGAACGGCCCAGATCCAGTGATCCTTAGCCGCCGACTTTCAAGAATGGACAATCATTGTAAATCCTAATGAGGCCCCCCCGCTCTTATAAATAGCAGGGTGCCATTCTGTTGCGAATATACAGAGAGATATACGGAGAGACATATAGAGACATACACAGAGACACAGAGAGATATACACTGAGAGCCTGAAGAGAGAGCATTTCTTCATCAACGCCCAGCAGTTCTTCTACAGAGCCAAGGCTGCACCCGATCGTCCAAGGAGTAAGGCAGAGCTGCCGTCGCTTTTCCGAGCCTCTACCGTCACCCCCTAGAATCTAAAATAAACAATTGTACTTAGATTGCTGTACCTAGGTTTTCGTCCCTAGGCTTTCTTTGTACAAGCGAGTTTGTATTGTAAAGTAAAAGTCCAGTCCTCCGATAATTGTTCTGTTCTTTTATATTTCATGGCAAACACGATGGCGACTCTGCTGGGGACAAACTTCTCCACGGCTGAGGAGTTGGTGACGCAATCGGATGCAGCCAAACTTGGCTCCACGCGACAGAAGATGGTCGTCCGCTTCGACCAACAGACGTTTGAAGAAATGCTCTCTGAAGAAAGTACAGGCCCGGTCCAGAAGCGAACCCTCATAAAGAAAGCTCGCTGCGAGTGGAGGCCAAAATTATTTGCTCCTCCACAAGCTCTGGACGGGGTACTCTCTGCTACCCAAGACGGCGATGGCGATTCTCATACGGCTCCACTTCGAGCCGTAGAGGACTCTGCTGTCCCCAAGTCCGGCAGAGGAAAGCACTACGATGCTGGACTTACAGGGACAAAGAGTGATTCTATGCGCCCCAAGAAGAAGCCGAACACTCATGTGGCCAAGTCTGCCATCCACATGCAGGATGCTCATGCGGTTGAATCGGCCAGCCGCATGAAGGAGGTCTATGCGGCCAGATCATCCAGCCGCATGAAGAAAACTTATGCGGCCAAGACACCCAGCCGCATGAAGAAAGTCTATGCGGCTATGCCATCCAGCAGCATGAAGATTATTGATGACAGCCGCATAACACCTACCCCGCGTGGCTCCGTCTTCGACCGCCTCTCTTATGGTCCTGATCTCTTGTGCTCCCAAGAAGATATGTCTGACTCTCTCCAGCATCACTTAGACTCTTCCTACTATGTGCCCTTACGCACTAGAGTGAAGAAGTCTAAGACAGCGCGAGCTTGGCAAGTTCGGTCCGCTGATCCGATCTCTGACCATCCGAGCGTCCCGCATACCGTTATGCGGGCCTCAGATAGAAAGTTGTACAGAACCACTCGAGTCCAGCCCCCGGCGGCAAACGGACAGAGAGGTTCGCAAAAGTCTCCCAAAATCTAGGGAGCGAACATGGTCGATCCAGACCCATCTGACTTGCGTGAGGCCATCCTCCACAAATACAAGGAAATAGAAGGTGCATCGGGGTGCAAAGAGTCCTCCCACGGACGTCACTGTACCCAAGTCATTGTCAACTGCTGTTGCAATAACGCGACGATACGAGAAGACCGGCATTCCGTCTTTCAAAGACTGCAACAGCCGTCTTCAGAAAACGAGGCACTTTCCGTCGTCTCCTGCAACTCTGCTCAGAAAGTCCCTGTCGATGGGAGAGGAAAGAAGACCAATGTTCCCAGCCCGAAGATTTCAACCACTTTGACCAAGAGACTGTCGTCTAAGCGGGTGCCCACCACCAAAATTTTCCAAGGTACCCGTTCTAAAACGAAGTCTGCCACAGTGGGAGATTCGTCGTCCACACAACTGGGGGTTGCTGGGACTGGGGGTAGCACTCCTCCGAACCTCCACGACAATTCGATGTTCCAAGAAGACGAGCCGGGAAAAACGACTTTCCCATCAGATGCAGCAAACCCCGACGTCCCCGAGGACGTCCACAACTCCCAAGACGAGGCGAACTCGGAAACTGGAGGTACTATTCCTTCTGAGTCCGAACCAGAGGAAGACATGCCCACATACCCCGATGACTTCTCACTACAGGGGTATGATTCAGAGGGCGCTTCCTCCACCGCTCCGTCCATCTTTCCTCATGTAAAGACGATGTTCATGACGGACAGCAGCCAAGGGGGTTCCAGTGATCGCCAACGCATCGACACTCTGGAGGCCATACTGCTTGCCTTGGTCAAGTCCGTGGACGAGATCAAAGCGGCTCTTCCAAATCTGCAAGGAGGGACGCCTGGCCAAACAAGCGCAGGTCCCGCGGTCAATGCAGACTCGAATTCAGTGGCACCGAACCCGGGCAACAATTCTCCTGAAGTAACGGCCCCTACCGCTGTGGATGAGGCCCGAGAAGCAAGAAGAGAGGTCCAGGAGCTCCGAGCCATGTTTCACGCTCGAGAAAATTCTCAAGACCTCAGAATACGATAACCGTACCCTGCTGCATGGAGGGATGTCCCCTTCCCACCAAGGTATAAGCCGTTCAATATCAATCCTTATGATGGCAAGACCTCCGCAAGTCGATACATCACTTACTTCGAGGTCACCACCGACCATCTGTCCCATGATGATGCCATCCTCACACGATTATTCATCGGGGCATTGGAAGGGGTCGCCTTCGACTGGTATCGCAACCTGTCAGACAACTGCATCCACTCCTTCGCCGGCTTCAAGCGCATGTTCTTGGAGAGATTCTACAAAGTAGGACAGGACATCATAATGTCCACTCTCATGGACGTCGTCCAAGGAGAGAAAGAGCTCACGAGGAACTATATCGAACGATTTTGCCAAACCGTAATGAAGTTGCCGTCTGGAAATCCGGATTCCTCCTTGATTGAAATTTGCCAAAAGAGACTGCTTCCAACAATCAGTCTCTGGATGGGCGAAAGTCAATTCAAAGACTGGAAGACGTTTATCATTAGTGCCACAAGTGCCAAAGAACGACTGAAGAAGGCTTGCCAACTGGGATTGCACATCTCAGAGGGAGGGGACAAGGGCAGGCGTCCTAATGCCAACACCAACAATGGGGGTAGCTCCACCAACAATCGGGACAACAAGGGCAAGCAGGCTATGGTGGCCGACACAGCACAGAAACCTGAGCCAAAGCCGGCAGACAAATAGTGGCCGCAAATCACCTACTCATTCGAAGACGGTCATGTCAAGCCCATCTTAGACATGCTCATACAAGGAGACAGAATTCAGCTTCCTCCACCAAGACGAGAACCGCGGCCGGCGGAAATGAAGAATCCAAAGTACTGCCATTACCACCGCTACGTCCACCATGCTACACACGACTGCTACCAGCTAAAACGGTGTATTCAAAATCTCATCGATTCGAACGCTCTGGCTATCGATTTCGAAGAGGTAACCGTGGCACCTCGACCTTTTGGTGCAAACGAGTCACGAGCAATATTAAGTATCGCTCGGTCGGGAACGGGGATAAACTTAGAGTGTATATCGATAGAAGCGCTATTGGACTAACGCTTAGGCGTACACGGAAGATTGTTTTAGATTTTGAGGAATAGTGCGAACGACTTAGTGCGTCGATGCGACGTGAACGATTACGCTAGGGATTTGTCGAACGAATCCGAAACATGTCTTAGCGAATAACGCGAACGTGATTTGGACTAGATTGGATGACTCAAATCCCGAGTGGTGTATGGTCCGTCTTAGAAATTATTCGAGCGAAAGATTGAGGATTGTACGAGTATGAAATGCGAAAACGATTGAGTAGGTGAAATCGAATCGAAGAAATTGATACGGATCGTATACGAAAAGTTAACACGACGGATAGGTAGCGTGCATGAAAGGTTTAAATTTTGAAGTTACGCAATGACTCTAAGGATTGGATGGAACGTTGCTCGATGATTTGAGTTAGCAAAGAAATGATGTGAATCGAGAGAATACGTTGGTCGATGACTTAAAATAGATGGATGAACGATACGTAAATTTGGGATTGAAGAAATTAATGTTGTGAACGATTCGAGGGATAATGATCGAACTTGAAATTGAATATCGAGGAGATTATCCAGTCGGACGATAGCATCATTCGCATGACTCAGAATTCGTTGCAAACGAAGATCGTCAGGTTACGTATATCGTCGATGGTATTGAGGCGTATCAAAGATGATATGTAATAACTCGGAGGTACTCTGACTCGGTGAATGACGATCGTGCAAGTGCTATTATTTGGTTGGAAGCAATACTTAGGATTTTGATTGAGATGAATGTTGGATAAAAGTGATCGTGTTTTGATGGTTGCGTTGATAACCACAACGTCGACGGTCTTGTCTTGTGCGAGAGCAACTCTAGCCTCGCACATGCGTTGCGTCGGATTTGGGGCGATCGTTCCGCGTGAGCGCTGACATGGTGATTCATGTCGCGGGAATGATCGAACTCAGAAAATCAGGACGCAGCAACTTTGATTGTCCCGACTTGTCGGTTTGATGCGAAGGCAAATTCGAGGATGTAAGGACTTGCGATTGATATTCGAATAAAATTTAAGGATTGTGTAGGTCCAATCCGCGCATCGAGAATGATTTAGTCTAGATCCAAAACAAGTGTTATGCCCGATGAGAATGATTATTCCGCGGGAGCGTTGCATAGTAATTTCATGCCCACCGTGGATAATCGGACTCGCGTGAGATCGGAACGTGGCATATTGTTAAGTCAGACGACCTTGTGATCGATTACGTAAATTGGAATAGATGATTTCGAAAAACGTAAAATGTAAATTATGGTTTAGAGATGAATTGTGTCATAGCGTGCTTGATTTGAGAATGAATGATAGGCGAACTAATGTCAAACGTGTTCGAAGAGATAGACGATACGAAATGGCTTGATGAACGAACGATATGTTCTTATCGAGGATTGGTTGAAAACGTGCGTTATCGTAGGATGGCTTTACCGAACGACTCGGACCCCGTGCTACGAATATTGGAATGTGCGTAGGAAATCGATGCTCGATGTTTAGAAATCGGAGTGATGCGAGCTTGGGTAGAAAACCCCGTACCATCGATTTGGTTTGACCTTAGGATGGGGTCAGTGTTGATATCGTTGTTTGGAAACTATGATTCCAGTACTGACGAAAGACATAGCCTAGCGGTTAGACAGACGTTCCAGCGCGAAGCGATAGGAATTGTGGAGGCACCACTCGCGAGTCTCGGCTGACATGCACGTATATCAGGGATGCCCGAATATGTGCACGATCCGACTCGAATGGTGATGGCGGATTCTCTATCACGAGGCTTGGCTGAAATATATGTATTTTGGGGACGTCTAGAATATGTGCACGATCCAACTAAGTGATACGTTGAATCAAGTGAGAGTTGAGGAACGGAAAAGTGTCGAAGATTTTGAAATCGTAAGTTTCGAAGAAATGTTGACGCTAACGCGATGATTGAATTGAGATGAGTTCGAATGTTGGTTGATCGGTTGGTGCGCCTTAAGACTAAGTTAGCGATAAGTGCGAGCGTGGCTCAAAATCGAAAAAATGCGTAGGCGGAGTGTGTACGATTAAGTCTTGGCCATAGAAATGGTAGGATCGTTTGCCTTCAGG
Organism: Iris pallida; assembly: GCA_029216955.1. NCBI lineage: Eukaryota > Viridiplantae > Streptophyta > Magnoliopsida > Asparagales > Iridaceae > Iris > Iris pallida. Next base: position 8,009,601 of record JANAVB010043017.1, read on the forward strand.
AAAGTCTCGAGGACGAGACTTGTTCTGAGTGGTGTATGTTGTAGTACCCCGTCCCGCAAAGTCAATCGGAGGAATCGAAACGCCGACGGCGTTCGGACTTGGCCTTATAACGGCGACTCGAAGACATCGCTCAGGTGGGATAGTTTCGGTGAACTTGCCTCATCTCAGCCTTCACTTAATAATTCGTGTGTTTTCAACTTGCACAAGTAGGCTTAATAATAAAAGAGATGAATCCACATAGCTAAATGGAATTATCCCGACGGATCGAATCGAGTTTAGAACATGGAAAACGTCCCACGGTCGGATTAGAGTTGGTGCACGGTGTGCTTTGAAAACGACACTCGATCCTTCGTCCCGCGGCCTGGGAGAGGGAAAAGTTGGTATTCGACACAAACGATGAGTTAGCCTAAGTCATAGGCGTCGTCCGCATAAATGCTCGATAAAGCATGCATGTTTCCACTACGCAAGGCTTGGCATAGCCTTGGCTCGTCCCTCGGGTTAAGTTGTAGGCTTGTGTAAGTTAGGAGAAGTTATGCCGGTCGACCTAAGTCATTCCAAGTGCCGTCCCGCTCTTTCTGCGGTTGTCAAGTTAAATAGTCCCACGATCTCAAGGGCCATCATATAACGTATGACTTGGGTGATAGCGTCGCGTAAAACGTAAGTCAGTTAAAGGCACGAGCCACGGTTGGCACGATATAAAGTTAGCCATGGACTATGGCACTTCAGGAACACTTTTGTTCAAGTTAAGTTGGAAGGCTATGTAGTAGTCATTCCCTCGAGTTCAAAGAAGTTCGAGGCGGTCCCTCGGTTGAGAGTCTCGCGTTCCTATCCACGTTAAGATGTTCGAGGCGGTCCCTCGGTTGGGAGTCTCGTATTCCTATCTACGTTAAGATGTTCGAGGCGGTCCCTCAGTTGGGAGTCTCGTGGCCCCGATGCACGTAATACAAAGGGTAGTTCAGAGCACGAGTTGCTAAGTATAGTTCCAGTCATACCAACAAATTAGGCCATGCATTTACGTGAGTCTAGATGTCTCGTAGGTGCGTGGTCATTGGTGTCACGACCCGCACCCTGATTAGGGGCACGAGAAGCGGTTACGTCCAGCCTACGCCGCAGTATCGGCGGTAGAACGCTGTATATAGGGTCTGTAAATACTACGACTAAACAGATAAATATACCTGTACAGTATATACACTCCGAACGGAGGAATAGAGCAATACTGCCTCAATCACATAATCAAAACTAAGGTAGAAAGCATGGAAAAGAGATATGATAGAATAAGCAAGATCGAGTCCAGAAATATCCACAAGCCACAGCTAACACAAATCCAGAGTCTCAGAATAAATATAAGTATAAGATGCTACAACTGAAATAAACTGCTGGCTCGCAGGCCAGGCAAACCTAACTAACTAGGCTACTCCGGATGAGCGAAGTCAAGAGGCTCTACCACTAAGCCCCTGTCTAGGTCAAGTCCATCAGACTCTATCCCGTAGTAAGTCGGGCAATCAGCCTCTAAGTCATCTGTAAAATTTTGTCAACGTATCCTGTCAGGAAAATGAGCAAGTACAAACACTAACAGCAGTTCCATGTGAATTGACAAAAGCTATAAGAGACAGTATAATGAAATACAAGACAAAATCAACTGGAAATATATATCATGATGTGAATACTGTAAAGGACGATAATGTCTATGTATATATAGGATGACTTGGAACTATTCGGAAGCCGAGTTACAACCCTTAAACCAAACAAGGACCGGGGTTGTAACCCTTCTCCCGAACAGAACTTAGTCACCCTAAGATAATAAATATAAAAGGTGCCTTGAATTATTAGTGCGTCATGTGATCGGCTTGGGAAAGGCTTTCCATCTGACCGACTATGAACCATGAATACAATAGAAACGATAAGGCCGGTCACCATGGAAAGCTATGAACCGTAGGGTAAGGCTTTACCCGTCGTGAGGTGAGGGTATAGCTATGAACCATGAGTACCATAGAACCATGTGGGAATTGATCACACAACCACTAATAACTCCCCCATCCCCGAATAGTACAATGGATCTGGACATGACACGTTATGACACGGGATTCCATAAGAGGGTAGCAAGTCCCCTTTTGAAATCGGTGTCTATACCAATACACTGAAACAAGACAGAACATGTATCAATATACCATGAAACTCTAGGAACAACATCCCATGTCATGATCCAACATATACTAGTCCGTGAACTGTCGTGACTGGAAATCGAGTATAACACTACAACTGAATCGGATATAGCAGATATCAAGACAATAAAAACTATCAGTGAATGTACTCGCCTGTGGTCCTGAGCTGATAGGGTGAACAGACGCTCAGAGTGATCACAGACCTAAAATAAGATACTATGAATCAAACAGGGCTAAATACTGAAAAAGAAAACTAATATAAGCCATGAATGCAAGTCTAAGTCAAAACTAGGTCAATCTAGGTCAGACTGAGTCACACTAGGTCATACTGGCTCATACTAGGTCATACTAGGTCACTGGAAGTCAATCCAAGTCAAACTAGGTCGATCGGGATCAACGGTTGACTTACAGTTGACTTTTGGTCAAAAAGTCAACTCTGGTCAACTTTGGTCAACTCTAGGTCAACTCTAGGTCAACTTTAGGTCAAACTAGTCTAATGTTGACCAACTATTGACTTTCAGTCAACTGGTCAACTCTGGGTTGGTTTCGGTCAAATCGGGTCGCTTAAAGGCTAAGTTAGACCTTCGGTTGACTTTTGTTGACTTTTGGTCAAAACGGTCAACCGACGTCAAAACTAGTCTTAGAGTACCATATTTGATCATTACCAACCACGGGGATCAAGTTCTAACACCATTTTAGGCTTCTAACACAAGTATCCTATTCCTAGGCAAAACTAGGATTTACCCTTCTAAGGTAAATCCCGATACCTTGCCAAAAACCAATGAAACCTTGCAAATACCCATGGAACTAGCCTAGACTCCTTAGGGTAGTTAGATATCAACCTATCTAAGGCTTACCTACCAAGAAAATTGGGTATCCTAAGTATCCAGGTCATGTTAGGATACGGGGTATAGGTTTACCCTATTACCCTATTCTACGTCATGAATCTACCCTTCTATCTACCACACTCACCCCACCACTCACACACAACACCTCACCCTCACATAGACCTCTCTATAAGTTTCCTAATAGGTTTCCTACTAGTTTTGCACATAGGCTAACTATAGGCTACCTCACACACTCACACAACTCACAAAACACCCTCACAACTACACACACAAGCAACTAATTGTGGACTATTTTTGGACAGCCCCTATCCCCTCACAAATCTGAATGAAACCTGGGAGCACTCTCCCCCCCTCCTAAACATCACCATAATATATATATCCACTCATATATAACCACATATATATACCAATATATATATATATCAATGTATATATATATATATATATATATATATATATATATATATATATATATATATCTATATATATATCACTAAATGGTATAATAAAATGGCATAAACCACCACCAAAACACCCCTCACAAATCTGGACTGAACCTGGGAGCAGTTTCTCCCCCCCTCAAACATCACCACAACACCATATAATACATATAAATATACCCCTTATATAACCATATATATATATATATATATATATATATATATCAATATATATATATATCTAGATGCATATAACTAATTATACATCACCATTTGGCTTGCAACTTAACCAAAACTCCACCTCTACATATTCAGCCCGAAATGACAGCCCCCCCCTATTCCCATATACAACATCACAACAACACATAAATTAATCACCATATATATATATATATATATATATATATATACATATATATATATATATATAGAATGATATATATATAACTATATATATACCAAAACACATAGAAATAATATGATACAATAAGATACTCACATGAATCCTCTCTACAACATGAAAAATCTGAGATTAAATGAAGAACCACACAAAAACAATATTTAAACATCATCCATGGGTCAAAAAGGGGGCTTTTTCCTAATAGGACACAAACCTACAAGTGGACACTCCTAAAAATGTCCAAAGGACACAAAAATGGTCTCAAATGATGGCACCACCATGGGAATCATCATGAAGGGTTCCTACATGATCTACATGAGAAAAGAAAGAGTTTTGGAGAAGAAATCACCTTGGTTGGAGAAGGAAAATCAATGGAGCTTCAAAAAGTAGATGGAGCCTTTGGGGAAGAAGAAGAAAATGGATGAGGATGAAATGGAAAGTGGTTTTCTCTCTCCACTCTATCCTCTCATGTTGTGGCCGGCCACATGGTGGTTTCCCCCCTATTTGTCCTATATGGATAATTACAAGTTTGCCCTCCTATGAATTAAATGGCTAAAAATTGGAAAAGGGTTGAACCGGGGGTATTTTAGTCAAACCGAAACCACTAATCTCTAACTAATTATTAACTAAAATAATGGTCTAGTCTCTAATCAAAATTTCTAACATGTGGGCCATGGTTAGCTAGTGTGTGGGCCCGCTAAGGTCAAAATACCCCGGGTCCCCGAAACAAGTCAAAACAAGTCGAAATGAATTGAAATTCGAACCCGATTCAAATAACCCCAAAATAATACAAATAATAAATAAATAATTTCAAAATAATTTTTAAAGTGGAAAATTACCAAAATACCCCTGTTTGTGAAAACTGGGGGTGACAAATCTATCCACCTTAAAAAATTTTGTCCTCGAAATTAAAACCAAACAATAGTAAATCTCAAATTCACAAGTCATGGCAAAAAAAAATTTAAAAAAAAAATCTCAAAAATCAAAGCAGGAACTAAATGACTAAATTTATAAAATTTTAAAATTTCTCACAAATTTAAGTCTATCCACCTTAAAAAGAATCATTCAAAAACTTAAAACGAAACAACACAAAAATTTCATGCAATTTGATAATCATATGCGTCTGTCCAATAATCATGATACTCAGAATCTCCGTCATGCCAGTGAGCAAGGCTACGATAATCACAGAGTCCTCAACTACGGTACATACCTCTAGAATCATGGTATTTAAAATTTTTGCATTGCCGCTAGCTTGGCAGCGAAAACCTTAAATTCCCACACCCTAGAAATACGTCCATAGTCCGACTATATGTCCTCACTCTGCCTGCTAGCATGACCCTAGAGGATTCTAAAATCTCATAATCGAGGCGACCTAGCCCATACGACTTATCTCAGAAAAATCACATCACAAGAACAACTTTCATCAAACAGACAAGGAACAGATGGAATCGAATTTCAAACAGTTATTAAGGAAGCAAATGCAAAAATGAGATAGAAAGATCGAAACCTGCACTCTGCTCTGCTACTGTCTGAGTGGGCTCAACTGCCATGGTGAAAGCATGCCCCTGCTGGCCTCCTCTAGCCTGCTGAACTCTGCCCTGGCCTGTCTGGCTAGCTGCACGGATAGCACAGTCCCTCACCTGGTGGTCTGGAGCTCCACAGAATAAACAGACTTCCAGCTTCATCCTGCAAGCCTCCCGGGTGTGCCCCATCTTCTTGCAGAAGGTACACTGGACATCCTGCCTCCGGCCCTGTCCCTGGTGCTGCTGGGCACGCACCGGTGCCTGCTGGATCTGCAACTGAGGCTGATGCTGCTGGAACTACCTCTGCTGGAAATGTGGGTGCTTCGCTGGCCCTGCACTCGAACTGGATCCCAAAGCGTCACTGCTCCTCTTCGACTTGAGGCCGAAGTCCTCCTCAGCAATCTGAGCCTCCATCAAGATCTGCTCAAATGTCGCGTCTCGTCGCCCAGATGTGCGAGTGCGCACTGCATGGATGAGACCCCTCCTAAACTTCCGGGCCTTGTACCCCTCATCCTGAATAAGACTGGGTACAAACCCGCTCAGGCGGAAAAACTCTGCTGCGTACTCGTCGACCGACGAGCTCTCCTGCTCCAGACTGGCAAACTGTCCCTCTAAAGCTGACACGGCTACGTCCGGGTAGAACTTCTCCTTAAAGAGTTTCCTGAAGTCCTCCCAAGACAATCCCCTTACTGACGCACGCGGATTCGTGCGGTACCACGTCAGCACTATATCGAAGAACTGGCTCGCTGCAGAAGTCACCCACAGAGCTCTCGGAACCTCTGCCAACTCCAGACTCCGCTGGACATCCTCTAGCCAGTCATCCGCATATAGGATACCCTCGGTACCCCTGAAATCTCGCGGGTTCATCTTCCGGAAGTCGAGATGTGTACCGGGCCTCCCCTGGCCCTGCTGCTGTGCTGGTGCTCCCTCAGCTGTAGTCGGTGCACCCCTCTCCACTGCTGCCATGGCTAACTGGTGCGAGTTCTCCATGGTCTGTCTCAGCACCTCTGTCTGGCGCTGCTGCGTCTGCAACATCTGCAGCAGGAGGGCCATCATCCCCTGGGTGTCTGTCGGTAGCTGAGGCGGCGGTAGAAGAATGTCTGGAATGACCATGGACGATCTCGCTGCTGGAGGTGGAAGACCTCCTGAAACCGTCGCTGCCGGGTAGGGCAGGAACTGATGTGGCTGCTCCCTGAACTGCAGCTCCCCCAGCTGGAGGTGGAAGACCTCCTTGATCTGACCTCTCTGGAACTGTACTAGGACCCGCTGCCTGAGAACGAGTGACTGTCATCCTGAAGATGAATTGAACCCAAGAGATCAATATGGCACATGATAGGAATATCAAGACGGACAATTAAATTCAATACAAAAGAATTTGTCATGGTAATCAAAAGATCAGAGATTTTTCCTAAAATGTGATTGAGTAACTCCTATCATACCCTAGTCCTATATCCTAATCGCAGGCTCGTAATTAGCACTCTAAGTTGAGCACCATTACGAGTTCGCACTAGTTACGACACTGACCTGCATGGGCCACCACAATTGGACACCTTGTCGACAAGAATTTCTGCCTAGACTGGTTATACGCCGGGGCACCGGGCCCAGTCATCCTAGGGGATAGACGTTATAGCAGCGCATGCTTTTATTGCATGGATAGTCGGGGGCTTTCAACGGGGCTCGCTACCTGCGCTGAAGGACCCGCCGCCTACCCGAGCTATGTCCGCGATGGCTTGTCATGCCAGTGGCCTTTCATATAGATAATTGGCATGCTACGCGGCGAATCCGCATGCACGGTGTCGATCGTAACAAATGAAGCATAAGCACGGTATGTGATGTGTTGTGAAATGTGTGCTCGATTGCACCCAAAGTGTTATAAAGCCTACGATTCGGCTATACGTAAAGACACGTGCTTCAGCACGAGATATGACGTCGTGCTTGAGTTCTCAACACCGGTTCCACAAGTTGGGTTATACGTTTCGTGTTAAGTCTGGAAGGACCGTAGGGCAAGTTGGTTAAGTTAAGTTAAGTTGTCGTACACGACCTCGAGATGTGAGGCATGGCCACGTTGTCACAACACGAGTATATGTAAGACTAAGCGAGGAGGCATTGCCTCGGTGATACTAAAGCACGAATCGAGTTCATTGCACGACCGAGTCGTTACGTCCCAGAGTATGGCACGAAAGGCAAGCACGAGGCGATAAGTTAACGTTATCGAAACGAGAAGGTCTAGCAGTAAAGTATGAGTACACTATTAGTGCAAGGCACGGTAACGGTCTAATAGACACAAAATAGACCAAGGCGTCGGTCCTAAAATCGATCCTAAGGCAAGACTAGAAAGACAATCGTAAAGGGACTTGTATCGTACAATGTAAAATAAATGTGTCGATTTTGTATGGGTGGGCGAGGAGCTCACTCCACCAGTACAGTTGAGTACTGACACCCATACAGTTTCTATGTGCAGGCACAGGTAGAAGCTCGTGGCGCGGAGCTCGCTTGGATGCGTCGAGGCACGGAGTTCCTTGGCAATTCGAAGCGTGCGACCGTATGGAATCAAAGACTTATACGGAACATAATGTATGGACATCGCCTATCCAAAGCATCCGCTAGCTCGAGACAAGTATTGAGAGATGAGAGAGAGTAGAGTGATTTGTAATGTGAGACGAGTGAATTTGAGTGATTTTAATCTCGGCCTTGCGCCCCCAATGTAATCGTTGTTTCGATATCAATAAAGAGCTTCTGAATGACTTGTGTTTTGTTCTTAACTTCCGCTGCTAGTATTCAATGTCTCTGTTTGGGACTTCTGTGCGACGACCCCGTCGCAGTCGTTGAAATCGGCCGTTATGGAACCCGCCTTGCACGAGCGCAATCTAGGCTCGTACGGCATCACGCCTTACCGAGGACGATCGCTCCTACGGGAGCGGGGCGTGACAATATCGGTTGTAGGACAAGGGCCCCATACGTTCGAATATATCATATCAAATGCAGCTGAACTTCGATGTCCTGAACTCACATACGTGCTTCTGGTATGTTTATCCAACTCACATGCATTACAAAATAACTGCTCTTTATTAGCCCTTTGGTATAAGGACGGATACATTCGACAAATAATTTTAAAAGAAGAATGACCGACACGCTGGTGGTGGAGTAGCAATTCATCTTCTACACTGCACCGTAAATCGTCAGATGGTGTGTCTGCTACCAGGGATGCCAATGCGTTGTCCAGTCCAGTCTTGTCCAAGTACCACAGCCCCTTATGTCATGTGCCAGTCCCTAGTCGTCGTCCTGTCCCCTTCTCCTGAAAAGTTACCGTAGGAATGTCAAAGAAAATTGTACAGTTAATATCAAGAATAATGGCACTAATAGAAAGAAGATTGACAGGAAAAGATGGAGCATGTAACACATTGGTGAGAGTGAGAGAAGGGGTGCATGCGACAGTGTCTTTACCCATGACAGGGCTGGAGTTACCATCAGCAGTCTGAATGCTCTCCGGCGTCGGTAGGTGAGTATAGTCCTGGAACTCACTGCAGGACCCCGTAACATGGTGAGATGTCCCAGGGTCCATAATCCAACCTGGTTGGTGGACAGCTGCCGCAAGAGCACGCGCAGGAATACCTATGCTGGTCTGGGCAAAGCAAGTGATGTGATCCCCCGAGGAAGATGACGCTCCATGACTGCCGTCCGAACCCAGCTTCGTGCTGCGTAACCTCGCGAGGAACTCCTTCTCAAGAGGGGTTAACTCAGCCAGGTGATGTTCGCCCCCTTCTTCCGCCAGATTTGCTTTGTGGTCGCTAGAATAATTTTCTCTTCTTCCAGCATAATCGCCTCTACCACCTCGACGTCCTCCGCGGTCCCGTCCACGATCACTCGACAGGGGTTTTGGACAAAATCTGATGTAATGCCCTGAGTCACCATAGTTATGGCAAACACCGGCCATAGAGGAAGGCTGATTAAAGGTGGCAAGGGCAAACTTGTCAACAGCGGCTTGCTCTCCCTGAAAAGAGTCCTTGTTGGGCATCAATTTCAATCGAGCCTCTTCTTGTGCCATGGCTGTCACGCCCCGACCCCGAATCACCCGAATTATCGTCCTCGCAGGGGGCGTGATGTCGCACAAGCCTGGAGTTGCGCTCGTGCAAGGCAAGATGACAAGTTCTCAAATGGTTATCTTTTAATTCGATATTTACAACGATAGAAAAACAGAGTATACGAAACAATTCTCTTTATTGATATTCGAAACTGAGATTACAAAGACTTTCGATAGCCTAACAATATATGCCAGATTGGCTACAACACTCAGGTTCTCTCTTGTCCACAAAGGATTTCACCGTTCCATACATCATGCCTTCTATATCTCGGCCGCATCAATCCAGCTGCGTAGTCCGAGCGTCAATGCGATCGCACGCTTCAATGCGCTTCGACATTCCAAGCCTTAACGCGTTCAAGCAACGCTTCGCCGCGAGTAATCCATTCCCTGCACCATGCATGAAGCTGGTGGGGGATCAGTATGCTCGTCCTCGCAGGTACTGAAGCAAAGATCATCTTTCCAACCCGACATTTTAATATTTATGTTGAATCATGCAACTTAGCTTATGATCTTGCTATGTTCTCCTTAGGGTCAATTTTATGGCATCTTTGAAAGCGTAAAGCATGTTATCATAGCAAGCATGTTATCGAATTGAATAGGCAAGCAAGCATTCTCGTATTTGATTTGTGGCTTACCAAGTCGACGCACTCGCCCTTGCGTCCCTTGCACTGACGCAAGGTGAATATGCCCCATTCCTTTCCTGTCATGTTATATGTGCATCTCTAGGCAGGATCTATATGCGGTCATTGGTGCTACGCACCACTAGGGAATTAATCGAAGTTGGCATGCGACGCTACCCTTTCAGCCTAGGTTGCAAGCCTTACTGAAGGTCCCGCATGCCTCGGCATGCGACGTTACCCTTTCAGCCTAGGTTGCAAGCCTTACTGAAGGTCCCGCATGCCTCGGCATGCGACGCTACCCTTTCAGCCTAGGTTGCAAGCCTTACTGAAGGTCCCGCATGCCTCGCGCCGAAGCACGATGAATTTTTCCCCCTAGGACGAATCGGTTCCGATGCCCCGGATACCGTTTTGAGGAAAACGAGCTTGTGCACAAGCTGTCCATGACCATGCAATACATTTTATCTTTCATACAACCAAGCAAGTTCGCTTATCACTATTTCAATTGGCACAACGCCCGAATGTTCTCGACGAACGCCCGAAGGTCGCGAACATTTCGAAGGGCACCATGTCGCATTATCCATCTCGTATTTCCTTCGTTAACTTACGTTTCGTACTTTGTTTCAATGTTCAATGGCATTATGCCTCAACTCAATGTTCGCCAACCGAATTACCCGAAGGTCCCGAACACCTTTCGAGACATTATGTCATATCCGACAGTTCTGCCACATTCATGCCACAAATGTATTCCTTCGCAACGAAGCCATCTTTTTTTATTATCTCGTGCATGCAGGCACGTTTCGATCGTATTTTCGATGTTCTATGACTTAGCATTCAATGTCCGTGGCTCGCGCGCTAGGGCGCTCGCCTATTGTCTTTCAATGTTCTAGCCATTCTAACTCGTGCGCGAAGGCACGGTATGGTTCGTGCACTAAGGCACTCGCCGAGTACAGTTATCCCATGTTATTGCGGCTTGCGCCCGAGGCGCTCGCCTTAGCGATATCCAATGTTTCGTAGCGACTCGTGCATTTGATGCACGTTTTATTTCAATTGTACTAACTTAGTGTTTGACACACACTATGATTATCTCCGATCGGACCATGCCCGTGGCGTCGATAGGTTAACTTAGCATACAATGATATATTTGACTTATCGAATGAAGGAGTAAAAAGAAGTCAATCCTCCCACCTTGAGTCGATATGCCTTCGTCGTTTTGTCGAGCCGATGCGGCTCGAGTTTCCAACTTCGTTGCACGGCCACTCTCCTGACTTAGCCATTCGAGCGCTTCGTGCTTCATTGAATCATACGTCCGATTTGCCTTAGCGTGCCCAAATCTCAGCCCGTCGCAAGGCGTCGATTTGGTTCCGCGGACCCCTTAATAAATATTGTCGAAGATCGACCTCTAATATTTTCTCGTCAAAGTATAACCTGCACACGAAACCAACTAAAATCAATACTTGCATCGATTCGGACTTGCGCCTTGGTCGATTCGATTTCTTAAAATCTTCGAGCCGATTCAACGCACTCATCCTTTGGGGCAACGCGGCACTTCACATCGATTCACTCGATGTATTCTTCGGGACAGGCAACTCTTCGTATCGACTTAGCTCGATGCATTGCTCGGGACAACGTAACTCTTCGAGTCAACGACTTAGCATAATGCACCGTGCGGAGCGGGGCATTACAGAATATACCACTCAAAACAAGGTTCGTCTCGAACCGAAACCAATACTAAATTTCCAAGGGTTTCATTAGATCGTTCCACGATCTCGTCGCACTATCGTTTGGATCGTACAACTTAGTTTGGAATCATACACATATTTTAGGCGTCCCACCAATATATGTATTTCAGCCGAGCTCAGTTGTAAGATATCGGAACAACGCAAACACGTAACTCTTATTCTCAATAGCTTGCCATCTCGTATTCTCGATCGGACTTGGCTCTATTACTTGTTCTCGCAATTCTTGCACACATGCATATTGATACATACGCGATCCTCCAACAAAAGTCAAGGCACACGATGCGATTCAAAAATCGTATTTCTCACTTTGTATGTTTCATCGGGACTATCAATTCCACGCGTCGCGTCAAGCCATCGCGCATCCGATCACAACGAGTCTCCGCAATGCCTTGCGTTCGGCGTCACTATCCAACGATTTCTGATGTTTCACTTCGTATCCTATCTCGATATGGTTCTCTTTTGTTGACTTGCAAAAGCATCAACGTTCAGGACTACGTCCGCTAGGTGACTTACCTAGACACCGTGCTCAGCTTCTCCCGACGCAAGTTTAAATTGACATTGCACAAAGGCCACAATCTATTCGACTCAAAAGTTTACATCAAGGCAACGGTGCTCAAGACAACGATCGCCTTGACACGAAGGTCTTTACGATGCGCCTTACGTTCGATTTCCTAACGAGTAGGAATTTACTAGCCAAATTCCCAATTTATTCGTCTCGCAACTTTGAACATAATTTCGATTCACGCAAGCTCAATTGCAAGGTGAATCTGAATCTAACGACATGACTCATAAGTTATTCCCTTATCGTTCTCTCTCGTGCATAGCACGTTTCTCGCAATCGCCTATCCGAATCACCAAGTTCGTTGGTAAATTTCAAGTTCTATCGTCGACCAACATAATCATTCAAGTATTCATCCGACGAATACTCAAATCTAACTATATCATTCTCAATCGAAAGTTGTTCCAACAATTCTCGATCGCCTAGACTTATCGTCCACATGCACCGTGTTATATTTGTTATCGGTGCAATCTCATATGCGATATCGCTTGGGTCGTCTTACGGTCTGCAGCATTCAATTTGATTTGGCGGTCAAGTCTTCTAGGGTCAGCTGCCCCGAAGCTACGCTCGATAATTGTGGATCATCACCGAAGGACAGTGTACTACGAACCATGCTATATCTTATTTCGGAGCTAAATCACATTCCGACGATTCTATGCGACTATCCAAATTTTCGAACAAAACCATTTTTATCGGCGCAATCTTAGCGCAACTATCCTCCGAGTAAATTCATGCACTACCGTCGATGATTCTGCTATTCACGACGCGTCTACTCGCATTGATTTCGAGTCTATCTTATTTCGCGGTCGACACACGAGATGCTATACGCATCGAGAAATCGTCGATGACTTATAGTCTCGCCCCGATCAATCACAAAATTTACGATCAACCAAGTTCGTTCATACTCGTATCGTCACTTACAAAATTTCATAGCGCGAGGCACACTCTATTTTGTATTCTCACATCGTTTACGTTTTCTTACGTATCGATCTCGATACGCCGTATCCATTTTAATAACGTAAGGGTCAACTTGAATCCGTTTCAACGTCAACTTAGCTCGCATCGCATACATCCAAGTTTGCAACGAACTTTTTCCATACGCATCGACTCGTTCTCCAATTTTGCCGCATCCCGCTATACTTCGATCGCGTAACTGAGTTACCGATTATCCAACATCGAACCCTCAAGTCATACGATCTCGCCCTCTAAGTTTCGCGTGTTTTCAGTCATACTCAAATGAGTTTCGCCGTAACGTAACCAACTATTTCTTAGGCACGATTACTCGCGTCAACCAACTTTCTTACCGAAGTCGCACATCGTACGATTCGATTAAAATTCGCATCGCCTAACATTTCTATCGAAATCGCAAGTCGTGCGATTTGATTCGCCTAGCCGAACATTCCTATCGAGATCGTAAGTCGTGCGATTCGATTCGCCTCGCCCAACATTTTCATCGAGCTCGCAAGTCGTGCGGTTCGATTTCAACGTTTCGAATTTCCTATCCAGTCGATCCGATTGTTGCCTCAAGGCATAATCGTTTCGCTAGTTCCCGTCATTCGACCGACGCATAAATTTTCAATCGACGTATCATTCAATGATATAAGTCCCGCCTTACCGTTCTAACCGATCATCGAAGAACACTTGCATCAACATGCCGTCGTACAAATTCTCAATCGAGTCTCGGTGCTATCCCGTCCGTTGCGGACAAACCTTCCGTAATTCTCACAAAACGTCGATACAATTTATCGCATAAGTGGTATTGCATATACCACTCGGAATCGAGCCATTCATTGCATCGGTGGTATGCCATATACCACCCGGAAATTAAGTTACTTCCGTCGCAACGTACTCTTTACAAACCAACGATCTCTTCCGACTCACGATTTCTGCAGTGATCGTGCTTGATCACAACTGTAACTCTGATTAGTCAGAATCTGACGCAACTCGGCCAATGCATTCATTTGCCAACACAAGCTCGGTGCGCAACCGAACCGATTCTGTTTATCGATTTATAACTTTCATTTTTTTCTTCCGTTGTATCTTGTGCAAAAATTCATTCTCGATATCCGTTGCACTTCTTGCAGCGATTACTTTGATATGCGTTGCACCACGTGCAATAATTTTACTTTCGACATACGTTGCACCACGTGCAATATTTTACTTTCAATACGCATTGCACATCGTGCAACGATTTATTTCCGACATTCAAAGTCAATGCTCAAATCCGTTCAACACATTTGATATTAACTTATCGCTTTTCATCGCAACGCACATTCGAAATCGATATGTGAATCCGTTTAACACATTCAATATCAACTTTTATTTTCTTTCCAACGCATCATTTACAATCAATGCGTGGCAATTGCTGCAGCAACATTCCACGACTTTCATTGTACCGATGCAACCAACGAATATCTCGAATTACGATTCACGACATGTTGCATCCACGGCAACAATTCCTCGAATTCATATCTCACAACTTGTTGCACTTACGCAACAAACATTTCCCGACTTTTCCAGCAACACCATGTAATTTTCAAACAACACGCGGCAAAATTACATGATTTGTATTAGACTTATTGTATGGAACATCCAGTGCGGCATCGAGTAGAGTCAAGCATGATTTCGATTGGTGGTGGGCAACGTTTTAGAATTGTAATGAAGCAAGCGTCCAGAGGAAATTGAGCCTAGAGCTCTGATACCAATTTGTCACGCCTCGACCCGGAATCACCCGAATCATCATCCTCGCAGGGGGCGTGATGCCGCACGAGCCTGGAGTTGCGCTCGTGCAAGGCAAGATGACAAGTTCTCAAATGGTTATCTTTTAATTCGATATTTACAACGATAGGAAAACAGAGTATACGAAACAATTCTCTTTATTGATATTCGAAACTGAGATTACAAAGGCTTTCGATAGCCTAACAATATATGCCAGATTGGCTACAACACTCAGGTTCTCTCTTGCCCACAAAGGATTTCACCGTTCCATACATCATGCCTTCTATATCTCGGCCGCATCAATCCAGCTGCGTAGTCCGAGCGTCAATGCAATCGCACGCTTCAATGCGCTTCGGCATTCCAAGCCTTAACGCGTTCAAGCAACGCTTCGCCGCGAGCAATCCATTCCATGCACCCTGTATGAAGCTGGTGGAGGATCAGTACGTTCGTCCTCGCAGGTACTGAAGCAAAGATCATCTTTCTAACCCGACATTTTAATATTTATGTTGAATCATGCAACTTAGCTTATGATCTTGCTATGTTCTCCTTAGGGTCAATTTCATGGCATCTTTGAAAGCGTAAAGCATGTTATCATAGCAAGCATGTTATCGAATTGAATAGGCAAGCAAGCATTCTCGTGTTTGATTTGTGGCTTACCAAGTCGACGCACTCGCCCTTGCGTCCCTTGCACTGATGCAAGGTGAATACGCCCCATTCCTTCCCTGTCATATTATATGTGCATCTCTAGGCAGGATCTATATGCGGTCATTGGTGCTACGCACCACTAGGGACTTAATCGAAGTTGGCATGCGACGCTACCCTTTCAGCCTAGGTTGCAAGCCTTACTGAAGGTCCCGCATGCCTCGGCATGCGACGCTACCCTTTCAGCCTAGGTTGCAAGCCTTACTGAAGGTCCCGCATGCCTCGGCATGCGACGCTACCCTTTCAGCCTGCAAGCCTTACTGAAGGTCCCGCATGCCTCGGCATGCGACGCTACCCTTTCAGCCTAGGTTGCAAGCCTTACTGAAGGTCCTGCATGCCTCGCGCCGAAGCACGATGAATTTTTTCCCCTAGGACGAATCTGTTTCGATGCCCCGGATACCGTTTCGAGGAAAACGAGCTTGTGCACAAGCTGTCCATGACCATGCAACGTATTTTATCTTTCATACAACCAAGCAAGTTCGCTTATCACTATTTTAATTGGCACAATGCCCGAATGTTCTCGACGAACGCCCGAAGGCCGCGAACATTTCGAAGGGCACCATGCCGCATTATCCATCTCGTATTTCCTTCGTTAACTTACGTTTCTTACTTCATTTCAATGTTCAATGGCATTATGCCTCAACTCAATGTTCGCCAACCGAACGACCCGAAGGTCCCGAACACCTTTCGAGACATTATGTTATATCCGACAGTTCTGCCACATTCATGCCACAACTGTATTCCTTCGCAACGAAGCCATCTTTTTTTATTATCTCGTGCATGCAGGCACGTTTCGATCGTATTTTCGATGTTCTATGACTTAGCATTCAATGTCCGTGGCTCGCGCGCTCGCCTACCGTCTTTCAATGTTCTAGCCGTTCTAACTCGTGCGCGAAGGCACGGTATGGTTTGTACACTAAGGCACTCGCCGAGTACAGTTATCCCATGTTATTGTGGCTTGCGCCCGAGGCGCTCGCCTTAGCGATATCCAATGTTCCGTAGCGACTCGTGCATTTGATGCACATTTTATTTCAATTGTACTAACTTAGTGTTTGACACACACTATAATTATCTCCGATCGGACCACGCCCGTGGCGTCGATAGGTTAACTTAGCATACAATGATATATTTGACTTATCGAATGAAGGAGTAAAAAGAAGTCAATCCTCCCACCTTGAGTCGATATGCCTTCGTCGTTTTGCCGAGCCGATGCGGCTCGAGTTTTCAACTTCGTTGCACGGCCACTCTCCTGACTTAGCCATTCGAGCGCTTCGTGCTTCATTGAATCATACGTCCGATTTGCCTTAGCGTGCCCAAGTCTCAGCCCATCGCAAGGCGTCGATTTGGTTCCGCGGACCCCTTACTAAATATTGTCGAAGATCGACCTCTAATATTTTCTCGTCAAAGTATAACCTGCACACGAAACCAACTAAAATCAATACTTGCATCGATTCGGACTTGCGCCTTGGTCGATTCAATTTTTTAGAATCTTCGAGCCGATTCAACGCACTCATCCTTTGGGGCAACGCGGCGCTTCGTATCGATTCACTCGATGTATTCTTCGGGACAGGCAACTCTTCGCATCGACTTAGTTCGATGCGTTGCTCGGGACAACGTAACTCTTCGAGTCAACGACTTAGCATAATGCACCGTGCGGAGCGGGGCATTACAATGGCAGCTATGGCTTCTTCCAAGGTTGGAAGCATGGGCTGTGCTAGGAGTACATTCCGTCTATGCTCAAACACAGGGTTAAGATCCTTCAAGAACTTCATCATTCGTTGTCGCGAAATATAATCCAAGAACTTTTGGAAATGTTTCGCAAATGCTGGTTCGACTTGTGTATCTTCCATCCCAAGAGGATCATAGTGATCCAGATCAGACCAGTATTTTTTTAACAGTGCGGCATACTCAGAGATGGTACCTATCGTCCTGGGCCACCCTATCAAGTTCATCATGCAGTTGGAATACCCATATAGGATTACCGGAGCCTGAGTACATATCCTTCAAAGTCCGTCATATATCAGCAGCAGCCTCCATTGCCTCTACATTGCCCGACACCTGGTCGGTCAAGGAGGCTGTCAACCATCCAGCCACAATATTTTTAACAATTTCCCAAATAGTAAACTCCTTTGAGGAGGGATCATCTGGCGCCTTGGTTTGGCCATTGACGTAGCCAACCAAGCCTCGTCCCTTGAGCGTCCACAGTGCCTGCCGTGACCATTTCAAGTAGTTGGACGTGCCTTCCAACTTCGTCTCCAGCTTGTCCAGCTTTTCTATTTTGTAGGGTGACAGATCCACATCAGTATGGATCACACGTGGGGTTGCCTCGGTTAATCTTTTTGATAAAATATCATCAACCAAGGCCTTCATCTCTTCTGCTGTCAGTTTACCACTGATCGAATCCATGGCGTCTTCAACTGTGATTCGTCGTCGTCGGCTTCGTCGTCTTCGTCGGCTTCGTCTTTATGTAAAGTCTCCAACAGAGACCTTACGAATGCGCTGCTAACGTGGCCAACACTGGCGCACGCATGTAGATCATAATTTGCAGATCGAGAACGGAATACAAATAAAGCATTTGTAGTTCCGGAGGACGTAATCTAGGAACAGAAGGTGCAAATAAAGTATTTGACAGCCATCCGTCTTCGAATAATCGTCCACATAATCGCGCTCGCAAATTAGGGTTTGTGGGGGGGGGGTCGGCCGCAGATGTGGTCGGAAGAGAGAGGGGGGGCGTCGGGGGGGTGGGGTGGTGTCGTTGGGGGGGGAGGGCAAGGGGGGCGTCGGGGTCAGCAGGGGGGCGGGGACAGCTGGGGGGGGTGGTGGGCAGGGGGTGGACGTCGAGGGCGGGGGGCGTCGGCTTGGGGCGGAGGGAGGGGGCAGCAAGGGGGGTGTCGTCGGCGGCAGGGGGGCGTCGACGGCGGGACCGGGGGGGGGGGGGGGGGGGGGTGGGCGTCGAGGCCGGGGGGGGGGGGGTGGGCGTCGGGGCAAGGGGGGTTAGCTTTGGTCGGGTTGGGAATTTTTTTTTTTTTTTGTGGTTATGGCTCTGATACCATGTAGAGAATAATTGTTGTATTTTTATTGATTGGCTACTCCACTATTTATAGGGAGTCTAGCTCCTCTTCATACTATATTTTTCCAATGTGGGACTAAATCCCTTATTAGTTCTCAACAGATTGTGTACTCGATAAAAACATACAACTTATCCTTAACTAGACTGTTGTATTTTTTTGACAAATGACTTTCGAATTTTCTTCTTCTTAAGGAGCTCATCATAATTTCACAATTTCCCCCATTTACTTTGCATTTCACTGACATTACAAAAAAAATACATATATAAACAAACGAAACAAATTTCCCCCATTTACTTTGCATTTCACTGACATTACAAAAAAATACATATATAAACAAACGAAACAAATGTTTTTGTTGTTGTTGTTGTTGTTGTTTAGATAAGGCCAACCGTTATGATTGTCCATGGGACCTGGCCTACTAGCATCAATACCTCCTCCTATTTCAATTCTTATTTTGTCCTTGCCATGCGACTTTATAATGCTGGGAAAGCACAAATGATGTAGCAAGCCAAATCGAAAAAATTAAGGATATGATAAACAAAGTCATTTTTGGTAGATTCTGCAAAGCTTTAGATTCCTTTAGGATCAATTTAGGGTTTTACTTATAGAAATAAATCAAACAAATTTAGTCATATATGTGACATATGTGAAGTTGTTGCATTGAATATGTTTTTCGCTTGTAAGGCCGAAGTACATACTTTTCTCTTGCTTTTAGTCCCACATCTACTAGGCCATTGGAG
This sequence comes from Iris pallida, assembly GCA_029216955.1. Classification (NCBI taxonomy): domain Eukaryota; kingdom Viridiplantae; phylum Streptophyta; class Magnoliopsida; order Asparagales; family Iridaceae; genus Iris; species Iris pallida. The sequence goes on from JANAVB010043017.1 coordinate 8,029,204, forward strand.
AGAGATGTCCATTTTGCTCTTACTTGTAGGGTTTCTAATTAATGATGGAAGATGGCGCCGTTGAAAAGAAATGATTATTTAGTTTTGGGGGTCTCCATTGTATAATATTAAAATTTTGTATTTAGGTCTCCATATTGTTTAGAATATGATTTGAGTCTCGTCCTAACAGTTTACTTGACTGATTGTCCAAAATGGAGACATAAATATAAATTTTGAATATTATATGAGATCTTAAAACTAAATAAAAATATGTAGGGGTTGTGAGATTTAGGTTATCTAGTTTTGGATGGTTGGAGTTTGTGACTCGAGTTATTTAGTTTGTCATTACTAGTCGAGAAAATGAGACTTGTGACACTGTTGTTTGCTCCTGACGACGATTGCGATGGGGATGACTTCATGGACATGGTGTATCGTCAAATATCTCTCGTCCCGGTCCTATTGTTGATTGTTTGCAATTGAAGAGTCGGAGGGTTGTGTGATTGCTGAGATCATGATATAAGCAAACAACATTGTCACAGTTCTCATTCTGGATTGGTTATGAAAAAAAAATTACATAATCCAAATCACACGACCTGCCATGCAAAACTAAATAACCCAAGTAGCATGACCCTCACATATTTACGTTTAGTTTTAGGGTCTCGTATAATATGCAAAATTTGCATTTAGATCTCTATTTTGGACGATCATCCAATTCGTTAAGACGATGTTTAAACCCTCTTCTGGTACAACACGGAAATCTAAACACGGAGATCTAAACACAAATTTCTAATATATACTCTCAAACTAAATAACAAAAACAACCACCTCAAGTAGGTTTGATGATAAGTTGGCCATGGGGGGTTTCAGATAATTATTCTTTGAATATACAACTTTTAGAGGAATTCTCTATGTTCTATTGGATTCAAGTCTCGTGAACTCAAGGCACACCCTGTAATTAATGTGCCATCCTCCATTTGACACCGTTTCAACTGTCTCCTCAACATACTATTAAGACCCTTCCCTAATTCAATGGAAGATGGAGTTGCTTAGGACTACAATTGAGCCGAAAGGAGTCAGCTTTGCATGTTCAAGCTAGCATGAAGTTATTGAGTCTGACTTTAGTTCAAGCACAAATTACTGAGTCAAGCTCAATAAATTATCTAGTCAAGCTTGAGCTTGTTAACGAACTTGAAAAATTATGTCTTTGGTTGTATTTGACTAGGCTGATGAACAGCTCAGCTCACAAGCTCTTGACCTCGAGCTTGAGTCAATTTTTTATTTTATTTATTAGATGAGCTAAGCTAGGCCCTTAAGTCTCGTTGAAACTAGAAGAGAGCAAAGCTAATTACATGAAGTAGTCTAATCCCCTGGTGATACAACAGACAGACAACAGACGGTTCAAATGAAAGGAGAACCAATACAGTAATAATCAACCGCAAGCTACATTGACAATCTTGGCATAGCATAATCAAAATCAACCGACAAGATAATCATGAAACTAAAGCTCAAAGTCCAATTTTATTTTATTTTTTTTCCTCCAGAAAAGCTGGTTTAATTTAACATTTGAAAATAGATAGATAGATGGCTGCTGCGAGAAGCTGCTGCGAAGTTTTGAAAAGCAACAGCAGCAGCAATCCCATTGAAAAGTGGAAGTGGAAGTGAGAGAGAGAGAGAGTAAAGAAAGGATGCATAGTTCCGATTGGGGCCGTCTGTTATTGATCGGCGTCGGGTTCCTTCCCCTCCCTTTCTTCTCATTCATCTTCCTCCGCAACAAAGACAATCGACGACGACGACGACGGCTAGAGCTCCGATGGGCACTCCTCTTCTTATTCTTCCTCTCTCTTTTTTCCATTATTTTCTCATCATCCTCTTTAACCACGAAGGAGGAGAAGGAGATGGAGATGGAGATGGAGATTCAACAGCTCAAGATCAAACTCTCCAAATTAGGTTGGTTTGGTTTGGTTTCTATTCTATTTGGCAATCCCTCAACTTGTATATATGTCTCCGTTATTAGTAGCACATACCAAATTGGCAAATTTATTTGATTGATAACACTAGACTAGACTAGACTAGACTAGGAAGGAAATTTCAATATCTTATTTATGGAGTATGTATGCAGAATTTATTCTGGAGGACAATACGGAAATGTTAAATTCTAGAACCCTACATCTGAATGAAAATAGTAAGAGGATCCAGGAGATGGAAGAGAATATTAAATTTCTACACAATTCATTAAGTATGATCAAGGTATGTACGTACGTATCTATGTGTATCATCTTTTTCTCAGCTTTACCGCTGCTTAAGTTAGGCATGTGATTTATTTTCTTATTGCAGACATCACAAGATAGCTCAAAGTCTTCTGAAGAAGAAATGGTTAAAATCATGGAAGAAGAGGTAACCCTCTCTCTCTCTCTCTGCGTGCGTATGCAGATGCATATCACAGTGTATAGCCTTTGTATGCATACATACATGTAGTTATCAGGCGCATGTTGCCACACTTACTATACTCTTGTTTGTGATGTGCAAACGAAAATAAATGCTTAACAATAAACATGTTGGAGTTGGTCCATAGATGACCTGATCCCTCTATTCCACTTTGGGTCAAACCCCATGTATGTGTATTTCAACATTTCAGCATTCATGTATTGAATTGTACACATGTGATGTGTTACATCTAAGTGGTTAGTATGGTAGGGGATATTTCCTAGCAAACTACGTTCAAATTCCACAATCCACAATTGTTTTTGTCATCATTTCTTGCAGAAATTCCTTCGTAGGTAGGTCCAGCTCGGACGTGGAAGCGAGCATGGGCGTGAGCGAAGGGCTCAAAGTGGGACTTTGATGGCATAGTTTGCACTTCGCACACAGAGTAGGCACAGTGCAGAGTACGGGCACGGAGCATCGGGGCGTCAATGCCGTGAGGCAGCAGGGCTTCGAGGCTGCTGAGCAGCAAAGTGCGAGGCTGAGCAGTAGAGCGTGAGGCTGAGAGTTGTAGCGCTGTTACGCTGAAGCCTAGCTTCCTGATGGCTATTAAGTTTCGTAATTGCCTGACCACGTTCAGGAATAGTTCTTCCTTTTTAGTGGGACTATTAAGTTTCTGTAACTACGGAGTGGTTGTTCTCCTATAAAAGGAGAGCACCACCTTTGGTAGATCACAGAGTGAAAAAGAAGGATAAAAAGCATAAGAGAAAGGGGATCTTTCTCTCGAGCAGTCCGAGTAGTCCATTAGCGCACCAACGCTAGCTCTATGAAGGGAGGTGACAAGGAGAGCGATCCAAGATGCTGGGTAATTAAACTTTCTATGGAAAGAACCCACCTATGTGTATGCACAGGGATGTAGGTCGTCTCTTGAGAAAAAAACTTGTAAACATCCACAGGTCAGCAGCCTTTAACACGTGACTAGAGGCACGGTTAATATAATTGTATGAGTTGGAAGAATTGTATCTATGATACTGAATTCAAGGTTTGGTCCATTTTGGATCGTACTATAGTTCTACCCATGGGAGAAGATTCAAGTCGTAAGCGACATCTATCATAAATGTACGATGTACAATTATTGCAGGGAACACTCTTTCACATATTAAACCACTTTGGGACAAACCCAATGTGTGTATTTTGATATTTGAGCATTCATTATTGACTTGTACACATGTGGTGTGTTAGCTCAAGCGGTTAGTAAGGTTGGTTTTTTTTTTTCTTTCTAGTATGCTACGTTCAAATCCCGTAATCAAGCTTTGATGGCGCACTTCGCACGTTCGCGTCGGACGCGGAATAGGCTCGCTCTTGTGCATAGGGCACGGAGCAGCGAGGTAGTGGCGTTGCGGGGGGTGCTGAGATGCATCGGGGTGTAGTGGTGCAACGGGGTTGTAGGACAATGGGGTGCGAGGTTGGGAGCGATGGAACCGTTGCGTTGAAGCCTAGCTTTATGCTTGTTGTTCAGTTTCGTTACTGCCTGCCCAAGTTCAGGAGTGACTCCTCCATTTTAGCTGCCATTTATAGGGTTGTTCAGCTTCTTTAACTGACTAAGGAGTGGTTTTTCTTCTATAAATGGAGAGCACCACCTCTTGGCAGATCACAGAGTAAAAAAACAAGGGTAAAAAGCAGAAAAGAAAGAAGGAGACATCGCTCTCGAGCAGTCCGAGTAATCCATTAGCGCTAGCTCCGAGACGGGAGGTGACAAGAAGAGCGTTCCAGAATTTCGTTTGCAACTTAATGCAGTCGGGAGTTGCTGGTTTATGGAAGCGAATCGACGGAGACGGTCAAATCTCGCTTTGAATAATTGTGGTTCTGACCACTCCATGAGGCTTTTGTGCTAACTTGCTTAGCACATCTTTACAATAGTTTTTGACTGCTTTCCTCTTGTTTCGCATTTTTTTTTTTCTGTTAGGCAGTTTTGATTATCATTTCTATTAGCAAGTTCATCCTTCTCTCAAATAACCGTTTGAAGTTAAGTATCCATAGACTTATACGAGAAAATCAACAACAAATAATCCCCATTTTCTACTGGTCTGAAGGTTGTACTTACATTGTCAATGGATTTGCATAGATTCGACTATTATGGGCGGAATCGAGAAAAAACAACTTCAACTATCACATACTAGAATCTAAAGCATACGAAAAGGAGATAGAGATGAAAGCTCTTACTGCAGAAGTCGAAAAGGTCAGTTCTTGTCTTGTTTATATTTATTATGGGCACATCAAATCAGCTGTAAACAGTTCTGTCAATGCTGTAATTTGAACAGTACAAGGATTTTACCATCTATTTTAAGCATTTAATGCGCTTAAATGTTAGATACTAATGTAAAATGCAATCTTTTATCGCTTTTTTGGTTTGCAATGTGTTTATAATTTGCTTACAAGTAGTATAACTGTGAACTTATATTTTGTAGCAGGTTATTTTGTTTAAAAGGAAAGATAGTAACATATCTTTTCCGGAATTCAGTTTAGCCTGTGCTTGTAACTTTACTTGGGTTATCTGGTTCTTTACTGGCTATCTAGGAGAAGAAAGCATAGCTTCATTCATCAAATGAATCCACTTTATTTGTGCATAATGGTTTGAATATTGCTTTAAATCTAAGCTCAATGAAGTGGTATACATTCATAGAGTTGTTAGTAAACAAAACTACAAAGATTATGCTCTAGTGCATCTCTACTGTTGTAAGCTTGTGACATTTTCTGGTTATTTCTTTGTGTTGGAATATCCTATTGGTATTTTTGGTATGTTGGAATATGTGTTGGAATATTCTATTAGTATATTTAGTATGTTGGAATGTGCCATAGGATATTCCTATAGAGAGTTAATGTAATGAGGAGGTTGTAAGGCTATAAATAGCCAAGAGATTATCAATAAAATATAACAACTATTTCATCATGGTATCAGAGCCACCTTTCCACAAACCTTAACCATAGTCGCCACCAAACCTTCCCTCCCCTCTTCTTTCCCCTCTTCCACAGCAGACGCCCCCCCCCCCCCAACCTTGCGCACAGCAGCCCCCCCCCTCTTTCTCGTCGCTACTGCTGCTGCTGTCACTGCTGCGGTTGCCGCAGTCGTTGCACGTGCGCGCGTCCCCCCCCCCCCCCCCGCCGCACGCAACGACGCCATTGTTGTCGTAGTTCGGATCATTCCGAAAGAGGACACCGATGCCTAGATATGATAAAAACAGACATGTTCGGATCTAGGAGCGGACGACGAAGACGAGCATAAGTCATGGAACGGGCGTGACGTGATCGGAGAGGAGAAGCATTGATGGAGGAGATCATCAAGAAGCTGGATCCTGCAGAGGTTGCGACGTTGATGAAGTTGATGAAGATGTCGGCTGGTGAGAGCACGACACGAACGTCGTCGAAGTTGGAGCTTCCCTCCATCGATCTGAAGCTGGATGGACCAGCCACCTATTTGAGTTGGTCACGGCGGGTGAGAAGAACCCTTGCAGGAAAGAACCTGGAGGGGTTCCTGTCGGGCGAGAACACAGAGCCGGACGAGGGCTCGGCGGGACGCGACGAGTGGAAGTCCACTCATGTGGTGATCTACATCTGGCTTCTCAACTCAGTCCAGTCTACTGCCGCCACAGTAGACGACATTGAGATGGTGAAGGACGTATGGGAGAAGTTGAGGAGGACATACGATCGCATAGGGAACAACTTACGAGTTTTTCAGATCAAGGGGGAGATTGATGATACCGTTCAACAAGAGAAGACGCTGTAAGAATACGCCACAGAGCTGGAGCGATTGTGGTTGGATTACGATCACTCCTCAGATCGGACAAGCTGTGGGGACCCGAAGTGCAAGGAGAGACGGGTATGTCTGCATGAGAGGACAATGAAGTTCCTTAAAGGACTGACTGCAGCATTTGCTCAGAGGATAGTCCTACTTCTAGCCCAACCGAAGATTCCTACCCTTGAGGAGGCTATCTCGGCAATGATCCAGGAAGAAACAAGCATCAAACGGAAAGCAGGGACAAGTGGCCCTCCTGAAGAGAGAAGTCAGCACTAGTGGCCACCAGTTTGGGCGACACAGGTCCGGAAGAGGAGTATTGACAGCACAATCGGCAGTGCTACAACTACGGAGAGATGGGCATGCTTGCACCAAACCACCTAAGGAGGGAGATGCAGGCGGTGGACGCGGGCAATTCGGTGGACGGGGAACCTTCGAAGGACGAGGCCGTGGTCGTGGAGGTCGACGAGGTGGTCGAGGAGGCTATCGAGCAAACCTACTGGTAGCAGAAGGCAATGAAGGAGCTGGTGGTACTTTTACTGAGGAGGACCAGGCACCGATGGGCATGCTGGAATCACTCAGAAGGAAGCAGAGGGCGTCATACGAGGGAAGCGAGGAGGCTTCTACCTCATTCTCTGCCATGTATGTCCATCCATCTGAAGGTACTAACGATCTACTTGCTCTTGCATTATGTATTTCTCTCGACCGTCAGACTGGATAATTGACTCGGGAGCATCTCGATATGTGACGGAAAAGGCTAGTGAGTTCTCCTTCTACACTCACCTACCATCGACAGACAACATTCAAACAGCTGATGGGATATTCCAGCCAGTGGACTAGAGTGATATGCATGCTTTATAAATAAAGATTAAGAATAACGACCATGTATATATAAATGTGTCACACTAATAGAAAATGAGTGATAAACTACATAGTGTGAGCTAATCATTTAAGCTAAGTAACTAGTCATGCTAGATAAAAGAATTAATAAAAAAATTAACTTAGCATGCTAGTATTATATCTCACATTGATTTATATAAAAGGCAACTAAAGGATATCAATGTGAGCTAGTAGCAAGACATCAAGAGAAACATGCTAGATTCTACAAATATAAACCATTTAAAGAGAATCGTTTAACCTGTTACCAAAGTGGCTCTAGTGACCATACTTGTGTTGGTACAATTGCTTGGAATATGACCTTTGACCTTTGCAACCACCAACACGCTACTCGGTGCTATGTTCCGATACAAGAAGCTCCACCTACAACATTAGACGAAGACTTTGGTATCCAAATAAACTTGGATCCATATTTGTTAGCTTTAGGGACCCATATACTATTTACTCTAGCATTGGTAGAAAAACTTCTACGAATAGGACAGGTTAGACTCATGTGTCCAATACGAGAGCAATAGAAAAACTTCTACGAATAGGACAGGTTAGACTCATGTGTCCAATACGAGAGCAATAGAAACACCTAATACTAGTGTGTGCACATGTATCGGAATGAGCATGATTATGAACATGTGACATACTCGAATGATTAATATCTCTAGAGTTAGCATGCCTGGATTTGGTCTTAAGAATATCATGTTCTAATAGCAAATCATCATGCAAACAAGTAAGAGAATCAAATTTAGCATTTAATGCATAATTCTCTTTTTCAAATAAAGCAATTCTAGAAATAAAATTATCATTTTGTTTCTTTGAAGAGTCAATAGAAGAATCATGCAAATGATTTAGCTCATGTGTTTGCCTCTTAAGATCTTCTATTGATGAGGAAAGAGATTTGATTTTCAAAATTAAAGCCTCATTCAAACTCTTTAAAGAAACACAAGATGAGTTTTGAAAATCAAGTCTAGATAATAAATCATTGTTTTCATTTCTCAAAAACTCATTAGATTCTTCTAAATGAATAACCTTTTTCTGAAAGTTCTTCATTTGTAGAATAAAGGTCATCAAGAATCTCTAAGGATTGGTTAGCCATGGCTTTCCACTTAGAGCATTTCTTGCATTTAGAAGAAACATGATTGTCCATGCTACTAGAAGTAAAACCCTCTTTATCGGAGGAGGAGGAATACGATGTCATAGAAAAATTAACAAGAATCTACTCTAAGGATGTTAAGTCTAACAATAGAGTCCTTGCTCTGATACCAATTGTAGGAACCCTAGAGGGGGGGTGAATAGGGTGAAGCTAACTAATCAAGCACTTAGCACAAGTTAATGGACAATTTAAAAATATAAGTACAAGAGAAGAAACAAAACAATACCGACATCCGATATATCCTGGTATCCTCCCAAGGGGCACTCCAGTCCTGGAACTCTCTCCGGCTTTAATCCACTATCATCGTAAATAGTACAGCGTGAATTTTCATACGAAGACTCACCAACTTCTTACACGAGAGCTTTAGTCCGAAGGCCTCTCCGACTTCAACCGAGAGTTTGGATCCGAAGACTCTCCAACTTCAACCGAGAGTTTGGATACGAAGACTCTCCTACTTCAACCGAGAGTTTGGATCCGAAAACTCTCCAACTTTAACCTTTGACAATAGGTTTTGATCTCCTTATACAACAAGATGAAGATCTCACTTTTCAACTCAATAATTCTAACATAATTTGTGGATGACAAATAAAAGTTTTGTAGAGTTGTTTGTGGACTGGCTTTGGTGGTTTAGAAATTTTTAGGTTCAAAGCGTCAACCTTGAATGAAGGGGTTCAAGGCTATTTATAATCAAAGCATTGAAAAGTGCTCAAAGGCAACTTTTCAGTCCGCGATCGGTATACCGTCGGTACGAACCGGTATACCGTCGGAATACCGGTCTGGAATTGCAACGGCTAGGAATATAGCCGTTGGGATCATTAAATGTTTAAAATCCGACCGTTGGATTTTCAACGTTACTGAATCGGTATACCGTCGGTATAGATCGGTATTCCGTCGGTATGCCGATTTTGTAGACAGAAAACTTTCTGTGAACAAAAATCGGTATACCGTCGGTATGCCGATTTTCATCCGAAAATGATCCTGGACTAATTTCTACCCTAGCTTTCGATTTTGCCATTCATTTCTTGTGTTTACAATTATTCCTAAGACTTATTACAGACTCCAGAAATACTGTAGCAGGTGTAGGCTTCTTCAGAGTCTTGAAATGATTATGGCATGACATGACTTCTTTCCTTGATAGATGTTGGCTTCTTCCTTGACGACAGCTGTCCAAAGATATCCAGTTAGTAAAAACTGAATACCTTTTGGAGGCTTCATCCGCGAACCCCCGACGGGGGGCGCTGCCCCCTCGACCCCCGTCCGCTGACCGGGCAGCGGAATCTCCGGGTGCATGGCTCCGAAGATGTCGTCGGACGGTTCAGAGAAATCTTTGTGGAATACTATCGTCTTTGGCCCACGATAATTTTTTCATTGCATGTCTATATTTGATCTTGCTAATTACTTTTCTGTAAATATATGTTAGACGAACAAATCAATATACATGTAGCAAGTATGATAAGATAAAGCACATTAGGACTATGCAAAGTTTAAGTATCAATGCTATAGAGATAGCATAATATTAGTGATATCATAATGTTAAACTTAATCGAATAACCACAATCGAAAACATAGTTAGATCATTGGGCTAACAAAAACCTCCTGATAGATATGGTTGGGATCTTGCTAAATTTGTCTCATATAATCATATCTCTTCTTCTCATGGAGCTTTTATTGCATCATTGGATAGTGTTACTGTACCTAACAATTGGCAGGTAGCCAAGAACGATCCAAAGTGGAAAGCAGCGATGCACGAGAAGTTGGGAGCTCTGGAAAAGAACCGAACTTGGGAGCTGGTGAGACTGCCAGAAGGGAAGAGAGCAGTCGGATGCAAGTGGATTTTCACTGTGAAGTAGAACCCAGATAGACAGGTTGAGCGCTACAAAGCTCGCCTTGTGGCAAAAGGATACAGTCAGACGTACGACATCGACTATGACGAGACCTTTGCACCAGTGGCGAAGATGAGTACTGTCAGGACCTTGATCTCTCTGAGGATGAAAGCTACACCAACTGGATGTGAAGAATGTATTTCTTCATGGGGATCTAGTGGAGGAGGTGTACATGGAGATACCACCAGGATTCGGCACCAATCAGACAGAAGACAAGGTCTGCAGGCTGAAGAAGTTCCTCTATGTACTGAAGCAGTCTCCTCGAGCATGGTTTGACAAGTTCAGGAAAACAATGATAGGGATGAGATATCAGCAGATCAATGCTGATCATACTGTGTTCTTCAGACGAAGTGGAGGCCACATCACCATGCTTGCGGTGTATGTGGATGATATGATTATCACATGCGATGATGAGCAGGAGATCGCCCAACTCAAGGGGAAGCTTGGCAAGGAGTTCGAGGTGAAGGATCTTTGCCCTCTTCGATACTTCCTTGAGATTGAGATTGTTCGAGATACAGAGAAAATTGTTCTTTCTCAGAGAAAGTACGCACTGGACCTGCTTACAGAAACATGGATGATGGGATACAAACCAGCTACGACACCGATATACCAGAAGTTCAAGCTGGATGCTGAAGCAGGAGAACCAGTTGACCGGGATAGATATCAGAGATTGGTGGGCAAGTTGATCTACTTGAGCCACACCCGACCTGATATCAGCTTTGCGGTCAGCGTAGTGAGCCGTTACATGCATGACCCCCGAAATGGTCATATGGACGCAGTGTACCAGATTCTGAGGTACTTGAAGGGAGGTCCCGGGAAGGGACTGATTTTCAGAAGGAATAATCATGTGAGCATCGAGGGCTATTGTGATTCTGACTGGGCTAGCTGTGCTGACGACAGGAAATCCACCTTGGGGTACTGCATATTTGTAGGAGGCAACTTGGTCTCTTGGAGGAGTAAGAAGCAGTAAGTGGTGGCCAGATCAACAGCTGAAGCAGAGTATAGAGCTATGGCCTTGGGAGTCACAGAGGTATTGTGGTTGAAGAATATGCTGATGGAGCTAAAGCTGGACCAGGGAGCCAAGATGAAGTTATAGTGTGACAACCAGTCAACTATTAGTATTGCCAACAATCTAGTACAGCATGATAGGACCAAGCATATCGAGATTGACAGATTCTTCATCAAAGAAAAGCTGGATAGTGGACTACTAGAGCTGGGCTATGTTCTAACCAAAGATCGGGTAGCAGACGAACTGACCGATGGGCTTAGCTCTGTCAGCATGATGAGAGGATGTGACAAAATGGGCTTAGTGAATATCTTTCGTCCATCTTGAGGGGGGTGTTGGAATATCCTATTGATATTTTTGGTATGTTGGAATATGTGTTGGAATATCCTATTAGTATATTTGGTATGTTGGAATATGCCATAGGATATTCCTATAGAGAGTTAATGTAATGAAGAGGTTGTAAGGCTATAAATAGCCAAGAGATTATCAATAAAATATAACAACTATTTCAACACTTTGACTACATTCAGTTTTTTCTAGTATTTTTATTTGCTGCTCCAGATTCAAATTGATCTTGGGTCATCTCTATTTATATACCCCTTTTGAAGTGAGTGATGCCCTCTTGTTATCGCGTTGTGAATATTTCCACATCCCTATTCCGTGTGGATTCTGAAATGCCTTCTTCTCACCTCCTTTAGGGACAGCTTATGATGGATCATCTTTTATCCAATTAAGAGTTTCAGTCTTTGATTTTTTTTTTTTTTTGCTTGGTGAAGAGAACATTGATGGCAAAAGAATATTAATAAATTGCAAAAAACTTTGTTCACTAGGTCGTGGCATTGAATTCATCTGTCCCACTTCTGCTCGGTCAACTGAATCAACAACAATGCGATTTGAAATGATATACGACTTTGGAACAGGGAGGGAAGCTGATTTGTCTACATGAACTTTTGGGCCATAATGGGAAGAAATTATAGCAAATTGATGGGATTTTTCTGTCTATACTATAGACTAAAAAATATTTGTAAATTCTTCTGGTTGTAGATTAGAAATTCTCTTCTAAAATGTGTCAGTCCTCCCAAGTACCTACAAAGTACTCTTGAACATGGTTTTAGATTTCCTTATATATGCTTATGAATTTTTGTTTTCCTCAAGCCACAACAACAACAACAACAACAACAAAGGTTTTATCCAAAATTTATGGGGTTGGCTGTTTGAATCCTCTTCTGCCATTCGGCTCTATTAAGGGCCATGTCCTCTGTAACACTAACAAGATCAGTATCCTTCTTTAACACTTCAAATCATGTTCGTCTACGCCTAACTGTAGTCCTAGCGGTTTCATTAACTATATTATCGCTCCTCCTTACGGGGTCACCTTTGAGTTTGCGTTACATATGTCTAAACTACCAAAATCGATTTACCCTTGTCTTGTCCTCAATTGGTGTCACCTCTAACTTCTCACGGATACACTCATTTCTTATTCTATACTTTAATGTATTACCACTCATAGCTCATCCATCTTAGCATTCTCATTTCAGCTACAATGACTTTCTGGACATGTTGTTTCTTAATTGTCCAACACTCTGATCCATAAAGCATGGTTGACCTTATATTCAGTCTTCTAGAATTTTCTTTTCAATTTCAGAGTTATCTTGTTTCATCAAGCCACTAAACATTTAATATATGTAACAGCCTGGTTGAGTTTATAAGATGATGTGACTATTTTCTGTTAAAATCTTGCATGTCTCCTAACTTCGTCATAGTTGTCTACAAACACTTATGATTTTGCTTCATATGATTAGTGCTTAATTATGACAGAATTGATGTTTATATGATTAGATGGAAAATATTGTTACAGAACAATGGGTTCAGATCCAACAACTTGAGCAAGCACTTCAAACAATGAAGGTTCTTTTGCAAATTCCAAATAGATGATTTGAATGAATCTGGAAGTTCACATATTAATACATAATTCTTCTTTACTTGTTTGACTTTTTATTTGATAGATTATGGCATCAAAAGTTCGTAAAAAGTCTGAACCAAAGGTCCACAAGAAGCAGCCCAGAGAGTGGAGTGTTTTAAAGGTACTTGTTGTATGCTCATATGTTTTTATGTAAATGTGATGTTTTATCAATTTTTTTTTTTTTTTGTCTAAAATCAGATGTGCTTTCTTTCTTTATCCTATGGTAGCTTCTATGCATCAGAAATCAAGTTATTATTTCTATATTTTTCTTAGGTATGTAGAGTTATTTTCCAGATAGTTAAATGAGAACAAAATGTGCTCATGCACATAGTCCTAGTCACTACAACAACCTACTCATATCTACAAATGTTTCTTGTCCAGTCAACCAATATTGTTACATGCATTTCTTTCTCGTTTGTAACCAATCTTGTTTGTACCTATTTGTAAGATTATTGTCTAAAAGGATATATCTCCAAATTCAAGAACAAGCCACTTTTTTATTTGCTTCACACAAGTAACCTCCCTTCGAAGATCTTTCCTCTCACAGATAGTTAAATGACAATAAAATGTAGTCTTGCACGCAGTCCTAGTCCCTCCTACAGCCTACTCATGGCATCAAATGTTTCATGTCCAGTCAACCTTTATTGTTACTCTCTTTGCATTTCTCACGTTTGTAACTGATCTTGTTTGTAACCACCAATTGTAACATTATTGTCTAAAAGGATATAACTCCAAATTCAAGGACAAGCCAATTTTTTATGTGCTTCACAAGTTACGTCCTTTGAAGAACTTTCCTTATGAATAGATTTAAACTAGTTGTGTTTTGTGCTTCTCAGTGATATCCTATGATTTAGTGTTGTACTATATACTGGCTAGTGGTTGCTTATATTGCAGAAAATGTGTTTTATATATATATATATATATATATATATATATATATATATTGGGACGGCTGGCATCATACATAATGTAAATGGAGATGTACTGAGGTTGGGGTTGGGGAGTAACCCCTGATTTGTAATCAGTTATTAATCAATATAATTACCTTTTTTCAATATATATATATATATATATATATATATATATATATTTCCAGGGAAAATGTTGTTCATATCTGTATCATATATGTACCCTTATATGTTTCCATATTTGTGTAATTACAATTACACATGTACCTATTTGAAACTATCTATATCTCGTATTTGAATCATGTCTTTATCCATATCCATGTATGTTTTCCTGCAACATAGGTGGATCATAATTACTTGGATAGCACATGGGTTTCTGTATCGATATTTGATCCATATTTGTACCTTGTCCAGCCATTTTGGCTTTATCTCTGTAACATATTATGCCAAGAGCCCGAAAGACAGGCTGATATCTATATTGGTGGGAGATGCATAAAAACTCCCAACGTATATCAGGTGCTTTTTTCATCGTCATCATCACCCAAGCCTTTTTCCATTAGAATGAGGTTGGGTTATGAAGCATAAGAAAGCTCCATAAACGATTTAACGAAGTTTCTATAAGTTGCTGCCAACCTGACGCCAGCTCTTTATGTTGGTGCCAAATCCCTGGCCAAGGTAGCTCTATAAAAGGTGCTTCTTTCTTTTCAAATTTGGATTTGATATATTTCTTGTTCATGATATTTTTGTGTTAATTTTGCATATAAAAGTCTTTTCATCGCCATCCTGCAATATGTGACTTTATATTACCTAGAATGCAGGATTAGTTTAGATATCAGAAAATCATGTTCTGAAATATTTTTATTTGAAAAGACAAAAATAATTGCTTCTGGTGTACAACAAGATGGCAGATTGAGGACTGCATATCTAGAGTATTGGTTATCTCGCAGTTGCTGAATACATTTAGTAAATGGTACACAACATTCTGGCTCCTGAGCAGCACGGGCTTGATATACAATGTGTTACATCTTAGAGACAAATTGGCCTTTGTTGCAAGCTGCAGACAGGATTTGGTTAGAAGAGGGAAGGGAGCAAGGAGGGGTAGTGCCACTTGCTTGATCTCGAGGATGAAGAAGAGACAGCCTAAGTTCTGAGTACATGATGTAGACTGTGATTGTAAAGTGAATATGTTAAATCATGTATCTTTGCTAAACCATATGAAAGAGTTTGGGAGTGTCAGTTAACCTTCAACTGAAGGGGGAAGTGGGGTGGTAAAGAAGCAAAAGATAGCCAGTCTTCAAACATGTTCAGATCTACCAATCCTTATGAAGGCAGAGTTGTTGGTGAAAAGGTGTAGGGAAGGAAAGAGCGGACTCCAGAGGAGGAAGAAGAGGCCACATTTGACAAATTGGCCTACCTTGTTATCAGATTAGAGTACATGTCATACATATCAAATCATGTATCATTGTTAAACCCTACAGAAGAATTTGGGGTGTCAGTGACTCTGGTTAACTTTCGTGCTTGTTGTTACTGTTGGAGTGGGTGGGGTTCCCAACCTATGTGGAGAAGACCCCGGAGTGCGACGAGCGCCGTTCGTGTGTCGAAGAAGCTCGGGAAGTAGGCGACGCGGAGTCGCTGCTGCTGTTGGTAACCCAGAAGGAGGTTCTGGAATGGGGCAGCCGAGTTCGGGCCGAACTCGGTCTCAGGCCGAGTTCTGGCCGAACTCGGTCTGGCCATTCCAGAATTGTGGCGCTAGGTTCTGTTTGCTCGACACAGAGTTCTGGCCGAACTCTGTGTCGTCGGGGCTGATGCGGGAATTTGGATGAGTTTTCATCATTGGATCTAATCCAACGGTCCAGGTTTGTTGCGGGATTAGGGAGTTAAGTTGGGATTTCCAGATCCTAACTCGGTAGGCGACACAATTGTGGAGAACACAACTTGGAGAGAGGAAGGAGGCAAGAGTGCCATTGCAACTTCGGAGAAGAAGACGGAGGATTGAAGGTCGCTATTCGAAGGAGATCGTGTTCGGGTAATCTCTACTCGTCGTTCTCGCTCTTCGTAGCCTTGTAATCATTGTTCTTATCTCTGATTGTTGTGGGGATCCGATTTGGATCGGGAGGAGTTTGTAGAGGGTGTAATTCTTCTATTCCATTAGTGGAGGCTTCTCAGGGTTGGACTCCGATCGTCCCGTGGTTTTTCCCGCAAGGGTTTTCCACGTCAAAAATTTTCTGTGTCTGCGTGGATTGTTTTGTGTGGTTGTTTTTGGGTTCGTGCGTTGTATTGCTCGGTCCTCTCGCAGGTACTCTCCGGTTTGGGGAAAGGTTTCCGCGCTTCTTTCCCAACAGAGTGGTATCAGAGCCAGGTTCTGGAATTCAGAAGGAGTGTCAGTAGTTGACAGAGAAACCAGAGAGGAGAGATGGACGCGAAGTCGGTGCGCATGGTGAACCTGAACGGCACCAACTATCACTATTGGCGGAGCAAGATGAAAGATTTGCTATTTGTCAAGAAGCTGCATCTACCCGTGTTTGCATCCGAGAAGCCCAGTGATAAATCCGAGGAGGACTGGACATTCGAGCACATACAGGTGTGTGGGTACATACGGCAGTTTGTGGACGAGAACGTGTACAACCACGTTGCCAATATTGAGCACGCGAAGACGTTGTGGGATAAGCTGGAATCCTTGTATGCGAAGAAGACCGGGGTAAACAAGTTGTTCCTGATCCGAACGATGATGGGTCTGCGATACAAGGATGGGGCGTCTATTTCGGATCACTTGAGTGAGTTCCAGGGCGTGGTTGACCAGCTATCTTCTATGGGAGTCAAGTTCGACGACGAAGTTCAGGGACTGTGGCTGCTGTGTACTTTGCCAGACTCGTGGGAGACCGTACGAGTATCTATGATCGCTTCTGCTCCAGAGGGCGTGGTCAGTCTGGAGTTTGCCAAGAGCGGGGTGTTGAATGAAGAGATGCGGAGACGTTCTCAGGGCACTTCATCCACATCCCACCACTCAGAGGCACTTGTTTCAGAGAGCCGCGGAAGGGGCAAAAGCAGGGGTCCAGGTGGTGGCAGAGACAAGAGCAGGGGGAAGTCCAAGGGTCGGTACGAGGACTCAGCGTGTTACCATTGTGGTAAGAAGGGCCACATCAAGCGGAATTGTTTCGCTTGGAAGAGAGAGAAGAAGGGCGACAAGGGGAAGCAAGATGAGAACACTACAGCGGCGGCCTCGATACATGGAGGCGATGTGATCGTCGTAGGTGATGAGGTCATTACAAACCTCGTCTGCGATGACAATTCTTGGCTGGTGGACTCAGGGGCTTCAACACATGTATCTCACAACAGGGCACTGTTTGCCACTTACACTACAGGCGACTGTGGAGTGTTGAAGATGGGCAATGGAGATGTGTCGAAGGCGGTTGCCGTTGGAGATGTGCATTTGAGAACAAAGACGGGTGCGGTTCTTGTTCTCAAAGATGTTCGTCATGTCCCTGATATCCGTTTCAACCTGGTGTCGGTTGGAAGGTTGGATGACGAGGGATTGTTCGGTCTCTTCGGGAACAGTCAGTGGAAGCTTTCCAGGGGTTCGATGGTGATTGCCAGAGGAAGCAAGAAGTCCGGTCTCTACTATATGGAGGGGAGCGCACATGGGGCACAGGAGGTGAACGCAGTCAGTGATGCGTCTACCGAGTTGTGGCACAGGCGGCTCGGCCATATCAGCGAGAAGGGGATGAGCTACTTGGTGAACAGGAAGGTGATTCCGGGGCTCAAGTCTACAAAGTTGGAGAAGTGCACGCACTGTTTAGCTGGGAAGCAAAATAGGGTGTCTTTCCAAAGTCACCCAAGTTCGAGGAAGCCGGCGTTGCTCGAGTTGATTCACTCGGATGTCTGCGGTCCTATGAAGGTAAAATCTCTTGGTGGTGCTTCTTACTTTGTAACCTTTATTGATGACTGTTCCAGGAAGATTTGGGTCTATGCCTTAAAGACCAAGGATCAGGTGCTGCCTACTTTCAAGGAGTTTCAGGCCTCTGTTGAAAGGGAGACGGGCAAGAAGTTGTTGTGTGTTCGGTCCGACAATGGCGGCGAATACATCGGTCCCTTTGATGCGTATTGCAGAGAGCAAGGGATACGACACCAGAAGACTCCGCCAAAGACACCTCAGCTCAATGGTGTAGCGGAGCGCATGAACAGGACACTGATGGAGAGGGTGCGGTGTTTGCTGTCAGAAGCAAACTTGCCGGGCAGTTATTGGGGTGAGGCTCTTCTCACAGCTGCTTATGTTATTAATTTGTCTCCTAGTGCTCCTTTGCAGGGTGATGTGCCTGACAAAGTATGGTACGGCAAAGAGCCGTCATACAATCACCTGCGGGCGTTTGGTTGTAAGGCCTTCGTGCATGTACCGAAGGACGAGAGGACCAAACTTGAGCCGAAGACGAGGCGATGCGTCTTTGTCGGCTACGGTCGGGATGAGTTTGGCTATAGACTCTACGACCCAGTGGAAGGAAAGCTCTACAGAAGCAGGGACGTGGTGTTCGTCGAGGATCAGACCATGACCAACACTCAGGATTCCGAGACGCCTTCTGAGGCTGAGGAATTGCCTGAGTTAGAGTCATTTCGCTTCGAGCAGTTTCCAGAGGACATCGCAGAGGATCCAGTTATGGGGGAGCTGGTACATGGAGTTGCTCCCAACCTTGATCATCAGCCTGCTGATGGTGGTCAGGATGTCCCTCAGGAGGATGAGCATGCCGGAGAGGCAGTTCCTGAAGGGGAGGAGGCTGTCGGTATACAGCCAGCACCAGTGGCTCCACTGAGAAGGAGCGACAGAGATCGTCGACCATCTACGAGATACTCACCGGATGAGTATGTGCTATTGACTGACGGGGGAGAGCCCGAAAGTTTTGCAGAGGCTATGGAAGACGAACACAGGCAGGAGTGGATGGAGGCTATGCAGGAGGAGATGAGTTCCTTGCACACCAATTCCACTTATGATCTGGTGCGGTTGCCAAAGGGCAAGAAGGCTTTGAAGAATCGATGGGTGTTTAGAGTGAAGCAGACGGATGATGCTACTCGCCCTCAATACAAAGCGAGGCTGGTAGTCAAAGGCTACGGTCAGCGGAAAGGCGTGGATTATGATGAGATCTTTTCGCCTGTAGTCAAGCATTCGTCTATTCGGGTGGTGCTAGCATTAGCAGCCAGTCTCGACTTGGAGGTCGAGCAGATGGACGTGAAGACGGCATTCCTCCACGGTGATCTTGAGGAGGAGTTATACATGGAGCAGCCAGAGGGATTCTGTGAGAAGGGCAAGTCACATTTGGTCTGCCGGTTGAGGAAGAGCTTGTATGGTCTGAAGCAGGCTCCGAGGCAGTGGTACAGGAAGTTCGAGTCGTTTATGGGGGAGCATGGTTATGCACGGACGACGTCGGACCACTGTGTATTTGTGAGGTATTTTGCCGAGGATGATTTCATCATTTTGTTGCTTTATGTAGATGACATGCTATTAGTGGGTCGGAATGTCACTAGGATAGCGGAGTTGAAGCGCCAGCTGGGCGCGGCCTTCTCTGTGAAGGATTTGGGCGCAGCGAAGACTATTCTTGGGATGAAGATCAGCCGAGAGAGAGAGTCCAAGCTGCTACACTTGTCCCAAACGAAGTACATTCACCGGGTACTTCAGCGTTTCGGGATGGACGGGTCGAAGAAAGTGAGTTCCCCTCTTGCGGCTCACTTTAAGCTCACTGAGGAGCAGTGTCCATCTACCAAGGACGAAAAGGAAGATATGGAGCGGGTTCCATATGCCTCAGCTGTGGGAAGCCTTATGTATGCTATGGTGTGTACGAGGCCAGATATTGCTCATGCAGTTGGTACGGTTAGCAGGTATCTTTCAAATCCTGGAAGGGTACATTGGAGTGCGGTCAAGTGGATTCTACGATATCTTCAGGGCACTGCTGGTTGGAGACTTTCCTTTGGTGGTGACGAGCCGAAGCTGGTTGGGTATACCGACGCTGATATGGCTGGAGATGTAGACACGAGGCGATCGACTTCGGGCTACGTGATGATGTTTGCGGGAGGAGCAGTGTCGTGGCAGTCGCGGTTGCAGAAGTGTGTTGCCTTGTCGACGACAGAGGCAGAGTACATTGCGGCGACGGAGGCTTGCAAGGAGCTGTTGTGGATGAAGAAGCTGTTGCAGGAAATGGGACTGAAGCAAGAGCAGTATACTTTGCTTTGCGACAGTCAGAGCGCTGTCCACCTTGTGAAGAATCAGACGTTTCATAGCCGGTCCAAGCACATCGAGACTCGGTATCATTGGATACGGGATGTGGTTGAGAAGAAGGACGCGGAGCTTGAGAAGGTTCAGACAGATGACAACGGAGCTGATATGTTCACGAAGATTCTACCAAGGGGAAAGTTTGAGTACTGCAGGCAGATCGTCGGGATGACGACATCCTCCCCATAGTTGTGAAGGGGGAGATTTGTTGGAGTGGGTGGGGTTCCCAACCTATGTGGAGAAAACCCCGGAGTGCGACGAGCGCCGTTCGTGTGTCGAAGAAGCTCGTGAAGTAGGCGACGCGGAGTCGCTGCTGCTGTTGGTGACCCAGAAGGAGGTTCTGGAATGGGGCAGCCGAGTTCGGGCCGAACTCGGTCTGGCCATTCCAGAATTGTGGCGCTAGGTTCTGTTTGCTCGACACAGAGTTCTGGCCGAACTCTGTGTCATCGGGGCTGATGCGGAAATTTGGATGAGTTTTCATCATTTGATCTAATCCAACGGTCCAGGTTTGTTGCGGGATTAGGGAGTTAAGTTGGGATTTCCAAACCCTAACTCGGTAGGCAACACAATTGTGGAGAACACAACTTGGAGAGAGGAAGGTGGCAAGAGTGCCATTGCAACTTCGGAGAAGAAGACGGAGGATTGAAGGTCGCTATTCGAAGGAGATCGTGTTCGGGTAATCTCTACTCGTCATTCTCGCTCTTCGTAGCCTTGTAATCATTGTTCTTATCTCTGAGTGTTGTGGGGATCCGATTTGGATCGGGAGGAGTTTGTAGAGGGTGTAATTCTTCTATTCCATTAGTGGAGGCTTCTCAGGGTTGGACTCCGATCGTCCCGTGGTTTTTCCCGCAAGGGTTTTCCACGTCAAAAATTCTCTGTGTCTGCGTGGATTGTTTTGTGTGGTTGTTTTTGGGTTCGTGCGTTGTATTGCTCGGTCCTCTCGCAGGTACTCTCCGGTTTGGGGAAAGGTTTCCGCGCTTCTTTCCCAACAGTTACTTATGTTTTAGAATGTTAGCTTGAGATCCCACTTCAGTTAATTGAGTTTGGAAACTCAGTTCCCAGGTTTTCAGCAACCTACACATTTCCAAATTTATTTTCCTTCAAAACTCAATGAAAGTTATTAAATCAACTTCCTTCCCTTCTTCCGCATCCCCTCCCCATATATCAATTGTACCTGGACATGGTGCCACAACTGGAATATCAAAGTGGATTCTCTGCTTTATTAACACATCAAACTATCTTTCATACACGTTATCAAAGGTGTACTGCAGTAATCAAAATGAAAATCACATGATTTGAATATCAATGACTAGATTACTCACTTTGCTAATATATGAAATTATTATTTGTGCAGGTTATCAAAGGTGTTCGTCGCCGTTATCTTCCAGAAGTTGCCGACTTGCCTGATACATTCTTTCTTGGAAATTATATCTCAAAGTCGTCCATATCTCGAGCTTATGATCATCTTAAAACAACTTTCTTAGCTGCAAAAAGATGGCATCATGAGGTTTTGAACTTATATATTCTCCTCTTTATTACTGTATTCTAGTTTTGTTGCATTTTTAGATGGTATAGATATTGCAAGGCATAAGACATGAAGCAACGATATAATGATGAAAGGGCCATATATATTACCGAGTTCTTACACTTTGGGGGATTGTTCCAGTAAGAAGGTCCAATTATTTATTTGAATAACTAATCTAGGATTGCTCCAGTAAGAAAGCCCAAATATTTATTCTAATAATATAGATTAAAAAATAAGCTAGAATTTAGGGAATCAATTGATTTTGCCGAGGAGATCTACTATGGAAGCCATTTACTTGCTAAGACGAATAATGGGAACATGTCCAGAAATGAGCATGACTAGAATGAGAATGCTAAGATGGATGAGTGACAATCATGGCAAGTCGGAGGTTGCACCAATTTAGGAGAGGAGGAGAGAAAACTGTCTCAGGTTGTCAGCGCGTGTTTGCAAAATAGACCAATAGATGCACCGGTTGGAGGGAGCAATAAGACATTAGTTAAAGGATATGCTAAAACTAGGTTGGAGGCCTAATGGACATGGATTGAGGATGTAAAGAACGATATGGGTTTTGCTAATGCTACGAAGGATATATCCCTTAACTGAGCTTAATGGAAGAAATATACTCAATTTTTTGGGATAAAGGCCTTATTGTTGTTCTAGATATGTCTCACTACTTAAAGGTGGCATGCCAAACCGCTAGGAGGCACCTTAGGATCAATTAGATTTGGGAGTAATCACTTGCTTTAAAGTGATGTTTGAGCCCCACTCCTTCCCTGCAAACCTTGCATCCAACATTTCTGAAGGACAGCAGAATGCTACATTAGTAACTGTTTTTGTATTTGTGTCTTCATTGCACCATAGCTGAGTGCTAACAAGCCCAATTCCTTCTGGAGGCATCAAGAAATTTGTGCATCGTCCATTTGTTGGTGGAATATGTTGCAGAGACTTGGCTCTAAAGCTAGATCTATAACAGTTGTTAGGGGAGAAGTTGATGCATTAAAGATAGGGATATTTTAGCAAATGCCCCCATTCCAAATGATGAAACTAGCATATGCCCCCACTATTCTTTTTAACTAACAAATACCCCCACTCCATAGTAAAACAACAACAACAAAAAATCTAAAAAAATGGGGGGTATATCTTAATTTTTTTACTCTTCCGTACCAAAAAATTGGGGGTATTTGGTAGTTAAAAACAATAGTGAGGGTATATACTAGTATCAACATTTAGAATGGGGGCATATGCTAAAATATCCCAAAATGAGATATTTAATTGACAGAAAATTTAGATGTGGCCCAGGGCCCTCTGAATCAAATCACTTTTAGTTGGATAGATCTAACATGAAAGCTATGTTGTTGCTTTGTCCGCTGGGCGAACTTATTTGGACAAAAGGAAAGCAATTTGCATACATGAAACAAGATGGGTATGGAATATACAAGAGGTAACATGGTTACCATTCTACCCCCAACTTGGGAAGCAGCTGATGCAGATTGCCTCTAGGATGCTGGTATAACAATTAAATCCCAGTTTAGGTTGGATTATTGAGTTGAGCTTATGCGTAGTTCCTCTGAAAAGGGATATTTTAGCATATGCCCCCATTCTAAATGTTGATACTAGTATATACCCTCACATTGCTATACTTTGGCCTTCAGTAACAGCCCTAAACTGTGTCAAAACATCCTGAATATTAATGAGTTATTATCACCTACCCTGGTCTCACTGAACTAGCATAAATGTATGATGTCATGTTGACTTCTTTGTTAAGTTTCTAAACTCACAAATCCCAATTGGAGTAGGAACTGGGCCCCTAACACAGTGACAGAACACAAGTGAAAATAAATGGGCGCCAATAATTATATTTCCTTAGCTATAATTTAAATA
Organism: Iris pallida; assembly: GCA_029216955.1. NCBI lineage: Eukaryota > Viridiplantae > Streptophyta > Magnoliopsida > Asparagales > Iridaceae > Iris > Iris pallida. The sequence continues at coordinate 8,052,857 of JANAVB010043017.1, forward strand.
TTCTACGTACATAAAAATTTAAAATAATAATGTGATAAGTTAAGAATAATATTGGAGGAATGACAAAACAGTTTTCATTTCAAATGACCAAAAAAAGGACTAGAAGGACTAGTTTGAGTCCCAGACACGGAAAAAAAAAGGTTCAATTTCAAATGGCAAAAGGCCAACCAGTGCCACCCTGAGCATTTGGTGTTGCCTTTCTCGAACATTTTGTGTATGGTAAAAATGACAAAAGTTGCGAACCAAAAATATTCCATTTTGGTAAAAGTAGCTCTAAATGTAGCTGTACGGATATGTAAGTTATAGGAGAGTTATATCTTTATGTATGTGCTATAAGATTAAAGTTATTTCTACATACACGTACATTATATGTATACTCAAATTCTCTTAGAAAGAAAGTTGTTATCCTGACTTAAGTTAGAGAGGAGGCCAATCCTATATAAATATGCATGTAGAGATCAGAGGGAGTTGGATGCAACAAGATCTCCTATCATTCTACATATATTTGGGTGGGGCCATGGCCCACCTTGGCACCAACTGAGGTCCGTCGTTGCTAACACACCCTCACAATTGTAATGAAAAAGTTTACCAGTCTCATAGGGACTGCTTCACAGCCTTAGAATGATTTGTTTGCATCTTTAATTAGATCTTTACGAAAGCAGAGAAACTATTATGATACAATTTTTCGACTTATTAGACTTCTGTAATACATGCTTTCCGAATATATACTGCCAGTCTTTGGCAAAGTTCCATGCGATGATTATCTTTTCCAATATCATTACCTTGTGCTGGAAAGGTTTTGCTTGGAAGTTGGAATTTGTTTTTATGTAAGCGTGAAATAATGAACATGACCTTACTGATCCGGATCTAATTTGATTTATCCAGCTGAAAGTAATGCTAAATGGTTTCGCCTGTTTAAAGCAATCTTTTTTACTTGATCTGATGGTAGCTACTTTATCTATCTAGCTTCAAAATTTGGTCAAATGGGCATTAGAGAGGAACGAATTCACTGCTCCTCTTGCCAACAAAGAGGTCATCTTTTTTGTGGTATTCTCTTCCACCAAAAAACTATTTATTAATGGAGTGTGAAATTTTGCATCTGCCATTTGTGAAACATCACTCACTCGTCATATTTTTTGAAACTTACAGGCCTCTGCTATCATCATTATACCAATATTCAGTGTGGGTTTCGTGCTATAATAAATCCTTCAGCCCGCCAGAGCAAAGTCTAGAGATCCCTTGTTTTGATGATCATATGCAGTACACGGTTATTTCCAACTTCTGATCTTATTTGTTAAAGAGAGTGAAACTGCTGGTTGTGGACATGCAAATATTTTACTTACCTGCCTTAGCTTATTAGTACTATAGCTTGAAAGAGCTCATCCCCATAAGATGTACATATGCCAAAATTTTAATGTTTGAATAACATACGCTTCCCTTTGTAGTTATTGCTGAAAATCAAAACCTCTGTTGTTTGATACTTAAATTTTGTTCTTGTTTGATCTGAATCCTTTGTTTCTATTTTGTCCCCTTTGAAACTCGCATGCTCAGATTCACCCTTTGATGGGGCTATGGTTGTTGGACTTTTGCCACTTATTTGCTTACATTCTTATGTTTTATGTAACTAGGAAACTAGTGGATGACATAGTTAGATTTATCGGTTATGCTCTTATATTTTATAGAACTAGGAAATTAGTAGGATGACATGGTGGTTGTACTTAGATTTGTTGATGTTATAGAGAAATCAAAATTTGATAATTCAAACGTGATTCAAATAAGTCATCCACATTTGAGTTTGAAAATCAAGAAGAGATCAGGATGGACAATATAATCATGCCAAAATTAGGTTTTTAAACAATTAGAGAAATGTGCCTCAACTAAGGCTATGTTAGTTAGAGAAGTTGATGCAAATAAACCATGTTAGAAGGGTATTCTTTAGGCACATTTTACTTTCTATCCTCTTCAAATAAATTCCAATGTTCGTATATTTTACATTCTATCTTCCCAACAATTTATACAAAGTTGGAGGTCCCTATAATTTTTTTTTTGTTCTTTTAAGGTTGGGTTGGGGATTATCTATTAGTTTTTTTTTAAAATAATTTATTTTTTAAAAAAATTAAAAAAAATCAATTTTGAGATAATTTTTTACAACAGTACATCACATATCAATAGAAGTACTATAAGAACCAGAGAAAGTTCATGACGGTCTCGAAAGAGATTGAATACTATAACACACCATAATGCTACTGAAGTAGAGTAGCATCTCCTGTAGAGAAAGTTCATGATGGTCTGGAAGATGTCGTGAACCAAATATCCAATTTCTCCATAATAAGCATATTGTTCAGGTCGAGATATGCTTTTCAGATTCCAGAAGAGAATGAAAAATAGATATCGTACTCGACAACAATGAGAAATATTTATTTTTACACATACTCAAGAGAAATTTGGAATCGAAAATAATTTATCATGTGAGTAATAAAAAAGTATATAACAAGTAGCTTTTAAATTGGTGTTTGTAAGAAAACAAATATTTATGTATATAACAAAATTCGGATGATAACAAAATTATCAACTTGTTGTCTATACTGTATCTACTTAAAATTTGTACATATAAAATTATTTATTTGATTTCTTTTTAAACCAAATAAATTGTGTGTATGAATAACAACACATAATCTATAAAATTATCTGTGTTACTTAATTCAAATAAATTTTATATATGGTTAAGAATAAATTTTATATTGATTAAAAAAAATTAAAATTGGTACTGGGCGGAACTCTCTTCCAATTTTTCTTTTTCTTTTCTACCGCTAATTCTTCTTTGAAGATGTAGTATTTTGTAGAAAATCTTATGTAATTATTTGTTAATATTCTTTCCTTGTTATTAGTTATGAACTGACATGGAATAATTATTGACCTTTCTTAATCCTATCAGAGAGTAATTTCAATAGAAACTTTAGGAGGGAACAAACTCTTTTGGAATCATCTGAAATTTGTTGAGACATTTTATTGAGAGAGAAAATTTTCGATGCGGGCCCAGGGCCTCTATAATACAAACGGTCCCTCCGCCCGCGATTATGGTAGATTGTTTGTGTATATATATATATTGATAGCTCTTATGTTTGTTAAAATTGGTATTGTTTGTTGCTGACAAAATAACAAATTGGCAAGTTAGATTCAATATGGATGAGTCCAAGACAACTCTGATCATATGCGGGATTTGAAGATGCTAATTAAGAGAGGAGATTAAAAAAAAAGGGAATGATACATGTATTGATAATTAAGCACAACTGTTTGTTATTAAGAAAAGACCCAAATAAATTGTATTTATTTATTTATTTATTGTAAACAAGAGGTCATAATTCTATAACCCACCATGAACACAATATATATATACTCTGATCAATCAATGTATGAGAAGAGGGAGGGTTGATGGTGATTAGTGGTCGTGGTGGGAGGAGAAGAAGGCGTTGAGAGTGGGCATGATTTCAGGACGTTGGTGGCTGAGGAACTTGCGGAAGCCATGTTGGCTGTACTTTTGCCCTTCTTCACTATTTTCCAACACAGCTGTGCTGCGATGGGCTTTGTTGATCCTGCAATTGCATGCACGTGTATATATATATGTATGCAATTATTACTTGGAGAAGAGAAGGTTGCATGAATGAATGAATGAATGAATGATTTATAGATTGATCGAACCTGACATCAGGATTCATTAAGGCATTCCTGGCAAGCTGGAATACGCACAAACTCGTCACAAATGTCATGGCAGCCATCAGTGGGTAAACCTGCCGGGCACACACACACACATATTATCAATTAATCCTTACTTTCTACTACTAAATGCTACTACTACTACTACTACTACTACTTATTCAATGCTACTACATATATAGCTAACAAAAGAAATTATATGGATGGATGGTGTTGTAACTAGTAGCTAGCTAGCGGAAAAGAATTAGGAGATCAATTAAGCTATCAAAGAAAGAAAGAAAGTTAAACCTCTGGTTTCATCCAACGTGCCATATCCTTCTCCTAATGAAACTTACTTAATTGTATGATCTTAATTAATGAATAGCAATTAAGTGTATATGTTTCTCTCTCTGTGCATGTGTTTGTGTGTATTTATAACTATATAGAGATCTAGAGATGATCCATGGTCAATTATAATTAGAGATAGAGAGATAATAACAAACTCTTAATGTATCTGTGGGCTGGATTTATTTTGGCTACTGTTAAAACCAGGAGCTCCAGCCTCCTGTTTTAATTAACTTTCAATATTCCTCCATTTCTGAGTCAATTCGCATACTTTTCTCCAGGGACATTTTACTTTCAAAATGTGTTCCAGACCAAGTCCTAGCTAGAGCCTTATCAAGAAGGAATATATATATATATATATATATATATATATATATATATATATATATATATATATATATATATATATATGTCTGTGGCAGGATCTAGTCGGCATATGGGAGTCAGAAACCATCGGCTGCTCCCAACTTTATATATTCTTAAACAGACTTATATAGTTCTTAAACAGACTTATAGCTCTTTCACATTCTTGTATCTGTTGTAAGGCAAAAGCTCAAACACACGAAGACGAAGCTTTTTCGTATATTATCAATCACTCAAGTGTACTTTTACAAGCTATTCTAACCTCTCTTTATATAGGGAGAGAGGTTGGGGGTTATGAAGAAATGAAGGGCCAAAGGTCATGTAGGTTACAAGAAGATGAAGGTGTAGAGACATATGAGTTACAACACTCCCCCTTGGCTCTCCAGAAATTTTGTTTGTAAACACCTCTGAGTTTCTTCGTCTGTCTGTAGCTTGTATCTTACAATTTTGACCATCTACTTGTGCCTCGTCAAAACCTTGCCAAATAAAACCCAGTGGGAAAAAACTTTGGTCGAAGGACAAAAGAGTACACACAGGTCAGTGTGATGGGGGTAAACTAACCATTGCAAAGGTGCCTCGTCAAAACCTTGTCAGGAAAAACCCAGTGGGAAAAATCGCTGATCGAAGGACAAAAGAGTACACGATGGTTTAGAAGTATACAACTGGATACTCCCCCTGATTATAATAATCCTTAGTGAATAAGGAATTTGAACTGTGTCTCGTTAAAAACCTTGCCAAAGAAAACCCAGTGGGAAAAACTTTGGTCGAAGGGAAAAAGAGTACACGAGCATACATCAGGATGCTTCCCTTTTCACTCGCACTCAACAGGGTGCGGGATATACGCACAACAGGGCGTTGGGAGGCACTTGTTGGGGCGCTCTCCCTCACATGCACACAACAGGGTACAGGAAACATGTTTCACTTAGGCTAGCTCTGAAAGCTTCCTAAGTCCAATCGCTCTGACATGTTTCTGGAACGAGTGTTTTGGCAGTGACTTGGTGAACAAGTCTGCACGGTTATTCTCCGATCCAATGTGTTGCACTTCAATCTTCTGAAGCGCTTGTTGTTCATGTGTAAAGAACAACTTGGACGATATGTGCTTGGTAGCATCCCCTTTGATGTAACCATGTTTCGCTTGATCAATAACAGCGGTATTGTCCTCATAGACGACAACAGATTCATCTGGGTTATATGGAAGATCACATGTACTTCGAATATGGCCAATAACAGCTCGAAGCCATACACACTCTCTAGTCGCCTCATAGAGCGCGAGTAGCTCAGAGTGGTTCGTTGAAGTAGCCACTAAGGTCTGTTTGCGAGACCTCCAAGAAATCGCCGTGTTCCCAATGGTAAAGACATAACCAGATTGGGAACGCCCCTTGTGCGGATCAGATAAGTATCCCGCATCGGCGTAGCCAACAAGGGTCGCGTTGCTTCGAGTGCCAAGAGCGTTGGACTCACTCAAAACCGCGTAGGGATAGAACAAGCCCAAGTCCGTAGTACCCTTAAGGTAGCAGAAAATGTCTTTTATGCCATTCCAATGGCGACGTGTTGGCGCGGTGCTGTGTCGAGCTAGACAATTCACAGCAAACGAGATGTCCGGTCTAGTACATTGGGCCAAGTACAATAAAGCGCCTATTGCACCCAGATAAGAGCACTCAGGACTCAATATCTCTTCGTCGTCCTCCTTTGGACGGAATGGGTCCTTAGTAATGTCTAGAGAGCGGACGATCATGGGAGTAGCGGACGGCTTAACGTCAAAATGACTAAAGCGTCTCAACACCTTTTGGGTGTAGTTTGCTTGATGGACAAGAATTCCATCTTTACGGTGCTCGATCTGCAGGCCGAGGCAAAACCGTGTCTTCCCAAGATCCTTCATCTCGAATTCCCTCTTCAGGATATCAGCAGTTTCCGACAAGTCTTTTTCGGTTCCTATGAGATTCATGTCATCTACATAGACTGCGATGATTGCGTATCCTGAAGTGGATTTCTTTATGAACACGCATGGGCAAAGTTCGTTATTAACGTATCCCAAACCGATCAAGTATTCGCTTAGGCGGTTATACCACATTCGCCCGATTGTTTCAATCCATATAGCGAACGCCTCAGTCTTATTGAGAACGCGTTCCGTGGTCGGGAACTACTTGATTCAGGCATCTTTAGTCCTTCAGGGACTTTCATATATATCTCTGTGTCTAGATCCCCGTAGAGATAGGCTGTGACCACATCCATGAGCTGCATATTCAGTTTTTCGGAAACTACTAAACTGATTAAGTAGCGGAACGTTATGACGTCCATTACGGGAGAATACGTCTCCTCGTAATCAATTCCAGGGCGTTGTGAGAAGCCTTGCGCCACAAGGCGAGCCTTGTATCGCACAATCTCATTTCTCTCATTACGCTTCCTTAGGAAAACCCATTTGTGACCAACTGGTTTAACATTGGGTGGTGTTGGAGCAACAGGTCCAAACACGCTTCTTTTCGCTAAGGAGTCTAGTTCAGCCTGGATTGCTTGTTTCCATTGTGACCAGTCCGTTCGTCGTTGACACTCGACAACACTACGAGGTTCCATGTCATCATTGTTCATAATGTCAGTGGCCACTGAGTATATGAACACATCATCGATGACAGTTTCGTTTCGCTTCAAAATATCGTCTAAGCTAGCATACTCGACGAATATTTCGAGGTTATCGGCATGATTAGGAATAGACGTTTCATCTGGAACGCGCTCTTCTAATACATCGCCGTGATCCTTAATGATCTCATGTGGCAAAACGTTTTTAACAAGATTTCTCCGCTTCCGGGGCAGAACATCTTTGGAACCAACCGGTCTTCCCTTCTTCTTGGGAATAGCGGCGGACTGGACGGCCGATGGCAGCGTCCTTTGCTCGGCGGGTTCGACCGGAGCAACATGTTTCACAGGAACATGGCGTCTCTCAGGGATGTCCATCCTTGCAGGCACATTTGCAGCAGGTATAATTGATCTCGTGACTTTTGCTAGGTCGCTAAATGCGTCTGGCATTTGATTTGCAATATCTTGCAGACCTAGAATCCTCTGCACTTCCTTATCACTATGTGCAGAGGGGGGATCATGATGAGCAAAAGCGGGCACATGCCACGCTAATTCACGTCGTTCCTCATCAACGTTAGCGTGCATTTCTCCCCCTAACGACGGGAAGATTGCCTCATCAAAGTCACAATCCGCGTGTCTCGCGGTAAAGAGATCGCCTGTCAAGGGCTCTAAATAGCGAATAATGGACGGGGAGTTATAACCGACATATATTCCCCGTCGCTTCTGAGGTCCAAATTTTGAACGTCTTATCGGCTCAATTGGAACATTGACTAGGCACCCAAACACGCGTAAATGTGAGATGTCAGGCTCACATCCAGTAACCAGCTGGTACGCGGAAAATGGTTGGGTGGCCATGGGCCTCAGACGGACCAAATTTGCAGCGTGCAAAATTGCATAGCCCCATGCAGATAGTGGGAGTTTGGTGCGCATAACCAAGGTCCGCGCTATCACTTGCAGTCGCTTTATAAAAGCTTCTGCTAGGCCATTTTGGGTATGAACATACGCAACAGGATGTTCAAGATTTATTCCCAAAGTCATGCAATAGTCATCGAAAGTCTTCGATGTAAACTCCGCGGCATTATCAAGTCTAATAGACTTTATCGGATAATCCGGATGGTGAGCCCTTAACTTAATGATCTGGGCGAGGAGTTTAGGAAACGCTGCATTTCGGGTGGACAACAACACTACGTGTGACCATCTAGTCGATGCATCAACCAAAACCATGAAGTATTTAAATGGTCCGCATGTTGGTTGGATTGGTCCACAAATATCTCCATGAATTCTCTCAAGGAATTGGGAAACCAATCTCGTAGGTTTCACATGGAGTGGCTTGAGATTCGTCTTCCCAATCGAGCAAGCTTGGCATAGGCTTTTCGGATTTATAACGAAATTCTTTCCTCCAAGAGGATGCCCATGCATGTGATGCATTCATAGTGCGAAGCATCGTATTTTGACCCGGATGACCCAGCCGGTCATGCCATAGCATAAAAGTCCTCTCATCAACTGGCGCTCGGCGAATGATGAGATTACTCTCGATGTATTGTATCGTAGTGAGATACAAACCACTTGAAAGACATTTCAACTTCTCCAAGATACGCTTTTGGCCGTACTGAGTGGAGGTAATGAAAAGATACTCGAAGCCATGTTCTCGAGCAGTTTCAACATGAAATCCGTTTTCTCGAATATCCTTAAAACTCAGTAAGGTACGACTGGACCTTGGAGAATATAAGGCCTCTGATACTTCAACGGGAGTACCATTGGACAACGAAAAACGAGCTTTGCCAAAACCTTGAACAAGGGTTGAGGGTCCCGAAATGGTTGTCACTGAGGTTACTTTAGGCGTATAGGAGATAAAGTATGATTTATCTCTCAAGATAGTGTGAGTCGTTCCACTATCAACCAGACAATCCACTGCCCCGTGGTCCATGCCTATAAGTAAAGAAAAAATTAAAGTTTGTCACACGTTTGAGGAAAGTGCTCGAAATAGAACTTTAATTTATCGAGAAAACAGAAAATACAAACCACCAAAAGTTTCATGACTTAAATCAAATATAGAGAAAATGGAGATTCATTCTTCCATTTCTGCTACAAAATCGGGGGTCTCAAGATTTAGATTTTTGCACTCGTTGACCAGATTTGCTTCGGCCCGGCGCCCCTTGTGATAGTTATTAACTTCTTGGGGGGTCGCCCTGCAAGTCCGTTGCATATGACCATAAGCACCACATTTGTAGCAAAGAGTAGGCGCTTGGCCTTCCACTCTCGCTTTGGGACGACTGGCCCGTTGGTTCTTACCATGAGACTGCCTAGGAGTCAAAGGTCCTTGGTTCTTGTTAGAACCTCGCTTTTGATGGCGAGACTTAAACTCGCCTCTGTTCCTTGGCTGGGACGACTGGCCCTTGTCTCGTTTCCACCGTGGATTTGGTCCACGGAGAGCGTTTGCATCAGGCATTGGAATTGCCTTTGTTCCAGCAGGACGAGAATTATTGTTTCTCATTAAAATGAGACTGTTCTTCTCGTCTAGTAAAAGCTGGGTGATGAGCTCGGGAAACTTGGTGAACTTAGACTGACGGTATTGCTTTTGGAGCAAGTTGTCAGTTGAAGGAAATGTGGTGTATGTTTTCTCCAATAGATCACTGTCGGTTAATATCTCACCGCAGTATTGGAGAAGTGATCGAATCCTGCAGACTTCATTGTTGTAATCAGTTACACTTTTGAAGTCTTGGAAGCGCAGGTTCAACCAGTCATGGCGTGCTTCAGGTAGCCATATGGTCTTCTGGTGGTCGAAGCGCTCTTTCAGAGAGTCCCATAGCGTCTTCGGCGAGGAGATTTCAATGAACTCCGCCTTCATGGCGTCAGATAAATGCCTGCGGAATAGAATCATCGCTTTGGCGTTCATTGAGCGAGTGACTTCCACTTCACGCTCTTCCTCGTTATAGATGACGTTCAAGAGGCCCTGCGCATCTAGATGGTTCTGGATGTCTTGCGTCCAGTCCAAGTAGTTCTTGCCAGAGGCTTCAAGGATTGGAAAATCAATCTTGATCGACATTTTTCTACAACAGGAGAAAAAATCTTGATCAGTCAACATATAAAACGACAGGTTTATATGGATTTGGTTTGTATAAGCAACAACAAACAATCGTAAATAAAAACAACGGTTTTGAAAAAACGATTTTTGTTTAAAAATTATCTTATATCGATCGACGGGCCGATATAGAGAGGTCAATAAGTTTCTTGCAAAAATGCATAATTATAAATACAATTTGAGCAAAAAATAATATTCGGTCAACCCCTTTCAGTAGCTCTACGTGAATATGACCAGGCGGAAAAATGAGGGAGGAGGGTCACCGGGGACCTCTTAAGAACCAAGCCCCAAGTTCTTTCTGACATCATACCCAAGTAGGTGAGCCTATTCGGAGAGACTTCGTAAAATTTTTGTCAAATGTAAGAATAAATAAGATTTTTCAAGAAATTCACGCTATTTGCGAACTGTGCAAAATAGGTGACAATTTAGTGCGTGCTCAAAATGAGCGTTGCCTTTGAAAAATTATTAACCAAAAAAGTTATTTTTGGGAGGCCCAAATTTGGCGGTGCCAGAATTTGTTTATATAGCCAAAACCAATTTTTCAATTTTTACGCCATTACGCTAAAAAAAACGTACAACATAAGTAGGCAACAACACACAAAAGAATTGGTGCCTAAGCAAGCGGCACCAAAAAAATGTCAACTATTTTTCTGACGTCTAATGAAGCGACGCCAAAAAATAGCGAGAAAAAAAATACAATTTTTTTTTACTACCCATCTGTTACAATAATTCACTGAGTAACATAAAGAAATTGCTACTTAGGCGCTCGTCGGGACGCAGATGGCACTGTGGCGCTCGTCGGGGCGCTCCAAATCCACCATTACCAAAAAAATGTTAGCACTCCAATTTTTCTTTTACAACATGAAAATTTGCTATTAAAAATTTATTTCCTCAGAAATTAACTAATAAATATGTTTTTTTTTTTCAAAAAATAGTATGCTAAAGGCTAGATTATAGCAAAGTTAAAAATTATAAACAAAATTATGTAAATAATCTCCTCTGTGTCCTACAGAAGTTCCAATAGAGTACTTATAACTTAAAAAATAATGATATTTGCAATTGTGTAGCAAATGTCTAAACAGAAACAAAAGATGCAAATTTTTCTTTACAATTGTCTAAAGTCTATTTGTAACTAAACATAACAAAAGAACTAAACTTTTGATAGACAGCAACGTAAAATTGACAGAAAAGTCTATTTGATAGAACAAGTCTATTTAAAGATAGAACAAGCCTATTTAAAGATATGCTGTTTAGAGTGTGTAGCATTTTTGATATTTATCTTATGTTGCTCAGACATGGCTCTGAATTCATATTAGCAGCAGCAGTAGTAGTAATAGTTTAGACCACTGCTAGTAGTCTAGATTTGTGCTTAAGACGTGATTTGTTCTAAGCATTCCAACTGCATATTTGTTTATAGATTTACGTGCCAATGAAATGTAGTTGCCGGTTTGTTCTAGAGTGTCAACGTGTTAGGCATAAAAAAAAAACTTCTATTCTATCATGGATATATATGTTTTAACCATGATTTTCTTATTCTGCATTACTGCAATATAATCATAGGAACTGTCCGGAAAATTATTTTATTACCAAATATTTCTTAGAAAAATATTCTTAAGAAGAAATTAAGGGTTACCGTCGTTGTACGGAAACCGCGGAATCGGATAGGACCCACGCGGATACGCGGGATCGACGACGAGCGACGGGGTGCGCGCGGGACAACGGTCGACGGACGGCGAGACGAGCGGTACGGCGAGACGAGCGGTACGTCGAGTCTCCGGCGTTACACGAGCAAAGTGCTGATAACGTGTTGTAAGGCAAAAGCTCAAACACACGGAGACGAAGCTTTCTCGTATATTATCAATCACTCAAGTGTACTTTTTTACAAGCTATTCTAACCTCTCTTTATATAGGGAGAGAGGTTGGGGGTTATGAAGAAATGAAGGGCCAAAAGTCATGTAGGTTACAAGAAGATGAAGGTGTAGAGACATATGAGTTACAACAGTATCTACTTATGCTTTCATTTTTAACTGTGTGTGTAACACGTACTATATCATTCTTAGGGAACCTCAACTCTAATGGTGCCTCACTTTCCTCTTTCACCGCGCAGGACGCCATTGGCAATATTTTTTGTGATTTCATAAACTCTATGTCTAGGATTTGATAATCGCTGTGAATTCTGTACTCGTCCGTAGTCGTTGTTCATTGTATGAAATTATAATGATTGTGATTTTAAAATCAAATATGTATTGTATTTCTCAGAACATGTTTGACTACTCCCAAGCCACGTCAATCTTTTATTTTCTAAACATTTTTAATATATCTTTGACTTCATAAATTCTAATTTTATGACAACAACAATAAGATTCATTCCGAGGTAACTCTTAATCTAAACTAAGTTTTTCTAGAATTGCTCAAATTAAATAGCTTGTGAAAATAGCTCATCCACCTCTTTTTAATATCACTTTTTCTTGAACTTTAGGTCCTCCCTCTTCGTACAATATTGCCTTAGTCTATGCTTAGGCCTCGTTTGGTTCACGAATTTAAGAAACCAGGAAAGGAAAATTGTTCCTTTCCTTTGTTTGGTAGCCACAAACTTGGAAATCAATTTTCTGATAAGAGAAAAAATGGGAGGGAATATGGTTCCACTCATGACACATGTGATTGATTTTCCCTCCTCCTTTTCTAACATTTATTACAAAAAACTATGACAAAATTAACCATGTGTTATTGCTTATTTTACTATTAACTCCTCGTATGTTGGGTCCCTTTAGATTTTCATAATGTCATTTTTATTTTAAAAGATAAGGATATTATTGGAACATTGATGTATTTTTGCTTTCCTTTCCTGCACCAACCAAACACTGGAAATGAAATCAAATGGTCTTTCCTAGGTGGTTTTCTTGTTTTACCAAACAACGGAAAAGAAATGTAATAGGAATTTTAGTTTCTCATTTCCATGAAAAGTACAAGAAAATCAATTTTCCTTCCGTGAATCAAACGAGGCCTTAGTTCCTCCTTCCCCTACCTTAGCAAACTTGTAAATATGTTTTTTTCCTCCTTAATTTATAACTTTCTATATAGATAATCACATGACTTAGATTTAGCTTCACTAATTATTTTTGTAGCTTCTTTTTGCTACTTTATTACTTGATTTATGCTCTCTTTTTTTTAAAATACCGTAATAGTCTTTTGAACTTTTTCCTCCCACCCAACTTTTTTTTAAATCAGCCATTGTCTTTTGATACTACTAAAATTTCTCTTGATAAAACTTGTCATACTTTACCATATAACATTAAAATCCACTTTTATGTTCCATCTTCTTTCCTTTATCATTTTATTCTTAAAATATATTGTATTATATATGATTTCCTTATTACCGCCACTTTTTAAATCATTACTTAACAGTAAAATTTCTTATTCAAACGTTACTTTATATTTGCAAAAATGCTATTTGGATCCCAAAATATTTGGGTGATACCATCTTCCATTATGTGGCATATGACATAGTTGCTGACATGACAGTTGATATGACAAAATTTAACATTAAAATAAATATTAATACTAAAATTTATATTAAATTAACATGATGATTAACCTTAACATTAAATTTAACCTTAATAACATTAATATTAATATTAAAATTAATATTAACATTAAAATTAATATTAACGTTAATATTAACATTAACATTAACATTAAAAAAATGGGTAATTAATTTTTTGGGTTAAAATTTGTCATGAAAGCTGTTATGTCAGCTGCCATGTCAGATGCCACATAATGGAAGATGATATCATCCAAATATTTTGGGAGCCAAACAACATAATTGTTATATTTGACATAGTGTCAAATGGAGTCCAAAAATTTCACTAAAGAAGTAAAGCAATGCCACAAATCCTACTACATCAAATTCGGCATGCGTTGAACCAAACAGGGACACTTGACCTTCAAACATAAATCTTAACTTTACTTGAGCATTCAAAGATCTGTATGAACTTATAAGAATAAAGGAAATTTTTGGTATTAGTATCTATTTTGAAAGAAATAGTGATAGAAATCACTAGTCATTTTCTCCAAATGGGTCTATCGAGTGTTAAGGGTTAGGCTAACATAGTGTTTGTTTTTTTTAACACTATTTGGCCCAGATTTTGTATCGGGCCGGCCACGACCTACGGGTTGCAAAATGTTAACCGAGTTCAAACCCGGTCTCCTGTGGATCGAGTCCGGCTTGTTGACCGGCGTTACAAAATGGTAACCCAGTCCGAATCTGGGTCTCCTGTCGGTCGAGCCGGGTCGGTTCGTTGACCGAATCTGACTCAGACCAACATTGATTGGGCCGGGTTGGGCCAGGTTCCGGGATGCTCGGTCCATTACGCACGTTGAGTATTCAGCATATACATTTGCTCTTATAGAACATACAACAGAATAATAAAATCCAACCCATAAAATCTTACTTATTACAAAACTGGAAGTCTTTTCTATTGTAGGATTGTCAAAATTTTGACAGTCATGAAGACATAAGTCTGTCTTCAGACCATTGTTCCAAATGAGATGGTGTCTGTTATGTTATGAAGCTTCGAAACTCTATTAATAGAATTTGAAACTTCAAAAATAGTAACTTAGTGGATTATCTACTACGAAACCATAACAAACACATGAATTATACATAAAATCTAAGTACCTAAAAAAACAACATTTTTTCAATTAATGGAGTTTAACTTGATTATGTAGGATTTTTGGTTTATGCCATCTTTTTGCTGCAAGGGTTAGGGTTATAAGTCGAAGAGAGTAGGAAGAATTTATTTTTATAGAAAAGTAGTGATGAGTTGTGTAACCTCTTTAAAAAGAAAGGTTAATTAGACTTTGAGTTCGATAAATAAACCATAAATTAATGTTTGGGCGATAAAAATATTCAACATAGGATTTGAGTTCTGAGATGACAATTGATCCGTGTTGACCATTTAAATTTTATTAATAATTTTTTTAGAGTTAATCAGACTTAAGGTTGTAAAAACATTTTTGTGATTGTTGAGTTCTGATTAAATTTATTTATTAACAAATTTTAGATAGTGAACAAGATCAATTGTAGGACCCAAATCTAAACTGTTTCAGAATTCAACTGCTAATTTTGGATGTTTCTAGGTCCCAAAATCTAATTAAACCTACACAAATTATGTGTTATCCCACAAAATAAAAAATAAAATAAAATAATTTGTGTTTTACCCGTTTAGAAAGAAATCTGGTGCCAATAACAAAAATTAGGTCGAAACCCTCAACTGGCCTTTTTGAATCAGCGTCGCCCCCAAATTGCAACGGCAGCAGCAGCAGCAGAGGGAAGAGCGAAGATGATGATGACGAACCAGCAGCAGCAGCAGCAGGAGACGCAGAAGAACACCCTGTACGTGGGTGGGCTGGCGGAGGAGGTGAACGAGACGATCCTCCACTCGGCCTTCATCCCCTTCGGCGACATCAAGGACGTCAAGACCCCGCTCGACCAGGCCACGCAGAAGCACCGCTCCTTCGGATTCGTCACCTTCCTCGAGAGGGAGGACGCCGCCGCCGCCATGGACAACATGGACGGAGCTGAGCTCTACGGACGCGTCCTCACCGTCAACTACGCCCTCCCCGAGCGCATCAAGGGAGGCGAGCAGGGATGGGCAGCCCAACCAAGTAACTACCTACCTTCCTTCCTTCCTAATTTCAAAGACCCAAACAAACAAACAAACTACGAAAGAACCCCACCCAAAAAAACCCTAATAGTTTCTTTTTCACCCCAAAAAAAAAAGAGAAGTTCTGATGATTTGATATTATGCGGTTGGTGGATTGTTAATTTAGGAACCAAATACAACTTTTCAAGCTACCTAATCTACATTACGACTACATAATCAACATAAGATGTTCTTCTAAATCATTGATTCATCCTGAAGAGATGGTTGGTATATATCATTTTTTTGGCAAGGAATGAATAATATGCAAAATGGAAAAAAAAAAAAAGTAGGACTGGTCAGTGTTTATATACTTCCTATTACAGGGATTTAAGTGCGATAATTTACGTGGATATAATTTTTGGTATTAATAGATTCGATGAGGGAATAATATTATGCCTATTGCTGTGAAATTTTGTGAAAGATGGTTATACTCTAATAATTTTGAGATAGAGTTATAAGCTTAGTCAAGATTGTGATTTTTATAGGTACATTGCCAATGGCAACTGTACATAGTCTTCTTCCAGTGTATATGTGGATTTTGTTATCTTTTTGTTCTAGTTTTAAAGTTATATTGCCTATTTATCCCAAACCTGTTATGATACTCTTTTTTTCCCCCCTTTTCCATAAGTTTTATTTGACGAGTTGATCACTTCTTTCTTTTGGTTATGTTGCACCTCAGATGTGAATATTTTTAGATTATAGTAATCTTTACCTCCTCCTTTTCCTCCTTCCATAGTCTTGTGATTTTGAGAGTTTCTACATGGTTCCATACTCCAGACCTCAACGAGTAAGTCAGGCCACCTTCCTAGTAAAATGACCATCCAAGTTCGATGACAAAGCACGACCTCTGCCATGGTGCTTTTGCTATGAAATAGATTAACCCTAGAGGCTTGCATCGGATTGGCTCCAGGTCGTCAAATACCCAATCGAGTATTTGGGATATTTTACAGACCATTGGCTCTGGTCTTTGTCATATATAGGTATTTTCTAAGTAGGAAGGTTTCCGTGGACAATCACCTTTGTGAATTTGAACTTTAAATGGGTTCTGTTGGATAGATACTATTTAGATATTGTGATTGGCTAGCTTCTGTGGGAGTAGTTAATGTCTCAGCTTCAATTGTGATCTGATATAAAACTAGATACTTTGTACTTTTGTTGTATTGATTTTTCAGAAAACCTTTAAAACATGATTTGAGGTTCATTATTAGTTGATAGTGGAAACAAACTATTATCCCTCCTTTCCAGTGGAAATATTATATTTCCAAGGTCTCACAAGTTTTGGTATCTATGCTCTAAATGGGAACTCTATGGTTGTTTTGCAATGTCAGTTGCAAGTATGAAAAATGCATGTTTTTTGGGTTATCTTGCTTGTCTTATATTAAGGGCTTATTTGCATAAAAATACCTTCAACTTTTTCTTTTCTTTCTAAATTTACATGGATGCCCATACAATACGATGTTTATGTTCACTTCCGCTACCACAAAATTTTCCCCTTTGATACATAGTGTGTTAAATGGATATGTGGGTATGTGAGAAGACGTTTCTACTTCACCTTATCTTCTTCTCCCTTCTCCAGTCTCCATCTCATCACCCTCCTTTCTCTCATTCTCCAGTAACTCCTAATCAGTCGCCTTCTTTACTTCTTCATGGTGATGATCTTACCAAATTTTTGGAATAGATGTTGCCTTAAGTTTTGGAAACGATTTCGGGTCGGGTTGCGTGATGTGTGCTAGGGAGGCTGCCAGCAACAAAGGAGGAAGTTGGGGATGGGGTCGTTTATGGGTGCCGGTAACTCAGGGTGGAGGTGGACAAGTAGAGTAGGTTGATGGTTGTGATGGAAAAAGAAGGGAAAGTGAATATATGAAAAAGCTGAAGGTACTTCTATGAAAATAGAGCCTATATTAGGATTCTTGAGCCAGCTGATTTTGAGAGGGTTTATATAGTTTTGAACGGACAAGTGGCATAACCTAGGAATTGTTGCATGATATTAAATATTTTCTTCTCCATTTTATGGAATAATTAGATTGGGGTGGGTGGGTGGGTGTGTGGGTGGGGGGGGGGGGGGGGGGGGGTTGGGTGGGGGGGGGGTTGTGCTTGAATGTTCTGAGAGTCCATTGCCAATCTTGATGTCCATGGCATGTTCTCTCACGCAGCACTCCAAAAGTAGTGCAGTATCCATGTCTCTTGTATCAGTTCTTGTATCAGTCAAGGAGTTGGTCTGTGAGTCTGACCCTTGAAAAAATGTATTAAATGACTAGTTCCGTTGAATCTGAATAATTCTTTCAATGTTTATGGTTTAGTTTTGAGATAAATTGCTTGATCCCATATTTTGGTTTGACCTATAGTTTAGGTATTTTCTTAGAAAGTCCAACACAATGTGTTTGGGTTGTTCAGACCAAAATAAATGAACCCATTCTTTTAGCCTACTATATAATATAAAAGCTATGTTTCATATATATATATATATATAATTCATTTAGCCAAATTCCTGGCAAATTTTTTATTGTTTTGCTTGATAGGGATTAGGTAGGGTGGAAAATGGTTAAATTAATATCCATATATTTCTTTTTCCCTATCTGTATTTAGAGAGATGGTTATATGTATATTATAGATTTAATTTGCGTACACTAAGAAGATATCCATGTCTAATTCCAAATAAATCTGAATTTCGTACCTGTGTTGCATGGACACGGATGGGGCAACATTATACAACATGATTCAAAATGGCAATTTTGCGGAACCAGGAAACAATGCACTGCGGATACAACAATAAATCAACATAAAATAACATTATCTAAAACAGAAAAATAATAATAAATGAGAAATCTGGAAACATAATTTTTTAATTTTGTATCACCAGAAAAGGAAACAAGTGATGCTAGGAAGTGTTCATGATTCACCACCGGAGAGGAAATAGAAAAAACATTTTATTTCAAAACGAATAACACTGAGATACAAATGTTTTCATACTTCATTCTGCTAATCAGTATTTCATCTTCTCACTGGTATGATTGTGTTTTTATTCACCTTCATCTATACATCTTAAATACAACAATTAGTGTTTTAAAATATCGGATACATTAGGAAGGGACGTGGCAAGTATTGGAGTATCCAAGTATATGAAACTGATATTTCACTTCCATTTTATCATTGCAAGATTTTTCCTGGTGCATAACTCAAATAGCCTGATTTGATTTTGTGAGTGTGGTGGGTTTTCAGTCTAATCTCCAATGATGCAAGCCTATATACATATTTAAAAGGGTTAAGATAATTACTAGACCATGTGATTGGGATGTTGCATTTCTTCCTTTATTAAAGCTATGGGTTTGTGGGAAGTTGGAGGTGCTGTAAATTGATAAAATCTAGTACCGTAGTTTGGAAATGTGATGAAGATAAATAGAAACATGTCTGCACGAGTTAGGACTTAGGAGCAGTGTTCTAAATTTCAGCCTAGGCGGCCGCACCGATTTCGGCCTAGACGGCGGTCCTAGGCGCTGTTAGGCCCTAGGCGGATTTGAATATTTCAAAAATTTCAATTTTTTTTACAAATTTCAAATACTTACCTGTTGTTGCTACTGTTGCCACTGCTGCTGTTGCTATTGTTGCTGTTTGTCATGCACAAAAGTTTGCGTCCTACCGAGACGGACTTGCGTAACTCTATACGGAGCGGGGTTATGCTGGAAGCTTCCGGAACTTTCTAGAAGATGGTGGAATCCTCTAGAAGACTCAGGAATATTCTAGAAGATAGTGGAATCCTCTGGAAGATTCGTGATCTTTCATGAAAACTCATGAACTTTCTAGATTTCTAGAAGCCTCCTTATAAATATCTAGGTTCTAGAGTTTCTTAGAACAATCCCTGGAATATTTTGTTTCCAGAAGTTTCATGTAAGTCCTATGAGTACTATAAATAAGTAGGAGGCCTCAATTGTTCCTCACCACCCAAAGTTGTAATCTCTCTCTAGTAAAGTGAAGTTTTAATATTCCAATCTCTCTCTTTTGCTCCATATTATTCTTATATCGTCTTAGCGATCTAGCTAAGCGGGTTCGGGAAGGCTGGCACGGGACTTCGAGTAGGAAGCTTGTGCGCCGCACGGATCGAAGTGTAGCAAAAATATTAAGTCAGTGACAAGTGGTATCAGAGCGAAGGTTGGTTGGTGTCATGTCGACATCCGAGAACGTCTAGGAGGGACCCGCGTCGCCTAAGGAGGGGCACGTCAAGACGCACAAGAGGGACAATAGCAAAGAGTCTTTGCTGGAGCGTAGCCTTTTCGATCTTGCCGAGCGTGCTGGGATCTTGGAGACGGGTTTGAGGCACATGGAGATGCGTATGGTTCCGTGGAGCAAAGCAACACGAGGCTAGAAAAATTCTACGATGGTTGGAGAGTGACGTCGCTTCGTCCATAACATTCTTTCGGGAGCAATTCCAAGATATCCGATCCGCACTTGAGGAGCTCAAGGGGCATCGTGCGGAGATTGAGGACTTGCGTAGGAAGGTCCAAGGCTACGAGGAGCTAAAGACCGTGGTCGATAGTTGCGGAGAACTCAAGGCCAAAATTGCCATTCTAGAGAAGACCGTTGCGAAGGTGGACCTTCGAGTAGGGAGGCACCGAGGAAACGGAAGATCCTCGAGCCGAAATCCTTCAGCGGGTTGCGGGATGCCAAAGAAGTTGAAAACTTCTTGTGGAACGTGTAGCGATACTTCAAGGCGTTGCACATCAACGATGACGCCGAGAAGGTGGATATTGCTCCACTCTACTTCACCGACGATGCCATGCTGTGCTGGCGTCGAAGGTGTATGGAAGCCGAGAAGGATTTGTGCTCGATAGAGACTTGGGAGGATCTCAAGAAGGAGATCAAGTCTCAGTTCTATCTGGAGAATGTGGAATTTGCAGCGAGGCGGAGCTTGCGGCAACTCAAGCATACCGGGGCGATCAAGGAGTACATCGCGGAGTTTACACGCTTGATGCTCGCGATATCTAGCATGAGCAAGGATGATCGTTTATTCTTCTTCCTCGAAGGACTCAAAATATGGGCGGCTCAAGAATTGCAGCGACAGAGGGTGCAAGACTTGAACACCGTCGTGACAGCAGCCGAGAGGCTCATCGAGTACATGTGGAACGAAAATGATGCCAAGGCCAAGCCAAAGTCCACCAAGGTTGTGGAGGAGATCTCTCCTAAGGAGGGCCCGTCCGAGGGAAAGAAGAACGAGAAAGCCCAACCCGAGCAAGTTGTTTCGTGCTGCATATGTGGAGAAAATCACTTTGTTCGGGATTGTCCAAAGAGGAGCATGCGTGTTAACGTCGTCCGAACCGAGGAGGTGGAGGACGAAGAGTGCGGAGTGGGAGCGCACATGGGAGCTTTGCACTTACTCAATGCCGTGAAGACCAAGTCTGCTGTGTCGAGGACTCCGAGCAGGGAGCTCATATACGTTGACGTGAGGATCAATGGCATGAGCACACATGCATTGATTGACACGGATACCACTCATAACTTTATCTCGGACGCGGAGGTCCATCGCTTGGGTCTAGCCAGATTCAAGCAAGATGAAGGCGGTCAATGCGGGGGCGCGTCCCATGCAGGGAGTAGCCAAGGGAGTCTGCATAGCTGTGGGAAATTGGTCGGGTGTTGCCAATTTCACCGTGACGTCGTTGGATGACTTCAAGATGATGCTGGGCATGGATTTCCTTATCGCGGCTAAGGTGATTCCGATGCCACATTTGCGAGTTGTCGGCTTCATGGAGGAAGGCTAATTGTGTATGGTGAAAGCTGCACGAGGCAAGCATTCAAAGGGAAAAGCTATCAACGCTACTCAGTTCATGAAGGGTAGCAAAAGGGGAATGACATACCTAGCGGTGCTCGAGAAGATAGAAGGCTTCGAGGAGGAAGGCCTTTCGTGCGAGATCAAGGGTGTTGCAAAGGAGCGTCCCGAGGAGCCACTTCCGCAGAGGGAGGTGGACCTGCTACCGGACTGAGCATGAGTGCAGAGAAGCGCGTCGCAAGCTGCACAGAGGTAGAAGCGACGAGGCGGAGTAACTCGCGCAAGGAGTTGCTCGAAGCTCGTGGGGAGCATTCGGATCGACATGTTTGCAATGGGACTCGCATGCGCGGAGGTGTTCAAAACCATGTGCATCCATGAGACGAGGGGGATAGTCGACTCGATAGCCCGCACAAGATCCGTCATGTGCCGAGGAGGGCACAGACTGAGGTCAAAGTTGGTGCGGCGAACCAGTTTACTTTCGATCTTGTGGAGAACATGGTGAAAGGGAAGCGTCGTACGAGACGCACAAAGAAGGGACGACATGCAGCGACCATGCCTACGAGAGTGGACGTCGTTCCAAGACTTGGCACACCCGTCGACAAGGGCGTTGACGAAGCAGGTGGGGGAGAATGTCAAGCACAAAAGTTTGTGCCCCACCGAGACGAACTTGTGTAACTCTACACGGAGCGGGGTTATGCTGGAAGCTTCTGGAACTTTCAAGAAGATGGTGGAATCTTCTGGAAGACTCAGGAATATTCTAGAAGATGGTGGAATCCTCTGGAAGACTCGAAATCTTTCATGAAGACTCATGAACTTTCTAAATGTTCTATAAGCCTCCTTATAAATATCTAGGTTCTAGTGTTTCCTAGAATAATTTCTGGAATATTCTGTTTTCAGAAGTTTTTTGTAAGTCCTATGAGCACTATAAATAAGTGTGAGGCCTCATTTGTTCCTCACCACCCAAAGTTGTAATCTCTCTATAGTAAAGTGAAGTTTTAATCTTTCAATCTCTCTTTTGCTCCACATTATTCTCAATATCGCCTTAGCGATCTTCGGAAAGGCTGTCACGGGACTTGAGTTGGAAACTTGTGCGCCGCACGGGTCGAAGTGTAGCAAAAACACTAAGTCCGTGACACGTTGATGTTGCTATTGTTGTCGCTGCTACTGTTTCTGTTGAGGCGGGGGAGGGGACATCCTAGAGCGGGAGAGAGAGAGAGAGAGAGAGAGAGAGAGAGAGAGTAAGTTAGGGCAAGTCACGGGTCGGGGTAGGAGTTGAACCCATAACCCGCACCCAAAAGTTAAAAAAAAGAGAAAAAAAAAGTAGAGGTAGGATTTGAACTCATGACCTGAGACCAACACCTAACACAGATTTAAACCTACCTAGCCAAGAGAGCACATAAAGTTTTGTGTCATGATAATACATACATGCTAGTTATGCCTGTTTACATGTAAAAAAAAAATCATTTTGGGGTCTAGGCGGCCCTCCGACGCACCGATTCCGCCTAGCGAAATTTAGAACATTGCGTAGGAGTGCTAGGATCTTGGCTAAAAGGAGCTGCTGAAAAGGATATGCCGAAGGACATGATCATGTACAGCTGAATGGAAAATCATGAAAAATAGTTACGTAGAAATTAGGGATAAAGACTTGAGATGACATATTTTAAGGTATCTTGATATGAATTTCTCATGCGTGAGATGGTACTTTTTCTATGTTGTGTTTTATATCTATATTAATCTAGTTCTTAAACCTCATTTAGTTTGTTCCTCTCCACCATGTCCCATTTCTTTTTTGTTTTTGTTTTTGGCACTTGGGATGGGTTTTATACTAGTTTTATCTCCATGGTCGTAACACAAGGATGTTGTTGATCAATGATTTGTCAATCTATCCACATTCATTCAAAACAAGTTTGATTAAGTCATTAATGGATCAGAAGTTTATACTTGTGTTAATACCCAGATGGGGCCTAAGACCGTGTTGTGTGTTGTCTAACTGAACGGCTTAATGTTATTGTGTATGCACGGAAAACAGTTTTGCTATATTCAAAGCCTTTACTAGTGAAATGCCAACTAGAATGTGCCCAATAGTTACATGGTTCTTTGTGTATAGTTTTGGTGGTAATGATATGTTAAAATATTTGGTTTGTTATGTTATGTCTATAGCCTTATATCAGGCAGCTACTTTACGATCCTAGATAAAATTGATCTGTTGGCCTGACCATCCTTCTGTCTTCCATTGTGTTCTTCTTTCAGTTTGGGCAGACGCAGATACATGGTTTGAAAGGCAGCAGCAAGAGGAAGAGATGCAGCGGTTGCAGAAGGAACAACAAGCTGCCATGAAGGAAGCGGAGGAGTTGCATAGGAAGAAACTAGCAGAAGACCGAGAAGGGGAGAAGGATGAAGAAGAAAATGCTAATAAGAAGGGTGGTAGTGATGATCCAATGGCTATGGCTGAAGTTGAGGCTCTAAAAAGTAATTAGAAACAAAAGTGACTTTGCCCTCATGATGAGCTGGCTGTTTATATGCTCTCAGATGGTTGCTGCAAGAGTGAAGGTACCAAGTTTTATCTTCAAATTTGTGAGTTTTGGTTCCATGGACTCGATCATATGCATAAACGCCTTAGTTCTCACATGCTAATATGATGGTATCCTAGTTGGAATGATCAGGTGGTTCTTGTTAGCATTGCATTACTGAGTCCCGGTCACATCATGTAAGTGAGATTTCTTTTAACTAAACTCTGGCAATGAAACAGTTATTGTGGGTGTTATGCTAATGCAGGGTGAATATTATGGAATTTTGATGATCCATTTCCAAAAATGCAGTTTTATTCTCCGGTTGTAGGTCCCCCCATTGCCACCCGTAACTGCTATGGTATTTGATGATCCAATTCCAAAAATCCAGTTCTATTCCTACCAGGTTGTAGGTACCCGTTGCCACCCTTTCTTAATTCAGATCTTTTGCATGTTCTTACAGCCTATTTCTCAAAGTCTCTTCTTAAAGACATTCAATTTTCCCTTTGTTGAAAGTCCTTAGGTTCTACTGGATATTATGCATCCCCAATCATGGGCTATAGCCTATAGGCCTCATGGTTGGTAGGTGAGGCTTTAGACAGAAAGCATCCGACTGCTGGTCCAACCAAGTAATGAGTGACTATAATGCCTTCCTTGCCAAATTTGCCTGTTGTTGAACATTCTTACTGTCTCTAATCACGTTGGCACCAAGTTTGCCTGCTATTGCGAGATGGGTTATGCAATGTAAATGGGGGCACATATTGCCTAATCCTATGCTACAGTAACTTTCTTGCACCTCAAACTTGCTCTTTTAGTGATCGATCAAAATTTGCACGACCTATCCAACCAAGAAAAAGGGGGGGGGGGGGGGGGGGGGGGGGGATGTGACTTATTGCAGCAACCATCTATATCTATGATGATCAATGTTGCACAGATACTCTTCCAGAGCAACACTCCTGTCGGATTTGCTCGCCCATGTCTAGGGCTCCAAAGAGACCTAAAACATGGTTGAAATTGTTTGCATGATCCTGTTCACGACAAACATAGTTGAAATATAAGAAAGTAGTATTTCTTTGTATCAAATTCTTTCTAGAACTTATCGGAGGAATTAGTTACTATCCGATATATACTTAAATATGGATATTATTAAGATCTGATATACAAAAAAGTCTATATAAATACATATTATGTGTATATATATTCGTATCCATGCCTTACTCCGTATTCCGAATCTGTATATTGTCCATATTAGTATCTGTGTATAATAACTGAAAAAGTAAACTAGGATTTACTACATCTATCTACTACATACTACCCTCCTGTTTTTTGATTGAAAATCCCATGCTCTTGATCAGATGTTGAAATATTGCAAGCTTGATCATGTTCAAAACTATCAGTTTTAGAGAAATGTTTTAGAAGCAGAGCTTCTTATAGAGCTTGATCACGTTCTAAACTGTCAGCATAAAAGTGCCCCCAAGTTTTGTGTATTTTTTAATAAAATCTTCTGAATCTCATGAATTGCTAATAAGTTCCTCAAATTAGCAGAAACTCGAGTTATGAGCCCCTCTCCATTTATTTTTGGATTATTTTAATCCAATCCGTCGGTTAAGCTAATTAATTGATGCTTTAGCCCTTGTTCAATATTCTCCTCTTCATCTCCTTTTCATTTCTAATCATTTTATTTAAAAATCCTAAGACCTCCCACCAAAATCAAGCTCTTCGATTATGATGGATTTGGAAAAGAGTCTCAACGATTACATGAACAACATATGCATACCCATCTAGAGTATTGTTTGGGAGTTTTTATGGAATCAGTAAGATCTCTAAAAAAATTCGACTTTGCACCCTTTAGTTTTAGTTTTCCATTTTATTTTTCACTTAGATATATGTTCTATTGAAGTATTTATAGCATGATATCCAAATAAGTTTTGCATTCTCTAACAGAGAAGATTATTTGATATGATGGGATTAAATTTTTTAAAGAGGAAAAGAGAGGAGATGATAGAAGCACAAGGATACGAGAAAGAAAGAGGGAGATTTGTTGGATGATGAAGTTTCAAATAGAGGTTTGGAGAGTTTTAATGGTGGTTGGTGAAGATGATAATGGAGGAGAGATTACTTCATAAATTTGAACTATTATTGCGGGCTAAAGTAGTAAAAATATATATTACCATTGAGTATAATGAAATATGTCTTTTGTGCTTGGCTATGGGGACTTATAACTCTATTTCCACTGATTTGAATGACTTATTAGCAATTCATAAGATCTGGAAGATCTATTAAAAATTACTAAATTTGGGGGGACTTATATGCAAGTAGTATCCTGCATCGGGCCTATCAGGTAGCTTACATATGTAGATTGGAAATTTTTACAGAACCATGGCCGAGAGACCTCTCTTCTCTTTCAAGGAGAAATAACTAAAGAATGAAATATCCATATCATTTAGGACCATAGAGCCTGTTTCTGTTTGATAAAAGCAAAGTATAATCAAGAATGCCACAACTGTTGCAAGTATGGATGCCATTTTAGCTTGTCCATATTTTGTTGATGTTGGTTTTTATCATGTTTTACAAGCTTATATGTTGGGTTCTTCTGTTGTATTTATTAATTACTTGTACTGCTATGATAATTTCTCCTCCAAAATATGGAGGGCAGTGGCTGTAGTATTGCTAATTTAGGAGGTAGCGGCTATAAGATTGCTAATCAGCAAGTCCTGGAATCTCTCTCTCTCTCTCAGTCATCCTCACATCCAAGAATCTCACGAGACTGGAAAGGTGCTAATGACTTGAAAGGTTGGTTTCCTTCACAAGTTGCTATGGATAATTTTCTTGCGTTTGCACTTGGATCTTTAAACTAGTTTTAGGTTTTCTTGTGTTAGAGATTATCCATTTTGGAATCTTCATCACCAGATGCTATTCTTTGGTCAATTCGAGACAGTGAACTATTAGGTAATAGTTGATGCCATTACCTTCTAGAGGCATCTCTTCTTGTTGTAGTTTTATTTAGACGGCAAGGTAGGTGGGTCCTTTGTATGGTTAGTTGTTGAAGGTTCCATAATTTAAGTGTGTAATACTTTAGGCTATAAGGTTGTGATGTAGGATGATGTGAAGATAGTTTGAACTTGACAGAGAAATTTATTGCAAGAGTCGCAAGTAACTTCAAAGTGAGGATTATCAATTTGGACAAATCCACTTCAGTTCGATAAACCCAATTTTTAAGTGTCTAGTGGAGTTTTTTTTTTTCTATTCTTCCAGGTTAGTTTTTGAAATTCCAAAATGTCTCGTAAGATTCACCAATGTTGTAAGAAACAGTGATAAAAGTCTTTATCATTTAATTTTCGGACCTCACGAATCAATCTAACAAGGACCCAAAATCACTCACAAACGGATCCAAACCACAGCATCCATCTTCTCTCCTTCGAACAAACCAACCTCAGGCTCTTCCGAAGAGGAATCTGTGCCCTCTTGTACATCCTCTCTTTCCTCTATTTCCTGTTCGCTAATGCGGTCATTTAATCGCAATGTTGAAGATCAAAATAATTAAGGGTGGGTGGAAAGTGTTGACAGTTTTTTTTTTTTTTTTTTTTTTTTTTTAAATGGAGAAGGTTATGTATGTTTGGATATTTTTGATGGTGGATTTGGTTAATGTATCTTTGAAGTTTTGTTATTTTTGTTATTTTGTTATTTTTATTTTTGGGAAGAGCAAGTGATATATGTAATACACTATATTGTGGCGTTTTAAACTTAAACTATATCTTGGATACCAATATTATCCTTTATTTTTAAGTTTTGAGAAGCTTCTTAGTCATCAATCAAGCATGATTCACGAATGGAGCGGTCCGGTCCCATTGGATTGGTGTTTCCGAGTCCTTCCTATAGGAACAACTTGACTAAAGTAGTTGGACAAAGTATAGTAATGGCAAACAATTTTATTGGGTAGAGACATCAGGATGATGGGCCTTGGTCTCTTTTTATCTAACTATCACGAGGTTCTTGATTATTATCTTACCTCAAAATTGCCTACAGAAGAAAAGGTCCAACATTTCACAATTTTTTTTATAGTGTTTTTGTAAAGCAGTAGTCTTTTATTAAAAGATGACCAGTATCATTTTATTTCATGAATTTCTTCATAGGAAAAAAAAAGGGTTGAGGAGTATGGTCAGACTACCTCGTGGGTCAATGTTTTAGTGGCAGAAGGATAACTTTGTGATGGAATAAGTGAACTTTTGAATTGGATTCATTACTTAAACACAGAGAGAAGGGATGCATTTGGCCAAAGGAGAGAGAGAGAGAGAGAGAGCGGCCGGCAGGCATCTTACTTTGTTGGAACAAATAGACAGATGGAGCGGTCCCCTCCATTGATTTTCATTGGGCCCCAACTGTTGATACACGTAATCTCAACCAATTAAGCCATGCTTCGTCCGCCCTGCCATAGATAGGTGAGATAGAGGAGGACAAGGGAAGGGACATGGACATGGACGAGTGAGTGCCTGCCTGCCTTGTGCTTCTTTTGTCCTTTTGCACACCTGCGTTAATAATATTCATGTTTGCAGATGCACTCATCCTGGCCTGCTTGTGTTGTGTCCCAACTTGATCATCGAGGGACCATCTTTATTACTCGGACCAAACGTGAGAAGTTCCTCTTGTTGCCCGTGTCCGATTCGAGTGACAAGTTGCAATTTCGCTGTCTCTGTCTGTGCATTTATTCTCTCTTTAGTCTTTAGTAGAAGCATCTGCTAGAAAGAAACAAACCTTGAAAGCAAAAGCATATTTTCAACTTAAACCCAACCGAGGGAGGATGTTTGTTGCTTTAACTGTGCATGTTGAAGAGTGGGGCCTGATCACAGATTTACATTAATGTTCACTCAAATGTTCACTCAATGATAACACAGGATGTGTCGGTTACACCAAAGTTGACAACAGCATTTTGGGAAGCTTCTATGCCAAAAGATTATAACCACAAGTAATTAAAGTGTAAGAAGTAGAAAGGATATAATTTGGTCAAGCCTACCAACAAAAAGTTGAGTTCACATACACAAGCAACTGGTTATATAAAATGAAGCTTAATTAATGGAAAAAGAAGATGCGATGTTGCTTTATTTACTCGGTAGATCTGTTGCTTATGCATGGTAGCTGTACTAATATACGTTAAAGTTTCACTGTTACAAAAGTGGAGAAACATTGAAATCTGAGTAGTTTATAATCTGGCAGAGCAAAGCATTTGTCAAGTGGGAAGCTATTGCCCACCAAAACAAATATAGTCTCTGCATCCAAGCTCAATCGATATCTGTCCCTGCTACCTGAGCGATCGGTGGGCGCCGTGCTTGCAACATTGTTGAAAACTTGAAACTTATCAAGTATGGATGTATTTAATTCTAGTCATAAAAGTAACACCTAAGCTCTTGTAGAAAAAAAAAAAAAAACATATACACACACACTTAATGTTAGGATGAAAATTGCTAGTAAATAAACGAAGGTGTGTCAAAATGATAGAAAGGTGATTGAAAACGTCCTTGTCATGTGTTGCCACAGTACACAGTACATGACAGCCAGCCAGTCAGATCGGCTCTTTGCTAGAGGGAATTAGACTATGAAAGGAATAGGATATTGGTATCACATTTTAAATCTATTGCCACCATTGCACAGCATAGTTGCAATGGTACGCAGGAAGACCTCACTTAATTTTCTCACTATCCTCGTTGACATAAAAACAACCACCCAGTTTCAGAATGGTGGTCAGCTGCAATTGATGTAAATATTAACTGTGGCCGTCTCCTACTCTTTGCTCTGCTTTGCTTTAATTACAAAAAGATTACGGTCTATACTTGAATATTTTCTTTTCTTAATTGTGTGTTTATATACTCATTAATCAACTAATTGAAGAGAGGGTTCCTCTCCTCAGAAAACTTATAAAGGTGTGTGTTAGTCCTGATTAGCTACAACACTAAGCCAAACCCAGATTTTAATTTTGGAGGGGGGATATATTTGTCAATTCGGGTATGATGTATGCATTCCCTCATATTTTTGTTTTCATCTTTTGTTCCCTTGCATACCTGTTGGCAGGAAAGGAATATAAATGTGAGGAGCAACATCATTCATCGATCACCAATAATGAAGAAGAAGATATTGAATTGACTATGATTATCTCTCTGTCCGTTCAAATGAGAGACTTATTTAGTATTGGGCAGGTGTGGTGTTCAAGTTCTCAGTAGTTACTTATGGTCCCAGCAGCTGCTGCTGCTGCTGCTGCTAGGACTCCTATATTGGAACCTTGTCTTGTGTCATGATTATGTTGTGTATTACCACCACACCAATGAACCGTAAATATGCTGCTGAATGAAGCGCTATATATATATATATATATATATATATATATATATATATATATATATATATATATATATAGAGGAAGCGGATCAAAAGTCCTCCTTAGAAAACCCGCTAAAAACTCCTTCACTCTCAGCCGTCCATTTAATATTAATATTAATGTTAATGTTAATGTTAATATTAATATTAAATACTAAAATTAATATTACACTTAACATTTAAATTAATATAAAAATAAAATAAAAATTAATAGTAATATTAATATTAACATTAAATGGACGGCTGAGAGTGAGGAAGTTTTTAGGGAATTTTCTAAGGGGGACTTTTAATCCGCTCCTATATATATATATATATATATATATATATATATATATATATATATATATACACTATGCGTATGGTCCCAGTGGCTATAGTCCGTTGGGAACGGTGGAGCACGCCCCGGCGCAGTGGCGCGGGTTTGAGCCCCCTTGGAGGCATGCCTCTAAGCACCATTAAGAAGTGGACACCCTCAAAAAAATAAATAAATAAATAAATAAATAGATAAAAATAATAAAAAATAATATATATATATATATATATATATATATATATATATATATATATATATATATATATATATATACTATGCGTATGTTATGTATGTAGTAGGTAGTAAGCAAAGAGACAATGGAATGGATGCCTGCCTGCATGTATTGTTGTACCGTATGTTGTTGATGTAAATTAACATGCGTTGTTTAAAGCTAACTATACTTATTAGATAGTAACACTGACGGACTGACTGATGTAAAGCTTTGAACCCCCCACTCAGCCTGCCATTCTTCTCTTTTCTAAATGATATGGGGTGGGGTTACGTATGTATGTCTAATTAATGGGCACTCACTTGGAGTTGGAGCTTATATCTATCTGTGGAGCCGAGCATCTTTCTTATCACTCCGGCCCCCATCTTCACCTCCTTCAATTCAATTCAATTCAATTCAATTCACGCTGACTGACTGATGATTCTAGTGATTGACGACTAGTACATTAGCTCTCCACTCCTCTCCTCCTCTCTCTCTCTCTCTCCATACGGACAATCCCAGAAGGAAGGAACGGCATAGAAACATAATGGGTTTCCCTCTTCGTCTTCTCTTCTTCACACTACTCTCTCTTCTTGCTAGTTATTCCCTCTCCCTCAACAATGAAGGCCGCTATCTCATGGACCTCAAGAATGGCTTGGAAGATCCTTCCAACATGCTCGCCAACTGGGATGACCGTGACCGAACCCCGTGCAACTGGACAGGTATCACATGCACCACCACTTCCTCCTCCGACGAATTATCAGTCACCTCCGTCGACCTCACGAACTACGGACTCGTCGGACCCTTCCCCGCCTCCCTCTGCCGCCTCCCCAACCTCTCCTTCCTATCCTTGCAGCTCAACTTCATCAACGGCTCACTCACCAACTCCTCCGGCCTCTCTTCCTGCACCTCCCTCCTCCATCTCGACCTCTCCCTCAACCTCCTCGTCGGCCCCCTTCCCGATTCCCTCTCCTCCCTCCCGCTCCTCCGACACCTCGACCTCTCCTCCAACAACTTCACCGGACCCATCCCGCCTTCCTTCGGCATGTTCCCGCGTCTCCACAACCTCACCCTCGTCTACAACCTCCTCACCTCCGCCATCCCTTCCTTCCTCGGCAATCTCTCCACCCTCCGCCAGCTCAGTCTCTCCTACAACCCCTTCGACCCCGCCGGCACCATACCCCCCTCTCTCGCCAACCTCTCTTCCTTGCAGACCCTCTGGCTCGCCGGCTGCGGCCTCGTCGGTCCCATCCCTCCCGCTCTCGGGAGCCTCGCCTCCCTCGCCAACCTCGACCTCACCTTCAACTCCCTCACCGGCCGCATCCCAAACGAGCTCGCCGCCGGCCTCGCTTCCATAGTCCAGATTGAGCTCTACAACAACTCTCTCTCCGGGCCGTTCCCCTCGGGATTTTCAAACCTCACCGCCCTTCGCAGGATCGATGCCTCCTTGAACCATCTCGACGGACAGCTGCCTGCGGACCTCTTCGACATCCCGCTCTTGGACAGCCTTCATCTCTACCAGAACCGAATCACCGGAGAGATACCCCCTGGCGTGTCCAGATCCAAGACCCTCGTCGAGCTTAGGCTGTTCGGTAACAGGCTCACCGGTACCCTCCCCGCGGACTTGGGCAACAACTCCCCGCTTATGCTTATTGATCTCTCGGACAACCAGCTCTCCGGAGAGATCCCTGCTTCTATCTGCGATCGCGGCCTCCTCCAAGAATTACTGCTTATCGACAATTCCTTCTCCGGCAGCATTCCTGATGGCCTTGCTCGGTGCCGGACCCTCACCAGAGTCCGTTTGTCTAATAACAAGTTCTCGGGCGACATTCCCCCGGGACTGTGGGGCCTTCCCCATGTCTGGTTGCTCGGGCTCGACGGGAATTCCTTTTCCGGTCCCATCTCTCAGACCATCTCAGGAGCACACAATCTCTCCATACTCACCATGTCCGATAACGGATTCAGCGGAAGCATCCCTCCCGAGATTGGACACCTTCCCAGCTTGTACCAGTTCTCCGCAGCGAACAACGGGCTGACGGGGCCGATCCCCCCTTCGTTGGGCAGCTTGGCGAAGCTCGGCCAGCTCGACCTTCACAACAATTCGCTCACTGGTGGACTCTTAACCAACATCGACTCATGGGCGAAGCTGGCACTACTGAACCTTGCCGACAATGATCTGACTGGGACGATACCTCCGCAGATCGGTAACCTTCCGGTGCTCAACTACCTCGATCTCTCGGGGAACATTCTTGACGGAGAGATCCCTACTCAATTACAGAATTTGAAGCTGGACCGGCTCAATCTGTCCAACAACCAGCTCTCCGGTTCGATTCCGCCTATGTACAAGTCTGAGGCCTACAGAACAAGCTTCCTTAACAACCCTGGACTCTGTGGCGAGCTGGCTGGGCTCTGCCCGGGTCTTCCCAAGGATTCGCATGGACACGGGCGATCGACTTCTTTGCTGTTCGCGTTGATCTTCGCATTAGCCGGCATTATTGTCCTGGTAATTGGTGTGGGATGGTTCTACTTGAGATACAGGAAATTCAACAAGGCGAAGCTCGGGTCCAACAAGTCCAAGTGGACTCTAACATCCTTCCACAAGCTGGGTTTCAGTGAGTATGAGATCCTGGACTGCCTTGACGAGGACAACGTTATAGGCAGCGGGGGCTTCGGGGAAGGTTTACAAGGCTGTTCTCAGTAGCGGCGAGGCTGTCGCCGTGAAGAGGCTGTGGGGAAGTGCAAAGAACGTGGACAAGGCCGAGGACGATGCATTCAAGGCTGAAGTCGCTACTTTAGGAAAGATTAGGCACAAGAACATTGTGAAGCTGTGGTGCACCTGCAGCCACAAGGAGTGCAAGCTTCTGGTTTACGAGTACATGCCCAACGGCAGTCTGGGGGATGTGCTGCATAGCGGCAAAGGGGGTGCTCTTGATTGGCCGACGAGGTACAAGATCGCTCTAGACGCTGCAGAGGGGCTGTCTTACCTGCACCATGATTGTGTGCCTGCGATAGTGCACAGAGACATAAAGTCGAATAATATCCTCTTAGATGTGGGCTTTGGTGCTCGAGTGGCAGATTTTGGGGTTGCCAAGGCGATGGAGGCAGTCGAAAATGGGCCAAAGTCGATGTCAGTTATCGCCGGATCGTGTGGATACATTGCGCCAGGTTAGTGTCATGATTTATTTATTTGTTAGATATCTAAAACATATATAATCAATTAGTGTTTGTTTCATTCGTTAGTCTGCTAATTCCTTTATTATTAATTATGTGAATCTAGAGTATGCATACACTCTTCGGGTAACAGAGAAGAGTGACATATACAGTTTCGGAGTTGTTATTCTGGAGCTAGTGACCGGAAAGCGTCCAATCGATCCGGAGTTTGGGGAGAAGGACTTGGTGAAATGGGTGTGTGACACATTGGAAGAGAAAGGGATTATTGATCACGTGGTTGACACAAAGCTTGATCTGCCCCTCTACAAGGAGGAGATTAGCAAGGTGCTAAGCATTGGCCTCCTCTGCACCAGCTCCCTCCCTATCAGTCGCCCTTCCATGAGAAGGATCGTAAAAATGCTGCTTGAACTAGGTGGTGAAGATGACGCCAGCTCTAAACCCAAGGCTAAGCAGCAACAGCAGCAGCATCAACAGGAGCAAGAACAAGATGGGAAACTCTCTCCATATTATTTTGAAGATCAGGATGTTGTTTGAGATCGAAACACAAGAAGACAATTGACAGGAAAAAAAAAAAAGGTTGAATTGCCTAATCTTCATCTGACTCAGTGTGCCAATTATAGATATAGATGTTAGAGAGGCCACATTTTCTTAGTCTTCCTGTTTGTGTATATATTTTGTTTCTCCTAACAAGTGGGGTTGAAGATTTGTATGTTACAACCGACACATTTCTGTACTTTGATCCTGTTTGGGTTCTTCAAGGAACTCTACCAAAGTAGGGCTTTCTTCTGCTGGCCCACTTGCACAGTTTTAGTTTTTTTTTTTTTTTTTCCAGCACGTGCGGGTTCGCGGGTTCAGTTAAATCGTGTGTCCTCTGCACACGATTTTTAGCCGATCGTTATATCATTTTGGACTCTTCGTACGGATCTTGTCCGCACTAGCTTTGTCATCATCGCCTCACACGCATACCCCGCGTACTCTGCACGCTCCAGAGCTCCACGAGACGGCCATTACGTCTTTAGACGTCTGCAACTCAACGTCTCGCTTTGTTTACGACGTCGAAGGAGTCCCTGACGTCTTTACGATGCCTACGACAGCCGATGTCGTCCAGCCACCCGTTCTATTTGCACGACGTCCTTACGACGTCTTCTTGACGTCCTTACGGTACCGTACGACGGGCCGTGTGGTAGGCCGTCGTTTATACCCGTGGTAGAATGGTGCCGGTCCTCGACCGTCCGTTCGGCGCCCTAGCAGTTGAGTTTTCATGTACGGACGTTCCATTCTGGCCCACGCTAGCTCAGATCGTGGCCATTTTTCGTCAGTCCTCCGACGTTGTCGGTGTCCCACACCGTGCAGGCCAGGCTCATCATCGCCCTTGCACAGTTGAATCGGAAGATTGAGACTTGTGGCATAATACATTACACCACCAAAGATAAGCACAAGGGGTTGTTTTGATGGCTACAAGTGGAGTGTGAAAGTGGACGATTTTTTAAGGCAATTTAATAATTTTAGTGTTTGGTTAAATATGAAATGGAGGATATAA
Organism: Iris pallida; assembly: GCA_029216955.1. Lineage (NCBI taxonomy): Eukaryota > Viridiplantae > Streptophyta > Magnoliopsida > Asparagales > Iridaceae > Iris > Iris pallida. The sequence continues at coordinate 8,088,479 of JANAVB010043017.1, forward strand.
AATTTGAAATATCATTATTTCTTACCTATTTTTTTATAGGAATAATTTAGTAAATACTCCCATTCCAAATGTTAAAACTAACATATACCCTCACTATTATGTAAAATAGAAGATTTTTTTTTAAGTGGGGGTATATCTTTTTTTTACTATTCCGTACTAAAAATATGAGCATTTGGTAGTTAAAAAAATATTGAGGATATATACTAGTTTTAACATTTGGAATGGGAGTACTTGCGAAATTATTCCTTTTTTTATATGAAGAAAGACCTTTCTACCTTGCCCATTTTTTAGCATGACCGAAAAAGTGACTTCTGTACCAATATAATATTAGTAAATAATTAGTACTAATTTTAAACAAAATAATTAATATATATTAATTAATTTGTTAGTTAAATAATTAGTATTTATACTATTCAATTTATTTTATTTAATATCAAATACAAAATTAATACTAATATTAAATCAATAGTTAAATAATTAATACAAACTATTTAACTAAGAAATTGAGTTTTTTTATTAAGTACTAATAAAATAATACTAATATTTAAATAATTATTATTAATTATTTAACTACTTAGTAGTGGTTATTATTAAATAATTAAATAACTAATATTAATATTAAATATGTAGTTTGCTAATTTTAATTAAATACTACTAATTATTAAGAAATAACTAATGCAAATTTATTTTATTTAATATTTAGTATTAAATTTTTAGCTAATGTTAAATGATTAAAATAAGTAACAATACTGCACAATATAATATTATTTAATACATTATTAAGTACTTAATAAAATTTTTTTGGTAACACTAATTGTTAATATATAAATTTAAAGAAAAGTTAAATAATTACTGTTAATAAATTATTAATTTAGTTATATAATTAATATGTTTTGTTACCGAAGACAGTCCTATATGAAAATAATATAAATTGACAGTTTTTAAACTTTATTCTGGATTTCAGCTTCTTCCTTCCACGGCCTAGGCCTCGGCCTCGGCCTCGGCCTCGTTTATTTGGGCCACCTTTAAGTTCATTGTAGCTGAGAGCAATATATTGGATCCACGTACTGCAGCACAATATGTATCCATCCAACTGATACTCTTTCATTGTTTTATTTGTTCGATGGAGTCTTTATTTATGTCAATTGTGATTTTGTCCGACGTCTCTTTTAGTTGGCTATAAATTGGAGTCCTATTGTCTGTAATCGATTATATTGATGCATCATTTTTAGCAGATAGCATCTACATCTCTTAATTTAATTTAATGAGTTAATTCTTATTCCTAATTATCTTTTTGATGATGCATATTAGCTATTTAGCTAGGAAAGGAAAAGGAATGTTGGTGGAATTGATGAATGTTTTTTTTGAGGTAGGAAATTGAAGCAAACTAATTTACTATTGGTAGAAGAAGAGTCAAGATGAGTTCCTCTACGATTTTTGAATAATTAAACAAGGGTTCCAATTTGCCCCCTCCAACCATATTAGCATACTAAACTACAGAATAATTGCTGCAGCTGCTATTATGGGAGCACATTTAAGGACTTGTCTACTAATTAACTTACTGCAGTTTCAACCATAAATCCATATATATATATATATATATATATATATATATATATAGTTGTTAAGAGAGATGCATGCGGTCCAAGTGGTCTGGAGTTCGAGCCCCAGTGGAGACGAGTTAATATATATATATAGAGAGAGAGAGAGAGGAAGGATCCGTATTTCTTTACTTTTGCATCCCTCATATATATATACTAGTAGATGCACGTGCTTTACACGTATAATAACATATAATAAAAATTATATTCAATTATAGCTAAATATTTCTTCTAGCTCATGGGGTTAAGATGAGATGTATTCTTCTTGTTTGGTTGAGTTTAATTCCCAATGTTGAACATATATAAAAAAAATAAACTTTTTTTTAACAACTTCTACATTTTTTTTTTTAAAAAATTAAATGGTTGATGATATACACACGGCTTAGACGACTCAACCTTGAACCGTTTTGAAGTCCCCATATAATAGTACTAGTAAATGCACGTGCTTTGTACGTATAATAACTGATAATAAGAATAGTATCCAACTATAGTCAAATATCTATTCTAACTCATGTGGTTAAGGTGTGAGGTATTTTTCTTATTTGGTTGAGTTCGATTCTCCATGTTGACAAATTTAAACTTTTTTCAACAATTTTTATAAAAAAAAAATTCTTTTAAAAAATAAAATGAAACGTGATATAATGACGACTTAGACGGCTCATTTTTAAGCTGTTTTGAAGACTCATTATATATATATATATATATATATATATATATATATATATATATATATATATATATTAAAAATATATATATATATATATATATATATATATATATATATATATATATATATATATATATATATATATATATATATATTAAAAATATATATATATATATATATATATATATATATATATATATATATAAAAGGAGGGATTCATATTCTCTCACTTTTGCATCTCCATGATAACAATATCAACGGTTAAGATTGGATGTGAAAGAAGGAATGTATGAGGGATGCAAAAGTATAAAAATACGGATCCTTTATATATATATATATATATATTTCATGTCATGGAGAGACTGCCATGTTCCAGTCGTTACAAAAGTGAGGGGATGTGAAAGAGGTTAGTTATAGTGTTCATATTTAAGATATGTTAAACATACGCAGATAAATAAGTTTTGTTTTATTTAATCAGAGAGAAAAATCAATTCCGCCATGTTGCAATCGTTAGAAAACAATATGCATCTAGTCATTATATAAGGAGGCTAATTAGATATGGACAAGTCAATAGAGCAGATGGAATTGAGGAGCCTGAGCCTCCATGACATTTTCACTAGGAGTCGATCGATCGGATCGAAACAATTGGGTCGATGTTCGAAAGGGACGGCCGTGCAGCACGGGCTAGGTAATTTCTACTCAATTACTCGGCTATTGTCTTCTCCTCTGTAAGTAGGGCATAAGCCAAGGAGAAATACAACCATGCACAACCTTATCAACCATAACATATATATATAGATGAGCACAATTATTATTATTATTATTATTATTACACTTCTTTTTAATTTTCTAATATTCAAATTTTAAATTTATCCTTGTATTAATACTATTGACACTCCTAAAATGTCACCATACACTCTTTCCTCCATACATATACAAATTATTGTCATATTTACTATATGGATATATTTGGAATTAGAATGATAAAAAATTAAAGTGAAGTACATGATGACATTTTAGAAATGTCAATAACATCACCCTATTATTATTATTATTATTATTATATAAGTTAATAATATGTCAACTATCCAATAAGAAACTGTAACATATTTTTCTCTTCTGATACATGCTTTTCTTTCCTTCTTCCTACAAAAAATCAATTGTTCATTAATTAATTACGGACGTAGAATGATGTAGGATGATTGACTGTTCTCATAGATAACAATTCTATATGAAATTGTTGTATTTTAGATGTTTGTTGTATGATCTAATATATAAAAATAAATATTTAATCAAATTATATTTAATAATGGGTTTGTTTAAAAATGGTTAACAGAATAATCAAAGGTCAATTTTTTTTATGCTACTTAATTCGGAGCTCATATTCAACATGATGAATTAATGTCGAACTGTTATTCTGTAATTTGTCAAGTAATCAGGCTTTAACAATAACATGATTATGTCCCATCCACTTTCCATTGGTTATTTAACTAATCTATTTGTTAACGAATGTAATTCCTTGTCTTTATCATCAGTGTGTAAGGAAAGTCACGGCAAGGCTTAGTCCTGATCTCAACAATTTCGTTTCATTTGTTAAACAAATGGGGGGCGGAACAAGCAAGTAATTTGGACAAGTTTATTCTTGTCCTCTGTTTAATCAAACTGTCTGTTGTCAGCTAGTATTTGTTACATATCTAAAACATCAAATCAATCGACTTCTTCACCTCTAATTTTCTCTTTTATCCACCACCACAGTTCATATAATTAAGGGATATTTTGTAAAACCTCCTCTAAATAATGGGCTAATTTGCGAAATACTCCCTAAAGATCTCGAATTGGTAAAATCCCCTTTCCGTCAAGACGCTGTTTGATTTTCGGTGACGTGACAATTCGTGTGTGTTATTAAGTAAGAAAATAAAAGTTAGACGAAAATACCCCTGCGTACGTGGCAGGGGTCCTCCAACGGTCTTCTCTCTCTAAAGGAGGAAACACAAATTATTATATTTACAGTAAGGAGGAAATACAAATTATTATATTTACAGTTAGGAGGAAACACTAATTTTTAATTTCTGCTATCAACTATCAGCTGCAGTCTTCTCTTTCATGTCCACAGTTTCTAGACATACACTCTAGGTAATCAGCCGTCATCCATAAACTGTCGAAAAATACATGCACCAAACATAGTATCATTACAGTAAGGAGACGCATAAATACAAACACAAAGTTCAAATATGCTAGATTCTTCTCTTTGTCAACTATGCATACTGCAACAGGAAAATGTACTACCTGTGCCACTGCTCGACATTGTGAGGATTCTGCCTCAGCAGCACGCTATTGAGCAACTCGGGCCTCCGATCAAACAGATGCTCGAACCTCGCCAACCTCAAATCCGCATCGTCGTCGTCGTACAACCAGAACTCACGCAGGAAGCTCTTGGCCAGCTTGTCCACCCCATCATCCTTCCTCCCCCCTTTGCTGCCGTCCTCCTCCTCGCGGTCGTCGGAGCCCCCCATCGTCTCGAGCTTGGCGGCAAGAGCGCTCTGCTCGAACTGCGCATAGGACTCGAAGATGACGCTGAAGTCCCTGACGGTAACGACGTTCTCCAGCCCCTCCTCGAAGATATCCCTGGCCTTCTCGTAGAGGCCCCTGCGGACGTAGTAGTCGGCCAGGGAGGTCCAGAGCCTGCCGATCTCGTTGGTGAACTTGCGGATGCCGCCGCGGATGATGGTGTCGACGTGGAGGCCGGAGACGTCGGTGGCGTGCCTGGTGAGCAGGTCGCAGAGCTCGAGCCAGAGCTGGTGCTTGGTCTTGCCCTTGACGGAGGAGAAGGAGTCGTCGTTGAGGACGGAGGCGAGGCGGTGGGCGGCCTCCTGCCAGAGGGAGGAGGCGAGGAGGAAGTGGATGAAGTCCTCGACGTGGGAGGGGTCGAAGAGGAGGTAGCGGCGGTAGACGCGGAGGGAGGTCTCGACGGGGACGCCGGGGAGGGAGACGAGGGCGAGGTAGGGGGCCCAGACGCGGTCGTGCTGGGTGACGGGGAGGGCGCGGCGGGCGCGGTCGAAGGCGCGGCGGGGCGCGGGTGAGGAGGCGCTGGGCGGTGAGGGAGTGGAGGTAGTGGGTCCAGATGCGGGGCATCTTGTGCATGGTGACGAGGGCGCGCTCGAAGGTGTTGTTGAGGGAGGCGTAGGCCGGGTGGGAGACCGGCAGGGGGCGGACGAGGTCCAGCCGCCACTCCCTCACCGCAAAGGAAGAAGATGGCCACGTACGCAGGGGTATTTTCGTCTAATTTTTATTTTCTTACTTAATAACACACACGGATTGCCACGTCACCCAAAATCAAACAGCGTCTTGACGGAAAGGGGGTTTTACCAATTCGAGATCTTTAGGAGGTATTTCGCAAATTAGCCCATTATTTAGGGGAGGTTTTACAAAATATCCCTATAATTAATTTGACCAATAACTATTGTCCTTTGAGTGTTTTTGAATAGATTATGTTCATAGTGATTATACAAAATTAAATTATTGATCAGCACTACTTTTCATACCTGCCACGGTTACCTAATCCTAGTGAATACGTAAACTATTAGGAATTGATGTGGGCATCCGCTTAGACCATGGGTAAAGTGCATTTAAACCCTCCTTAGATGTAACGAAAACGTAATTAAAGACTCTCTGATCTGAAAAACCCAAAAGGTTACGAAAATGCTCAAATCACCCCCTAAGCTAACTTTTCTGCTAACGGGAGTTAAAATGGGGTTGTGTTGACCATTTTACCCCTGGGCTATCTAATATTATCTTGTTAAAAACGGTTAGTTCTAAAATTATTTTGTTAAAAACGGTTAAGCAAAAATACTTGTTAAAAAGTGGATACATATTAACAAAGGAAAAATGGTCTTTGCTAGTAAAATTATTTTTTAAAATTATTTTAATTAATATTAACTTGTTAAAAACGGTTAGTTCCGTAAAAAAAATGGATAAATATTATTTAAAATTATTTTCTCATAAATTATTTTTTATTTAACAAATATATAAATATTTTTGGGAAAAATAAAACTGATAAATACAAAAAAATCAATTCTTAAAAAATAGAAATGATGAAAAACTGGAAAAAAAATACCAAATAAAAAACAAAAAAAAGTACTATTAAAATATGGAAAAAAAATAAAAAATAGAAAAAATATTCCAAAAAACCAAAAAATGAAGATAAATCTTAAACAATGAAAAAAGACAAAAACAAAAACTATACAAATTTGAAAATAAAAGTCACTCTTAAAAAACTAGAAAAGATTATTAAAAAGATGAAAAAAAATATGAAATAAGAACTAAAAAATGGAAACAAAAAACAAAATATTAAAAAGATTATTAAAATAACCTCCCGTTCCTAAAAAGATAGAATTCTCATGCTTGACGTCATTTTCGAAATAAATGTTTATAATCTAAATAGTAGGTTTTCATCTTAAATTTTTTTTGGAAAAAAAATCTTTTAACAAATGTCCGGTTAGTCCTGAACTATCCAGCCATTTAACTTATGGCATGTTTTGTAAACCGTATTTGGAGCTAGATAACTGTAACTAATATTATATTATTTAATATTTTATAATAATTATAATCTTAATTAATAATTATAATCGTAGTTAATAATTTATTAATTATAATTTTATTATAATATTAATTAATAATAATTTAATCATAATTATAATTATAGTTAATAATTTATATATTATAATAATTTTAATTAATAATTTAGTAATCGTCATTATAATCATCATTATAGTCTTACTTAATAATTTATTAGTCATGACTATTATCGTAATTATTTATTTATTAATTCTAACTGAAATTGTAAATCTTGGTACAAATTTATTTTCATCACATGTATTACTTAAACAAATAACTTAAATATTACTAAATGTGTCAAAAATCCAAAAATAAATTGTTCTTCCATAATTTCTATTTGGACGTAATATTACTGTAACTAATATTAAATTTATTTTCAATGGGCTAATTAATCCACAATAGCAATAAATTGTTCTTCCATAATTTCTATTTGGACGTCTTGAGAAAAAAAAGGAATAAGTAAAAAAAGCTTCAAATATTAGATGAGAGCAAATAAGTAAAAAAAAATGGAATATAAAAAAAATTTGCAGTTGGATTTGAGATCTGTAGGTAAGAAAAAGCTTCAATACATTAAATGAGAGCAAATAAGTAAAAAAAAAAGGAATATAAAAAAAAATTAAATATTATTTTTCCTTCCAACCAACCGGTCAAAAAATAAAAAATATAAAGTTTAGGTTTTATGTTTCAAACAAACATTCTTATAGAGAGAATGAAAGAGAGCAGCAGCCACAATGTAACCATTAGCATTAGGGTATTTTGCGAAGTGCACTTTTTTTTAATCCAAAATATGGGCTCTAACTGCTGTTCTAACGTCATTTTGACGGAAAGGGGCATTCCGAGCAAAAAAGGTTTTGCGGGAGGTGCAAACTGCTTAAGTTTTCTAAAAGGTCTTATTTTGCGAACGAGACAACTCTAAGGAGGGTTTAAATGCACTTTACCCCTTAGACCATCTCCAATGGTGATTTCTAAAATTGAATTCTTATCATACTTGGCATTGTACTTTAAGGAGATTTCTATCCTAGTTGGAAGAGTTTCTACATAGAAATTGTACACATACAAAAAATGCTCTCCAATGGTTCTCCATTTCTACCTACGTCTCACATAGTAAAAGGGCCAATTTAATGACGTGTGGCCCAATAATAATTATCATGAGAGATATGAGAATTTCTATGAGAGTTTCTACATGTAGAAACCCTCCTATAAAGTTTTCATCCTACACCATTGCCACCTAGGATAGAAATGGTGATAGAAACCACCATTGGGAGAAGTTTTTTCTAAAATGAATTTCTTCGATAGAAATAGGGAAGATAGAAACCCCCATTGGAGATGGTCTTATTGTATAAGCTTAAACCCATGTCTCATATTAAATAGGGATAATTAATGTCTAGATCCTTAATTTTATATCAACTTAGAATTTAAATTCTAACATACCCGATTAGAAAATTTGGAGCATGTATTTCTATTTTTAACTTTTTTTTTCCATTATACTCTGAACATGAGTACAATGGCAACAACCAAGATATATCCTATTATAAATTTTATTTATAGAACGTCCTTTGGAAGCGCATTCTTGTGCTGTTTTTGGAATTTTGAGAAATTTTGTATTTTTTTTGTAATTTTGCATAACTTTTATGCTCTTTACGAAAATTTTGGCTGTTAGAATTCTAATTGAGTTTGACATGTGTACCTATATTCAAGTAGATGTAATGTATTACAGCTAGAGCTTGTTTAGATAGTAAAAATTAAAAGAAAAGTGAGAAAGTACACATACATGTAGTGTATGTGTTTTGTATGTATTTGACTTTTATTCTAAGTTCTTTATATCCTCCTACTTCCGTGTGTGTTTGGATGACTAAACCATAAAGGAGATATTGGGGAGGTGAGAAACTAATAAATGAAAATGATTAGGTACTAATTAACTTAGTTAAGATATAACTAAATTATAGACAGATAATGTAGCCATCTTTTCTTTGAAAAAGAAAAAGAAAAAGAATAGCAACCAAATACTTACAAGTTACAATCTTCTTATAATCTCTCTCCCACTCCTTACACATGGTCTCACTGGGTACCACCTCCTCTCTCACCCCCTGCTACATGGGCCCCATCCGACCCCACCACATTTTCTCTCCTCCAATCGAAGTCCGACATGTGACGGTTGTAAAAAATTGTAAGCATTTGATTGTAGGCATAAGAGCAGTTGGGATTCTCAAATGCAATTTGGGGTCCAAATTTTTAAAAAAAAAGTAAACGTAGAATGTGTTGAATTTGTACGAGAATAGTAGGAAATGATAAAGTGCCGGTCCCAAAAATTGTGTGGTCAAAACTTGATGTGAAAAAGTAATAATGTAAAGTTTAAAATCTAGAAAGTTGGGTTCCAAAATGAAATTTACTATTTTACAAAATGAGTTACTACAATCTAGAATCTAGAAATTGGAAACCTATGGGTAGGATGGAATCAAAATTGTAAAAATTGAAATTAAAGATGAGACTTACTATTCTATATGAGCTCCTACATTCTAAATATAGAATATAGAAAATGAGATGAGTCTTACTAATGATGCTCTAACAGAGCTAACAAGAAAAACTGAATTAGTTAAAAGGATATGCATGTGTGTGACTGTGTCCATGTTCTTGGGTCCATCATCAGCCCGACAGTGACGTACGTACGGATTGCAACAGCCTTGTCATTTTGCATGCCCTGCCGGGGTTTCAGCCTTCAGGGGATAGTCAGACATTCCCTTGTTCTCCATATCTCAAACATATATATATATATATATATATATATATATATATATATATATATATATATATATATATATATATATATATATATTATAGAGAAAAAGGGAGGTATGATGTCACCTCATGGGAGGGTGTCTACTTGTCACCCCCCATGCTATCATCAAGCACATGGGTGCATGATGATATCATGTGGGAGGTGACAAGTAGACACCCTCCATAGGGTGGCACCTCACCTCCCTCATATATATATATATATATATATATATATATATATATATATATATATATATATATATATATATATATATATATGGAAAATTCTACAATACATCCGTTGGAAATGGATGTATCGATACATCCGAAATCTGGACCGTTGGATGTTAATCCAACGGTTCAGGTTTAATTCAGATAAAATAATACATGAGACATCATTTAATGCTGATTTAGACTTTTGACCTGTTGGTAACTTGCTTTAGCAGGTCATTCTTCACTTTAATTTTTTTAATGGACACCCTAAATTAACTCATATTTACTCTCTCAAAAGTCCATCCAATTTAATCTGAACCTTTTTTTTTGGGGTTACAGGCCATGGTAGTCGTGGTGGTGCTGGTGGTGGTGGAAAGAGAAACGGAGATGAAGAAGGAAATAAGAAACGGTTCGGATCGCGTCGAACGTCGTCGAGTACCCCTAGAACAACGAGGAGTACCAGCTGCGCCGAGAAGAATCGGTCCGCTTCGCGTCGGACGTCGTCGAGGCCTCCTCGAACAAGGAGAAGTACCAGCGGCGCCGCTCTAATTTTACTGTCCATGCCATTGTCTGAAATTTTATTTTTCATTTAACAATTTAATATTTTGTTAATAAAGCTACATGTCATGATGGTGGTGGTGAACTGAGGAAACCTGCTTCTGAGGTCGGGCGGATTATTTTTTAACTTTTCTAAAGATAATATTTTCGAGGAGAATATTTTTTTGGACAAAAAATGGCCATTCTCTTTGCTTTTAACACGGAGAATGGTACATTTAGGACGGAGAATGGTACATTTAGGACGGCGAATGGCCATTCTCTTTGCTTTTAATATGGCGAATGGACGGTGAATACGGCGAATGGACGGAGAATGGCCATTCTCTTTGCTTTTAATATGGCGAATGGACGGTGAATACGGCCAATGGACGGAGAATGGCCATTCTCTTTGCTTTTAATACGGCGAATGGACGGAGAATGGTACATTTAGGACGGAGAATGGACGGAGAATACGGCGAATGGCCATTCTCTTTGCTTTTAATACGGCGAATGGACGGTGAATACGGCGAATGGACGGAGAATGGCCATTCTCTTTGCTTTTAATATGGCGAATGGACGGTGAATACGGCCAATGGACGGAGAATGGCCGTTCTCTTTGCTTTTAATATGGCGAATGGACGGAGAATGGTACATTTAGGACGGAGAATGGACGGAGAATACGGCGAATGACCATTCTCTTTGCTTTTAATACGGCGAATGGACGGTGAATACGGCGAATGGACGGAGAATGACCGTTCTCTTTGCTTTTAACACGGAGAATGGCCATTCTCTTTGCTTTTAATACGACGAATGGACGGAGAATGGTATATTTAGGACGGAGAATGGTACATTAAGGAAGCCGACAAAAGCTCGTTCTCTCAAATCTTTTCTTTGTGTAAATTAAATCCAAGGAGGACACAATCCCTAATTTTAGTTATTGCTTAGCAGAGTCTGCTTAGTTGTTGTAAAATTGTGGTGTTGCTTCTGTGACACTTTCATCTTTAATCTCATATTTTCTATGAATATGTGTTCTGTTTGATTTTGATTTAGTAATCTTTTCGTATTTAGTTTTTTTGTTTCATCTAACAATTTAATATTTTTGTTATAAATCTACAGGGCATGGTGGTGCTGGAAGGAGAAACGGAGATGAAGAAGAAAAGAAGAAGAAGTTCCGGTTCGCGGTGGACTTCGTCGAGTTCCTCAATCAAGCAAAATTAAACCTCTTATAGAGTTCCTTAATTGGAGTTGATCACGATAACCTTTTGTAATTTTCAAACGGATAGTAGAATCTTCCTCGAGCCCTCCTCAATCAAACGGCTAGTAGAATCTTCCTCGAGCCCTCCTTAATCAAACGGCTAGTAGATTGTTTGCTAGTCTCGAAATTTATTTGTCTTTCCATCTTCCTCACTTTTTGTACTTCTCTCTTGCTATATATACAATAGTTTTCTTGTTTCATAGTACTATTATTCATTCTGAAATACATAGAATAGTTTTCTGAAATACAATAGTTTTCTTGTTCTCAAGATGTCTACTCGTGTGGGGGGAAATGTAGAAGACGTAGAAGATTGGATGCCAAATCCAAATGAAACCTTCATTCCGCGTTTGTTGCGCAAGATTGAAGAACATCTGTCGACGATTTCAGCTGATGTTGCAAAGATAAAAATTGAACAAATGAAGTTATCTCGGCGTTTGGATAAGATTGAAGAATCTCCAGCTTTGAAGGAGGCATCTTCATCTAGAGCATTTAATAATGTGAAGGTGGTTTCCGTTGAATCTTCTTCCGAAGAGGAGGACGTGGAGCTACAGTCTCGTAGTAAAGCATTGGACCGATATCTCGCATTGGACGCTATAGAAGAAGAAGAAACTGACTTTAGCAGTCCTTCTAAAAGAATGCGTAGAAATTTACATCAGGTCACACCATCCAAAAATTTAATAAGGGGTTCAACCTCGAAGCCTAGCAATTGTACTAGTGTTTCTTCGAGATATTACGACTATATTTTTGTAGATGATAGACCTGACGAGTAAGTAATATGAGTTTTGATTTAATTCCAACAGTTTTTTTCTCCTAATTTATTCGTTTCTTTTCTTAGAGAAATAATATCATCTTGCAACAAAACCTATGTGTCTCGGTGGGAGATGAAGACCTTAGCTCCTTTAACGAGAATTACCAATGGGGTATGTATAGATAGTATATTTCTTCTTAGATGCCGTCTATGTTTACTTCGATTCCATCGCTGACATTTTTAATGTTTTATTCAGATTGTAAGTATTGTCTCTGCTCTGCTCACCGCGGAGGAACGGAAAAGAACCTCCAATAAAGCTAATGTATAATTTTTACCAATAAGGATGTCGGTGAGTGAGCATTTTATTCTTCAATGCATATGCATTAACAATTTTCTCGTTTGTTTGTCCTTCGTAATGTATTAATTGATGTGTATGTAGAAAGTCACGTTACCTCAATCCGTCAAAAAGGCTCATGAAGTATGGAAGAAGTTTAAATACTTTCAGGATTACATGGAATCTTTAAGCACTTGTAAAGAGGTATTAATGTATTTATGTTTAATTATTAATCCTAATTTTCTAAAAATTTACTAATTTGTTTTACCTAATTATCCTGATTCAGATATACATACCCATTCATTTGGGCGAACACTATACTCTTGCAAGAGTTGTGTTTAAAAACAGGACTGTTGAAATTTGGGACTCACTTGCATCTAAAGATGATCCGATTCAAAGCAGAACAGTTATAAAAGAAATAGTAAGCTCATATTTATCAATTTTTATGAATTGGGTACAAGAATACGCATTATACTAATACATATTGTTTTCTGGTAATTGTAGCTTTCAAATTTGGATATCTTTCTCGAAGAAGAGATTTTGAAGCTGAGAGATGCTAGGTTCAGCTTTTCTACTTTTGCAATAAAACGTCCTTCTTATGTTCCCCGCCAAGGCAATTTAGTTGATTGTGGAATTTTTTTAATTGCATTCATGAAAGACCGATGTAGCCTGGACTACCGTTCTATCGATGTAAGTATGAAAATATGTCGTCAAAAACTTCAACTTTTTAGAGCAATATTTTTGATGTTATGTTTGTTATATGCAGTTTGATGCGGAAAAAGAAAGACGCATAGTTGCTGAATGGATTACAACTTCAGAGCACAATGAAGAGCTAAAAAAGAAGTCCAATCTGGTTGAATATGGAAGACGATGATTTTTTTTCTTCTTCTTTTATATTTAATGTATGGAAAGCCCTAATGTATTATGTTCATTTGTTTTGTTGAGTTGTAATGACATTTTTGCCAAACGGCTTCAATTCTTTTTAATTAAGCAGAAAAGAGTCTTTTGCCCTTCCATCGAATGACATTTTTGTCCTTCTAATTAATTCAAAACACCCCCGAACCCTTTTATTAAAAAAGAAAAGGAAAAAAGAAAACCGTTTCGGAGCCTCCTCTTCTTCCATACTCCACTCTGTACTCAAACCTAGGTCATTCTCCTCCAAAATCTTCAAACCTTCCTCCCCATTCGTAATATTCACACCATGTCGGCATCAGCGACAGAATCATCACCGGCAGCATTACCAAATAGAGAAGATGCACCAGTTACAGAAAATCCAAAAGCGACAGACGGAGAACAACGGAAATCCTATTCTAAGAAAGTTGCAAAAAAGAAAAAGGAAAAAGTTGCTAAACAAAAAGAAGTGCAAACAGAAGGTATAACTTTGATTTTATGTTCGCAAATTCTGTATATATTTCAAGGAAAATGACATTCTCCGTCATAAAACGCATTTGAATGTTAAATTCTATTCGCCGTTTAATTTGGAACGGATAATGTCATTCTCCGTCTAACTTGAAACGGAGAATGCCGTTCCCAGTGTTAAAACCCATAAGAATGGCCATTCTCCGACCTAATTTTTGGTTTTTTTTTTGTTTTGCAGAAAGAAAATCTGTCAGGAATAAGGATTCAAGACTTTTCCGTTCTACCTTCAAGCCAATGCTAAATCTTATGGAGGAGGTCAATCGAGATGCTGGCCGTTTACCTGAGCCAGTTATTGGTTCCTTGAAGAATACCGGTTTCTGGAATTTTGTCGAGATTTTCTACCAAAACAGAGTCCACGTCTCCGAAATGGCCAAGGTAACGGAAGGGCTTGAGAATTTAATTGCAAGTTACACAGAAGAAGAAGATGGCGTCGGGTGCTTTGAATTGAGCACCACTGTTAAAATCGCGCCAAGCGTCAAGGATATGGCAGTCATATTCGGTCTACCGCTGAATGAAGAAAGCGTTGATGATGTTTCTTACAGAAGATTGATAAAGGAAAAACAACAGCAGCCCATACCACCAGCATCTTTGAGCCTGTACAGAGATCATTTCACAAGATTGCTGGCTAATACTAAGGGCAAACACTCAGAAGTCACGAATAAGGAAGTGAGAGACAAGTTCTTTGAATTGTTACGACGGCTTCGTGGAGGAGATAACGCTGTTAATCCAGATGATTTGGCCAAGCTAAGAATCTTTCACTTGTGCCAAACAATATTCTTCACAAAGTCTGGCGGTTCAAATTTGCCGTACAGATTCTTGGCCTTGGTAGACAATGTGGACGTCATCAACAGTATATGCTGGCCAAGGTTAATCCTGGCATATGTAATGGATAGCATAAAGAGGAGTAGAAGCAAAACTGAACATGGGGATTACTCAATGGCTTTCCACAAATTGGAAGGTTGCACAATATACTTCCTCTATTGGTTTGCAGAACATAGTAAATTTGTGGAAAGGAAGTTCGCCCCAATTCCTGATTACCCAAGATTTTTTACATGGAATGGGTACGATATCTCAAACTTCCTCAAGGCCGAATATCACAACAAAATGAGATCGAAGATGATATTAGAAGATCTGGTTATACCTGTTGGGGAAGAAGAAGGGCACAAAGAAGATGAGCCACCTATAGAAGAAGTTAAAAAAGAGGGAGAGAAAGAATACCAAGAAGCAGGTGGGAATAATTTTGATGAACAACGGATACCACCGCATCATGAAATGGGCGCTGTGATGGACGACTCAGCAAAGGAATTGGAGGATTTGAGAAGACATCATTCTGATATTCTTGCGCAGAATGAAGAACTGAAAGAAAAGTTGAAAGAGATGGAGGCACAAGGAGCGCAGTTACGTGCAGCCAACTTTGAGAATGCCATACTCAAAGAAAAGCTGAAAGAGCTTCAGGCAGAAGAAGAGCAACAACGTGCAGTCAACGTTGTGATGGAGGGCTCTGTGCATGAACTGGAGGATTTGAGAAGACATCATTCTGATATTCTTGCGCAGAGTGAAGAACTCAAAGAAAAGTTAAAAGAGATGGAGGCACAAGGAGCGCAGTTACGTGCAGCCAACCTTGAGAACGAGAAACTCAAAGAAAAGCTGAAAGAGCTCGAGGCACAAGAATCACAACAACGTGCAGTCAACATTGTGATGGAGGGCTCTGTGCATGAACTGGAGGATTTGAGAAAGCAGAATTCTGTTCTTAAATCAGATCTACATGCACAAGGTAAAATCTTTTCTATTTCAAATTTCTGATTTGTAATCTTCCAGGAGAATGACTATTCTCCGTGTACTATAACACGGAAAATAGTCATTCTCCGTGTTATTTGGAACGGATAATTGCTATTCCCTATCATTTCGATACTGGAAAGGTTATTCTCCGTGTAATTCCAAACGGAAAATTCTATTCTCCTTATTATATTACACGGAGAATGTCATTCTCCGTGTTAGGTTCACATCATACATTTCATTGTTGTTTGTTTTATTTCAGTGCGAACAACCAAACAACTCAGAGAAACAAATGAAAGGCTCGTTGAGGAGAAAAGGGAGCTTCAAAATAAAGTTGAATCGTTTAATATTGAAGCCAATGAAAAGGATTGGAAAATTAAAGATCTCCTAGCCATGGTTGAAGTACTTCAGGATGAGGAGTTACAAGCAGCTGCTGAACCTGCTGCTCCAAGAGAAGTCAGAAGAAGAGGAGGAGGATCGAGGGGAAAGAGGTTAATAAAAAATAATACAGTTGGAGAGGCTAATAAAAAACGGAAGGTTAATGCCGCTCCGAAATCCCGGGAAGACGCCAAAATGGCTGAATTAAAGAAGAACCACGTCATACTAAGGGAATGCGATGAACTCTTACTTTGAAAACATGCGGATGAAGAACTGAAGAAACAATACATCGACATCGTAATTCCCAGAAAGAATTCTCCAAAGTATGTATTCTGAACCCTTTTTTTCGTTCATTTTTTTTAGACTTTTTTCACAATTATGTAATGAGAATCTATATTTATTAATTTAATGTAAACTAAATTTATGTGCAGTGATATGGTATACGAATTTTTTCCGGAAAATGGTGAAAATGAAGTTTCAGTCCAGCTGTCGGCAGTAGACATGCAAGACATACTCAACTATGACGACATGGAGGCTGACATACTGGACATAATAATAAGGAAGATGAGAGAAATTCAAGACAGTAAAAGGTGTGCCCCGTCTAGTTCGAAGGAGGTGCCATTGATCCAGAAAAAAAGCCGGCGCCCCAATCACATAAGTGGTCTGCATTCATGACGGCCCACACATTGGTAAGTATTCAAACAGAAAATTCCATATTCATGTGTACACCGATGAAAAATGACAGAAAAAAATTACTCATGATATTGTGTATTGTTTTGGAAAACAGACCGTCGTTCAACGTGTCAATGAAGAAACCGTAAAACCCGGCGCCTGTGAAGACATCCAAACAGTAGTAGACTTCGTCATGGGTTTGGAGGACGACATAGAGTTGTTATTCATCCCACTTTTTAATGCAACCATCAAACACTATACTCTGCTCACATTCAACTTTATCTCCTACGACTGGACACACTACAACTCCTTGAGGCAAACCACGTACGATACGTGCAAGGTGGATGCAGAATTAACGAAGAAAACCTTCGAGCCTATCGTCAGGAGAAAAGTTGATATGATGAGGGAAAGATGCCCGGCGAAGAAGGAGTATGAGAGCAAAGTGCTGAATTGTTCTCTAAATTGTCCACAACAACGGGCACCCAACTGCCTCTTGTACACGGCGTATTATATGAATATGTTGACGACTCCTCCCTTCGAAATACTGGGAGGAAATGACAATGAAACTCACCAGAAGATTACAAAGATGAGGTTGTCATGGGCTAAGGAGTTGCTTTCAAGCAAATATGTAAAACGAACCTAGCAATGATATTGTAAAACAACAATGTAATTATGATGTAATTGGGCAAGGAACTTCTGTCTTTGATAAGCTCTGCTTTTATAATATAATCATTTTTGAATTACATTTACATTGTCAAAACCACGAAATGTTTGACTTTTATTTACATATGAAACAACTCGAACTCATGCGCCAAAAGGGCAGTCATTTTTATAATAAGATCTCCCAAATTCTGCCATTTATTGGCAAAATTTAACAACTCGAAATCATGCGCCAAGCTGCAGTCACTTTTATTGTCATTAATACCAATGAATCTGCCATTTATATGCCATTAATACCAATGAATTCTTCCATTTATATGCCATTTATTCCTAATGAATCTGCCCCTTCGGATTATATTCTCCGTTTTAGTTGGAACGGAGAATGTAATTCTCCGTTTACTTGAAACGGAGAATAACTTTCCCGTTTAAATTAAATCGTTTGAGTATTCTATTCACCGTTTATGTCTGCTCTTCTGTCTTTTGTAATAAAATCCTTTTTGAGTCACATTTACATTGTAATAACCACGAAAAGTCTGACTTTTTGAGTTACATGTACATTATGAAAGTCTGAAATACTACATAAAATCCTACTATCAAGAAAAAAGTTGAATGTGAGCTGCGTGCGGGCATCGCAGAGCAATGGAACTCCTTGAGGCAAATGAATTCCTTGAGGCAGTGAGTTCCTTTGTCTCAGTGAGTTCCTTTGCTCGGAGGATGCACGATGAAGTGGCTTGCCTCAAGGAGTCATCCAACGGTTCCTATGCTCTAACGATGCACGATGAATACCATCTACCAGACGGACAAGAACTAAAAGACGATAGTGTAATGCCTGTGGTTCGTATTACGTATTTCTGGAATACGTGTACGTATTTATTCTTGTATTGCATGATTCCTTGTTTAGTTTTCTTCATGGCTTGGCTTGGTTTATTCTTGGCCCGGGTTGGCTTGGTTCGATTGGGATTATTTTGGTTCATCATGAACCATGGATAAACCCCCCTACCTACCACCACCTTTGATATTTATTGCCCTTTTCTTCTTTCTCTCTCTTCATTACTCATCTTCTTCTTCCTCATTTACTCCCTTCACCTACCAGAGAGAGAAGAGAGAGGTCTAGGCAAGTGCAATCTTGCTTCATGATGGATCTCATGTTTTATTGTTCCATTCTCTTCCTTACTAGATTCTAAGCCTCTTTAGAACTGGAAGCTTTCGGTTTTGATGGTTATATTTTTGTAGATCTAAGTTTTAAATTCCTTCTTGTTTAGTTTTCTTGGTTTTGATCTCTAAAAACTTGGTATTTCCAAAAACTAGTGGTTTCATGTTGTAGAGAATTTGATTTCATGCAGTTTTGGCTTTTGTTTCGCTTGATTTCGACTCCGGATGAGTAAGTTATGGCCATTACAAGTTTTCGGAACTTTCATGGCTGAACTTGCTGTTTGGGGACGATGAACCTCATGCGCCCGGGAGGCCATGCGCCGGGAGGCCATGAGCCATGAAGTCCCGGCAACGCATCCCTTAACTCCGAGCGTGTCATGCGCGTAGGTTTCTTACGCGCATGTATTGAAGACGCAACGTGAGTTTCTCATGCGCCGATTTGCGCAGGAATCCCATGCGCCGATTTGTGCAGGAATCCCATGCGCCGATTCGTGCAGGAATCTCATGCGCCGATTTGCGCAGGAATCTTATGTGCCGATTTGCGCAGGAATCTCATGCGCCGATTGCGCAGGAATCTCATGCGCCGATTCGTGCAGGAATCCCATGCGCCGATTCGTGCAGGAATCTCATGCGCCGATTCGTGCAGGAATCCCATGCGCCAATTGCGCAGGAATCTCATGCGCCGATTCGTGCAGGAATCTCATACGCCGATTCGTGCAGGAATCCCATGCGCCGATTGTGCAGGAATCCCATGCGCCGGAATTGCTCTATTTCGCTGTTTTGCATGTTTAAGTCATTTTGTAGCTAGAATCTTGAAAAAACTCAAAACATGAAAGTTGTAGATCTTTTCCTTGGCTTCAAGAACATGTTACTAGTTATTCTATGCAAGTTTCTCTCATTCATGATAATGTAAGGGTAGAACACGATAGTGGCCTTGTTAAGGCGCACTTTTGACAAGTACCAAGTGGACATGACATGACCTGATAGTAGCCCGCCGTGGCGCACTCCTGACAAGAAAACCTGATATGATATACCCTGATATGCTGTTGCGACGGCTACCTGACATGACATGACCTGTTTAATTAATCAGGACACCGTGGGCGATTGTGCTTGTACAAATAATCCAGTCCTGTCTTGCATCATGTCTAGGAGGGGACTCCTGAGTACCACGGTCAGGAGTACCTACTGAAATGGACTAAGGTTAATAATTAGTATAATTCACTAGTCATGAAGAGATGTTTCCCAGTTACAGGCGATCCCGTTATCCCGGCCGCTAATGCTTGGACTTGTAGCCTGCCGACGAGTAGGGCACATTTCCAGCCCACTGTTATGTGGGGCACTCTTGATTGTCACTTTAAATGATTGAACTCTATTGTCACTCTAATGTATTGTACTCTCTGAATTGTCACTATAATGATTGCCTGGATAACCTGGATAGCTGCAGGGCCTGTGACTACTTGGAGCATCTCATTGCATCTTGCTAGTAACTAGGATTGTGATAACCCTAGTTAGTTAATGTAGAAAGCCGTAGGCAATGATTGGCCGTGATTGATTGGATGGAGTCTAGTCCAGTATGGTATTGTCTAGAATTGATTGATTGCAAGATTGTACCAGAATGATTGAATGATTGTCACTCCAGATTGTCACTATAATGATTGTCACTCCAGATTGTTACTTGACCTGATTTCTTATATTTATCTTGCCGATAAATGGTGAGAGAAACCAAGTTTCGTTCAGACGAAGGGTTACAACCCCGGTCCTTGTTTGGTTTACGGGTTGTAACCTAGCTATCTGAATAGTCCCATGGTTATCTCATCGTATATCATCCTGGCATGCTTTTCCATATGTCCTGTCTTTTAGTGATTCTATGCAAGATTGTCTTTTATAATTACCTATCATGCTTTTCTTAAATTACGGTCTCTTATTATGTAATTACATTATTGTGCTAATTTGCTGGCTTTAGTTCTTAGTGAAGCCTCCTTTGTGGCACTTGCTCTTTCTGGGGTCTGACCCAGCTGGTTTTGTATGGCCAGATACCGGAGCAGCACCAAAGGATCTTCCTGCTTTCCAGCCCGATGGTGGTCACCAGGCGTAACCAGGGCTTCGAGTGGGTTTCTTTTGTTCTCCCACTGTAATATTGTAAATTACTCTTCTGAGGCGTTTAGCCGACGAGCAAGTGTTAGCTCGATTGTACTTACTTACTGTCTGCCTACGGGCTGTAGCATAATTGACAAGCCCCGGGGGTTGATCATGTATGACTGAACTCTTGCTAGTCCTCGCATTTTGTAACGACTAGCTTCATGATCATTCCGAATATATAATGTATGGGATGCCTTACTATTGTGTATTTGGTGGTCTGACATCTTGTAATTACTATTAGTTGGTTGAGATTGAGACAATAGGCTATTTATGACCTTAAGAGACTGATGGTTGTAGTAAAACCCTCACATATCTAGACAGCCGTGACCGTATAGCGGGGTGGATCCTATTCCGTTATACGTAGCTGGCTATGTCTGCCCCCGCTCTCCAGTATTCTGGTTCTGGGGCGTGACAGATAGAGAACAACACTCTTTGACAAATGAAGCTTTCAATTGTATTCCTTGAGGCAAATCACTTCCTCGTGCATCGTCAGAGCAATGGAACTCCCTGAACAAAGGAACTCCGTGCATAGTCAGGGCAATGGAACTCCATGAACAAAGGAACTCCGTGCATCGTCAGAGCGAATCAAAGTGTGAGCGCAATAAATCCAAACCCACACTCTGTCGGAGCGCTCGCACTTTGATTCGCTCTGACTATGCACGGAGTTCCTTTGTTCATGGAGTTCCATTGCTCTGACTATGTACGGAGTTCCTTTGTTCATGGAGTTCCATTGCTCTGACGATGCACGATGAAGTGATTTGCCTCAAGGAATACAATTGAAAGCTTCATCTGTCAAGGAGTGTTGTTCTCTGTCGTCTTTCAGTTCGTGTTCGCGTGGTAGATGGTATTCATCGTGCATCGTCAAAGCATAGGAACCGTTGGATGACTCCTTGAGGCAAGCCACTTCATCGTGTATCCTCCGAGCAAAGGAACTTACTGAGGCAAAGGAACCCACTGCCTCAAGAAATTCCTTGAGGCAGAGCACCATGCAAAGCCATCCTTCTTCAACAAGGTACATGTAGAAGAGATAGACTCCTGGCTGGCGCTTCGACAGAGCGTGGAACGATAATAAACTCCAAACTCATGCACATCTCAGTCTTCTGAAAGACTTCACCACCGTGCATCGTCAGACCAATGGAACACGTTGAAGAGATGAACTCCTGGTGGCAAAGGAACACCGTGCATAGTCCGAGCCAATCAACGTGCGGGCGCTTCGACAGAGCGTGGAATGGCAATAAATCCAAACCCAGGCACATGTCAGTCTTCTGAAGGACTTCACCACCAAAGCTTCTTCGAACGAGGAGATCGACAACCAAGAGGAAAGAGTCTTACCAAGGCGGGGGATCGGTAGAGTCCATCGCCACAAGAAAAGCTAAGTGAGATGAGAACAAACTCTCTCTACACTACTGGCATTTATAGGCATGGAACAACTCGGACTCATGCGCCAAAAAGGCAGCCACTTCGAATTCAATTCAATTAATTTCTATCAATACCAATGCATCTGCCCCTTCTCAATTAAAGCTAAGTAAGACTTCCAACTACGGCCATCTATATGCCATTAATACCAATGAATTTGCCCCTTCGAATTCTGCCAACTTTGATACCCCCTACTGTATCAAAGTTTTGATACCCCCTATGTATGACATGTGGGCCCTTCCTGCTTTATAAAATGTGTACACATATATATATACATAAATTTTAATAGGGCCCACAAAACTCTTTTCCAACAAAACTCTTTTCAAAGTTTTGATACCCCGATGTATGACATGTGGTCCCCTCTTGCTTTGTAAAACGTGTAATCATATATATATACACATTAATTTTTGAGATGGCCCACATGTCATACATAGGTGCCTGTATCAAAGTTTTTTCCCTTTTAAATGGGCCCCATAATTAACTTACAAAAAAAGTATAAATAAAACAAAATTTTGTTATAGTCAAGATTAGAACCAATGACCTCTTGAATACAAGTCTAGCAGTGTAACCACGACACCACAATAGCATTCTCCGTGTTTTATTAAACGGAGAATAACATTCTCCGTTTTGAATTAAACGGAGAATAGCATTCACAGTGTTAAAAACAAATTAGAATGTTCATTCTCCGTTTTAATTTAAAACGGAGAATGATATTCTCCGTTTCATTTGTAACGGAGAATTATATTCTCCGTTTTGAACTTTACGGAGAATGCCGTTCCCAGTATTAAAACGATTGAGGATACTATTCGCCGTTTAATTTGGAACGGAGAACGGTATTCGTCGTTTATTTTGAAACAGAGAATAAGATTCCCAGTGTTAAAAACACATTAGAATGTTCATTCTCCGTTTTAATTTGAATCGGAGAATGAAATTCACCGTGTCATTTGAAACGGAGAATGTTATTCTCCGTTTTGAAATGCACGGAGAACATATTTTTTCCTTTTTTGATGTACTACGTTTTGAAATTGGAATTTAATGTTCTCCATTTTTATCTAATTGTCTTCTCAAACTTTTGCATTGGAGAACATATTTTTTTATCTAATTGTCTCGTGTGAATGATATCTTGCCACATGAGAAAGACATTATCTTAAGTCAACGACGTTTCATTTTATTCCATTTGCTCATTGTCACTATTTCGCTTTCGTACTTTACAATTACGATAATCGTGACCCATTTTTTTATAAAATCTACATATTCTAGCCTTCGGGATAGATTGACTTTCTGTAGGCTGGCTTGATTTCCCTTGAGAAGGCCTTCCTTTTGTTGCTACCGGATTTGGCTCTTTTAAAGCTTCATGCACTCCTTGAACTGCATCAGCTACCATTTGTTCTTCTTCGCCAATATCGGTCACCATTTCTTTCAACTCCATCAGAACAGACGACATCAACTCCGTTCCCCTCTCTTGAACTTTGCTTGATTTTTTACAATAGTATGTAAACAGATTAACTTGTTCATTAATATCACCATACCTTCTGCTCTCAATAATGTCTGGATGGATGAATCTTCTTTCTGAGCCAGGTCCGGAGAGATGACTCTCTTTGCAATCCTTGAGCCAACGAGATTTTATCAAGTTCTTTGGAATATCTCCAATTTGCAATCTCTTCATTGCTGCAAAAATATGCCTACAAGGAATCCCCTTGGTCTCCATCCACATGCATTCACATTTTATGATGTTGTCGACCGGAAGAAATATAACCTTACGGTTGACACTGTTTGGCGACAAATACTTTTGGACAGTGCAAACTTCTGTCTCTCTTACGATGTGATGATGGGGAACAATATATGCATCAGAACGTGTGATTTCCTTACTTACATCTATAAACACCATTTTAGTGTAAATTGCGGCAAATTTACCTTCTATTACGGCCATGCTAGTTTGATTCACAACCGGTGTTGAGAATTTATCATTGACATGCTTACCCATCTGGCCGTAACGTAAGGCCGCCAAACCGTGGTCACAATTTTGAAGGGCCTTCCAAAGTGGCAGCTTCTCATTCAAAAACCTTTTCAGAAATGCGTTCATAGATTCACATCTATTTGTTGCAGTAGAACCGCCAAAATAATTACCACGTAGGAATGTGTCCGCCCATCGCTCCCTCGTTCTGTACAATGCAGTGGTCCACTCATTATTTTCTAAATTATAATCTGTTAGCATCTGCTGCCAACAGTTTTCAAATTCTTCGACTGAATAGTACCTGTTTAGAAAACATGGACATTAACTGAAGTTGTGATATTGTAACAGCAACATACTTCAAAGTAAAGTAGCAAGTGTGCTATGTACCTTTTAATCAGAAGACTCAGTTTATTGTGAAAACCCTCTCGGTGTACATTTTTGGTAGCATTGTTAAGGATATGCCATGAGCACGTTCGATGAACTACGCTGGGCATTAAATCCTCAATTGCTTTATTCATGGATCTGCAACCATCCGTGAGAACTGTCAATGGTAATTTGCCATTCATACACTCTAGGAATTTTTGCAGAACCCAGGAATAAGTCTCCGCAGTCTCATTGTGGATCATTGCAAACCCAAACACACAAGTCATCGCATGATTGTTTGTACCCACTAGAACCACCAACGGTATTTGACTTCTATTTGTTTTATATGTAGAATCGAATGCTAGTGAATCTCCAAATAGTTCGTAATCGAATCGACAAGAACCGTCAGCCCAAAAGAGATGGGTCAATCTGGAATCTTCGTCTACCTTGTAGTCGTAGAAGAAATCTGGGTCACTATTCTCCTTTGATTGAAGAAATGTAAGTGTTGTCGAAGCATGAACATCGTCGAGTGCTCTACTATCTTGAGCTAGAGCGTTGTATAAATCCTTTCTCGTCCACCCAACATTATCCCAGCCACCTTTCTTCTCGACAAGTAAATTCCATATCTCTCCAGTCCCCATCCCTGATTGCTTCATAATCTTAATTTCTTCCAACTCTGCGGGTGTTATATTACGATGGGATCTCAAAAAAGCTGATTCATAATTACTCGCCAGGTTATGGTTGTGATGTACATGAAATTTTTTGAAGGACCACATCTTTGTTTTATGGGTGTACCCAATACGAAAAATTGCTTTACAACCACTTCTGCTTTCACTTCTTGGCTCACGAACCCTGTTTGGAGCTTCTTTGTATTTCTTGTGTCTGTATCCCGCATTCGAACAACACCAACTACAGATAGTCACCATACCAGATTTGTTTTTCTTTACCTCGTTCTTTCTAATACTGAAACTATATGCTTTTGAATAAATTCGGTAGAATGTCCCTGCTTCTTCAATAGAGTTGAACTGTAGGCCAACAATATCTTCTTCTAAGAGCTTGGTTGGATCTTTATTAATGTTGGCAGATTGCAATATTTTTTTCATCGTCGCTGCATCGAAATCCAATAGAGATTCATCGGCGTCCCTAAGAACAGAATAAAACAAAATAAACATGAGAAATAGATGTAAAAATATAATACATTTCTTAAATCTATTAGAAAGGGTGATGCGAAATAACATTTTGTTGTTTGAGTTGATGTCTTCATCTTGTTCTTTACTGTCTCCTAAGCTAACATCTTCCAAACTTTGCTCATCATCCAAATCATCTGACAGTCCTCTTGAAAGGAGGCTTTCTTCATCAACTAAATCTTCCACACGACGATCACTTTCTCCATGTGACGTCGACATTGAAGAAAATAGTGTGTGTTAGAAACCAGCAGAAGAAACGAAGGACAAGAAACAATAGAAGAAGAAAGAGTAATGATATTATCGTACCTCCATATTGACCCTCTATATATAGCCCTCCCATCTGATGTGGCATGTTAAATAAATGAGCTTCTTAGCATTTTCCTAAATTAATAGTGTGTCATCTGACATGACTGATGACATGGCAAATTTTAATCCAAAAATTTAACAACCCAATTTTCTCCATAATAATTTAACGTTAATATCAAAGTTATTTTAGTGTTAATATTAATTTATGTTAATATTAATATTAAGGTTAATGTTAATATTAATATTATTGTTAATGTTAACGATAATATTAATATTAATGTTAATGTTAATATGGAATATTAACTTTAAGGTTAATTTTTATTTTTAGTTTTATTTACAAAAAAATTTGCCACGTCAGCTGCCAGATCAACATGTCACGTCAGCTGCCACGTAAGGATGGACAGTTTGAAAGTGCAATTTGGAGGTACAAAAAACATTATTCAGGAAGAAACAACTTCCAGCAAGGCAACAACACAACCTTTTCGTCTTCATTGTAACTCCGTCACGTGGCCCTCTTTTGATGGCTCATGAAAAATCTTGAGTGATTCTAGGAGCAAGCATAATTTTAAGGAAACAAATTCCAACAAAACTTTCTCGTCTTCTGGGTACGTGCCTTATTAAAATGTGTAGCTAATAACGCATGAGGAAGCATGCAACAACAATCTCCACGTGGCCCTCTTTTGTAGGATAACACATGCAGCAACATTTAATGCTACGAAACCCTATTGTCTTGTTATGTATTGTGTATCCTATGTGGCATGAGGCAGAGCCGCAGAAGACAATAACTTGCATAGGCGGCTATATTCACAAATGACAAGAAGTTTAAAAAGTCATCTCCAATGCAAAAAAGTATTGACAAGACAATATAAAGTAATTTTTTACGACTTCCAAGACAACCTTTGCCCTTCTAATGATATGATATCAGTGTTTATTATTAAATTGTGTAGAATAACGCATGCAGAGCATTTAATGCTACGGAACTTGTTGCGTTAAGGAACACAGCATGTGAGAAAGAACCCGAGAGAGAGAGAGAGAGAAAGAGAGTGTGGGAGATTGGATAAAGAGGAAGGATCGAGCTCGACTAGATTTTAAACTTTAAATTCAATTTTTGGTTATCATTACTAATAACTAGTTGGCACGTACTAGTTTAGACGAACACTAACCGAGCCCCGAGCAACGTGACATCAGCTAGCTAGGTTTCTAATACCGTGGCATTCATGTTAATTTAAACATTTACAATATTATTGAAACTAATATGACTACTAAAATTAAAAATAGTTTTGGATTTAACATTTACTTCAAACTAGTTAAAGTTAAAATTGCATTCTTTTTTATTTAAAATGTAATTGGAACTACAATTAATACTAACATTCGCTTGTCCCGTAGTTTAAGTCGTATTTCCCTCGATGCTAGGCTTGACGTAGCCCTTGCTTGTCAAGTCGTTGCACGAACACATTAGAAAAGAGTTTTGTCGGGCTATCGAAGTATAGCAAGCACCGTCCCGTGTCACATGCATTTGTTAAGCAGTGAAAGGGTGTGAAGGCCACTGGCAATGTCAAGACATCACGGACTATAGCTGGGTTAGACGACGACCCTTTTGCTGCGGGCCGAATCGGTCCCTTGGCCTAAGAATGGATTGGTTGAAGGAGCAATACACAAGAATAGACTGCCATAGCTGGGTTAGACGACGACCCTTGATTTTCGACAGGTTGTAATATCTAACTGTTGTTAGATAGTAGAACTAGACAGTGTTCTACGTCGTTTCTGCAGTGTAGGCTGGGACGCTGTTACGTTATGGAATGCCCTTACTCCGGGTACGGGTCGTGATAGGGTGCGCGAGAAAGGAACACTGTCGCTATTGATTCGGTCGGGACCGATAGGTCGAGATCGATTGACTCGATCGAACGAGAACGGTTGAATTAAGATCCATTCTCTCGCCTGAAGTAAACTCAATGTGAGTGGCTGACCCTCCTCTTCTCGACCCCCTTCCTAGGTAAATTGATAATGTTGTTGCGAATGAAAGGATAAATGCAAGGGCACAAACACGGAAAAGGGATTGAGTTTTCAAAGATAATGTAGGCTATGTCTTAATAACTAAAAGGAAAATATGTCTTCGCACGGTTTTGGACAACTTGTCGACAACGTAGTTTCCTCGATCAGCACAGGTTTAGCGGGGACTTGCATCGGAGCTAGCTACTTGCGTTGAAAGGACCCCGATTAACAAAGCTATACGTCCAGGATGGTTCCAGAGAAGCCATTCCATAACGTGACAGCGTCCCAGCCTACACCGCAGAAACGACGTAGAACGATGTCTAGTTCTACTATTTAACAACATATATAATATCAAAACCTGTCGAGAACGATCAACTACGAATGGAGGACAAGCAATGTCAATATAATATACTCAATAAGCTATGATATTGTTGCGACCGTCCAGTGTAGGTATTTATGTATGGTATTTATGGTGCACATCATCTTAATTCAACCTAGTAGTTCAAATGAGGGAATTATGTATGGTATTTATGGTGCACATCATTAGGACGGGTTGCGACCGTCAAGTGTTGTGATAAGCTATGATATCAGTAGGTTTGGGATCCTTCGGATATTGGTCTAGCAACCCGTATCGAAGCGATCATAGTCTTACACATAAGGATGCCAAAGATGAATTACGGTGCGAACCGTCCATGGTCATTGTGTGATGACAGGCCATGGTCATTGCTGCGACAGACCATGGAGAACTTGCATCAGCTAGCTATGGCAGCAGTGGAGAGAGGTGCACCGGCTACAGTTCAGGGAACACCATGACTCCCTAGCAGATCACATATCGCTCTAATAATTCAAATCATATTTTACATTTATTGTCGTATCTTATATTCCAGTTCAGCTTTACTTTTCGTATTTCTCACCATGCTATGTTTCCATTACTCACATGCTCTACCTGCTTTTATACTATACCATGATTTGAGACTAAGTTCTATTTGTAAGAAGGGTTACAACCCCGGTCCTTGTTTGGTCCAAGGGTTATAACTCGGCTTCAAATGGTTTCCAAGTCGCCTATATCTTTGTCTTGTATTTCATTATAATGTCTCTTATAGTATTTGTCAATTCATATGGAACTGCTGTTGGTGTTTGTACTTGCTCATTTTTCTGACAGGATACCGTTGACCACGTACTTGTGCCCCTAATCAGGGTGCGGGTCGTGACAGAAACACCGTGACCTTCATATAGATAGGGCCGGTGGGCTGAGATTAGCGCTGGGTTGCAGGCGCAGGGACTGCCACCCTTATGCATATGTTTAAGTTTACGGTTGGTTGGTTGAGTGAAATGATATGATTTCTTATGTAAAGTTCTAACCTTGCAGGCTAGGCAAAATGGGACATAGATGAGGACGATCATAATGTTTATGTTAAGATTATGTCCAACTGTATCTGCCGCAGGGACACGGTGGTGGACAAGTTCATGATAGGTTCGGCTCGAGGCTGGACGTAACCACGTAACCACGTAATCGTGCCCCTAATCAGGGTGCGGGTCGTGACAGAAACACCGTGACCTTCATATAGATAGGGCGTAACCATGTACTCGTGCCCCTAATCAGGGTGGACGTAACCACGTACTCGTGCCCCTAATCAGGGTGCGGGTCGTGACAGAAACACCGTGACCTTCATATAGATAGGGCCGGTGGGCTGAGATTAGCGCTGGGTGCAGGCGCAGGGACTACCACCCTTATGCATATGTTTAAGTTTACGGTTGGTTGGTTGAGTGAAATGATATGATTTCTTATGTAAAGTTCTAACCTTGCAGGCTAGGCGAAATGGGACATAGATGAGGACGATCACAATGTTTATGTTAAGATTATGTCCAACTGTATCTGCCGCAGGGACACGGTGGTGGACAAGTTCATGATAGGTTCGGCTCGAGGCTGGACGTAACCACGTAACCACGTACTCGTGTCCCTAATCAGGGTGCGGGTCGTGACAGAAACACCGTGACCTTCATATAGATAGGGCGTAACCACGTACTCGTGCCCCTAATCAGGGTGGACGTAACCACGTACTCGTGCCCCTAATCAGGGTACGGGTCGTGACAGAAACACCGTGACCTTCATATAGATAGGGCCGGTGGGCTAAAATTAGCGCTGGGTGCAGGCGCAGGAACTGCCACCCTTATGCATATGTTTAAGTTTACGGTTGGTTGGTTGAGTGAAATGATATAATTTCTTATGTAAAGTTCTAACCTTGCAGGCTAGGCGAAATGGGACATAGATGAGCACGATCACAATGTTTATGTTAAGATTATGTCCAACTGTATCTGTCGCAGGGACACGGTGGTGGACAAGTTCATGATAGGTTCGGCTCGAGGCTGGACGTAACCACGTAACCACGTACTCGTGCCTCTAATCAGGGTGCGGGTCGTGACAGAAACACCGTGACCTTCATATAGATAGGACGTAACCACGTACTCGTGCCCCCAATCAGGGTGGACGTAACCACGTACTCGTGCCCCTAATCAGGGTGCGGGTCGTGACAGAAACACCGTGACCTTCATATAGATAGGACCGGTGGGCTGAGATTAGCGCTGGGTGCAGGCGCAGGGCCTGCCACCCTTATGCATATGTTTAAGTTTACGGTTGGTTGGTTGAGTGAAATGATATAATTTCTTATGTAAAGTTTTAACCTTGCAGGCTAGGCGAAATGGGACATAGATGAGCACGATCACAATGTTTATGTTAAGATTATGTCTAACTGTATCTGCCGCAGGGACACGGTGGTGGACAAGTTCAGGATATGTTCGGCTCGAGGCGGGGCTCGGCTTAGACTTCCAGATGCATGGAGTCCTTAGCGTTCAGGAGGAGCTACCGCATTGGCGTTCGGACTTGCGAGATGTTCAGCCGAAGACTACTTGTTGGCTGTAAAGAGACATAATGTATGGAACAATGTACTCCTTTGTGAGCTAGAGAGATCATGAGCGTTGTAGCCAATTGGCATGATGAGTTGGGCTATTCAGAGCCATTGTAACGTTTTTCTTCCGCTGCTTATGTTATCAATTTGAGCTATAAACACTATTGTGAATCTGTATCTTGCCTTGTACGAGCACAACTCCAGGCTCGTACGGCATCACGCCCCAGCGATGACGATGATTCGGGTAAAAACTTGATAATGATGAAGACGGTAACTCGGTCGACAAACGTAAGTATCGAGTTATGATCGAATTTTTTTTACAGTAGCATTAATATTAAATCTACATTGGATTTTCTGTTAATTTAAAATTTATAATATAATTAAAACTAATATTACAAAAATGCTATTTGCTGCCAAAAAATTTGGGTGATACCATCTTCCATTATGTGGCATATGACATGGTTGCTAACATGACAGCTGACATGGCAAAATTTAACAATAAAATTAATATTAAAATGAACATTAATAGTAAATAAATAATTTAATATTAAATTAACATTGATTAATATTAACATTAATATTAACATTAACATTAGCATTAGCATTAACATTAATATTAATATTAACATTAACATTAACATTAAAAAAATTTGGGTAATTAATTTTTGGGGTTAAAATTTGTCATGTCAGCTGTTATGTCATCTGCCATGTCAGATGCCACATAATGGGAGATGGCATCACCCAAATATGTTGAGAGCCCAAACGACTAATTGCTAATATTAATACAGTAGCATTACCGTTATTTCCCAATAGATTCGTGACTTGTTCGGTCACACCCCTCCACGAGCGGGTTACATACACCCACGTAAACGAGGGTTAAATAGCCTTTTCCAAAGAAGAGAACCCATCCGACTAGAGAGAAACAAAGAAAAGAAGAAGAAGAACAGTCGCAATGGAGAGGAGCAAGATCAACTGCAGCGGATGGGCCGTCATCCCTACCGAGATTCTCTCGACGATACTGGTACTGTCGGGGATGCCGGCGGACGAGGTAATGTGCAACGTGGTCCCAGTTTGCCGTTCGTGGTGGAAGGCGCTCAACGGTCCCTTAGACTATTGGTCCAACGTCGACTTGGTGTACAGTGGTGCCGGAGGACCCAGCAAACCGCTGAGATTAGTTTGACCGTAATGAAGCTCGTGGCTCGCAGTGAGGGACATCTAGGGTCCCTCTCCGTGTACAAGCTCGACGAAGCAGCCTTCTCTTTTGTATGTTTAAGGCCAGTGCAAAATTTTATTTGGTCTTATTCTAATACTTTATTTTTTCTATTACAAAATTTTACGTATACTTTTGTTAATTTCTATTGATGTTTTTCCATTTTTATAATACAGTGGGAAATTTCTAAGGGTTCTGCACATTCCGAAGTGCGACGTGAGTGATGAAACTTTCGTGAGACACTTGGAGTTTCTTCCTGTGCTGGAAGAACTCGACATTAGCTACTGCCTCTACATCACGTCGACTGGAATAATTTCTGCCGAAAATTATTGCCGCCGTCTGGTCAAGCTGAGTAGGGACATACCCCCTCCATCTTACATGCTCAGGAACAGATTCGTGAAGAACACGAAAAACGATACGGAGGGAAAGGCCGTGGCTGATTCGATGCCGCGTCTCGAGCACCTACATATGGGATTCAGCATGTTCAATGGAGACACGCTGCGATCTATCATATGCAACTGCAAGGGTCTTCGCCTGCTCGACATACGTGGGTGCTTCAACGTGATCTTCGACGACGAACTCTGGAAAATTTGTTATTCAATTCAGACGTTTAAAAAACCCTTTGATAATGTAATCCCAGTACCAGGAGAACCTGTGTATGAGTGGTATAATGATTTAGATACGATCTATCATTCCTGGGGTGAATGGTGAAAACATTAGCATGCATGCATGCATGTATTTCTTTATAATATATTTTTCACTAGTCTACATACAAGATATTTTTTATGAGTTTGATTCTCCATTTTGAGCAAATTTTACTTTTGTCAATACTAATTTTTAACATGATTATTTTTTTATAAATAAAATGGACTGTGATATAATGACGCCTAAGACGGCTCACTTCTGAGATTTCGACATTTTCCAACACAGATTTTACCATTAATACAACATCTCAGTGTAATCATATCCAAGAGATTTCGCCATTTTCTAACACAGATTTTACCTTATTCAAAATGAATTCTCCGTCCTATATGGACCATTCTCCGTCCTACATGTATCATTCTCCGTCCAACATTTCGCATTCTCCGTCCTAATGTACCATTCGCTGTCCTAAATGTACAATTCTCCGTCCTAAATGTACCATTCTCCGTGTTAGAGGAACGGAGAATGGCCATTAACAGCCAAACAGCCAAACTAATTCATAGCCTTCAAAACTAATTTATATAGATTCAAAACAAAACTAAACAGCCAAACTATTTAAAATTCACAACCCTACAGAACAGTCCTAAATGTACCATTCTCCGTCCTATATGGACCATTCTCCGTCCTACATCTATCATTGTCCGTCCTACATTTACCATTCTCCGTCCTAATGCACCATTCATCGTCCTAAATATACAATTCTCCGTCCTAAATTTACCATTCTCCGTGTTAGAGGAACGGAGAATGACCATTAACAGCCAAACAGCCAAACTAATTCATCTTCACGAGCCTTCAAAACCAATTTATATAGATTCAAAACAAAACTAAACAGCCAAACTATTTAAAATTCACAACCCTACAGAACATTCCTAAATGTACCATTCTCCGTCCTAAATGTACCATTCGACGTCCTAAATGTACAATTCTCCGTCCTACCTCCGTCCTAAATGTACCATTCTCCGTGTTAGAGGAACGGAGAATGGCCATTAACAGTCCCAAAAATTGTTCCATACTAAGTTAAAAGCATATAATAGCACCCAAAAAATGTTAACAATAGAAAAATTCTACAGAATCCAAACACCAGACTCGAACCTAGGCCTTCCATGTAAAAGCCAAACAGCACAACCAACTAAGCCTGGAATAAGACATCAATAATGCTAAGTCTACTACCAAATGCTTGCTTACAACACTCTTACAACCTTCACCCATTGATGACATGTGGGCCATGGCCCACATGTCAGCAATGGGTGAAGGTTGTAAGAGTGTTGTAAGCATTTGGTTGTAACTTTAACATTATATCCCAACTTCCAATAAGGAATAAGAAGAGTCGGTTAGGAACGTGTATAAATATACATAGGGGTCCCCATTCATCTGAGTAGGTTGCACATTTAACATGGCTCCAAAAAGTTCATCTGGTTGGGAACCATTGCCAGAGCCTTCTTCCAGTCGTCGCCGAGCCTCTTCGCATGGAGCACCCTCTGCGCCGCCTCCGGCCCATGACTGGCTGGCAGCGGCTGAGAATTTTCTGACCTCCTGCGGGTTGTCACTGGAGGTCATCGCTCGACCTCTTCATCCGGCGCCAAACTTTGACCTGTTGCCGATCACTCCGGAGGAACGGGATTCTCTGGAAAAGAGGGAAGCGTTTCGCCGCCTGTGCCATAGGGCGGGTGTGCGCACCCTGCAGGACTTTGCGGAGATCCTCCGGGAGGCCAGTAAGGGCTAGACCCTTTTTTTTTTTCGTTTTTTACAGTTTTTTGTCCTCCTCTTGTATACTTCTCTGGAGAATGTTCCGGCGACGAAGCTGGGATTTAATGAAATATAATATTTTGTTAACTCAATTTGGTTTCGGCTACAATCAAACTTTTACAACCTTCTTACAACTTACACCCATTTGCTAACTATAGCATTGCTCTTTATAATTAACAAATCTTGTTGCGTCAAATCAATATATCAGCGACGATATCCCCATCAATGACTTGTTACGTCATAGAATTGATTATGCTGCCAGCGTCAATCTTGCCGTCAAATCCATCTTAAATATGATTACAAAGTAAAATAGAGGACAACATTGAGTGTTTCAATTTTACTCTTTTCAAGTACATAGTCTTCTTATTTTCAAAAATTTAATCAAATATTCGTAAAATGGAAATATTGAGTCTTAAACTTCACATTCTTAAATATGTTGTCAAATTTTTTTAAATAAATATGTTTCCACCACGTTTTTTCTGCCAAATTTTTCAATAATTTATACGGAACACGTGGATATATACTAGTAATAATAGTAATATATTTAATTTTGGAAAAGAATTTTTTAAAATTAAGGTCTCAAAATCCTAAAGGTTTATGTAGTGATTTCACATGGATATATACTAGTAATAAATTTAATTTTGGAAAGTAGTTTTTTAAATTTAATAGTGATAAATTCGACCGTCTTATACTAGTAATAATAGTAATAAATTTAATTTAAGACTCAAAACTATTCTAATTTTTTCCACTTCCCAAGGTCATATAAGACGGTCGAATTTTCCCTCTTCTTCTCTCAAACCCTCTTCCTTCTCCCAAACCCTCTCCCAAACCCTCTTCTAATCAAAATGTCGCCGAAGAAACAACGACCGTCATCGAAGGAAAAGGATCAACGAAGGGATGCGATACAGGCCCGAAGGGTAGAACTTGCAAGGGCGGCGAAAACCAAGATTATGGTCGCTAGGGCAGAGGCCGAAAGGGCAGCGGCGGAAGCAGCGGCGGCGGCAGCGACAATGAAAGCGGAGGCGGCGGCCAAGCCACGTGCAAAAAAGGCTAAAAACACTCATTGCTCGACAAAGACCAGAAAATCTATCTTCGATACAGAGTCGTCGGAAGACTCAACTTATGAAGATCGAAGGCGTACTCAAGCGAAGGCTAAGGTGGCAACGGATACAGAGTCATCAGCGTACTCTGTGGATTTTGAATCCTCATCAGAAGAGAAAAATGAAGAGGAAGAGCAATCATCAAATAAGTCCCAGGCTGGAGAGGAGGTAAAAAAAATTTAAAGACTCTAAAACTAAGAAGATATACATTAAATATTTCAAGAAAAAGGCTGTTATGCCTGAAAGATCAATTAAGATGGATGATGTCGAAGATGAAGCTTTCCTGGATATATTGAAATTCTATCAATTGGAGAAACTGAACAAATTCTGTCTTGAGAAAATCTCCCAAACAATAGTAAGAGAATTTTACTCAAATCTTCCGGCTAAAATTAAAGAAAAAGAAGAGGATCAACCACTGGTGTTTCTGAGAGGGAAACTGATTAGGGTAAATGCTGCTGTCATCAACGAATTTTATGGATTTGATCCAGTTCCTGAGTTTGATATGAAAGATATTGATAATGTTTCCATGACGGATGCAATTCATGAGATTACAGGTATTTCAATGGGTGCCAAGACCCCTCAAAATGTATACAAAGATCAATTAAAAACTTTGTATAAATTGTTGCATGCCTACGTATCTCAAACACTCAACCCTACTGGACATGAGTTTTCCATCCATCCCGAGAGAGTAAAATTTCTTTATTATATGGGAAAGAAAAAAAGGATGGATATAGGTTCCTACATGTTCAGTAGAATGATGCATCTCGTGGGAAAACCAACTGCAAGGACAGCTCTCCCTTTCGGAGGATTTGTATGCTCGATGGCTAATAAATATTCTGTCCCAAGCTTAGCAGGGGATGTTTATATTAAAAACAAAGGCCCCATGAGAAAACTAACCTTCACTCGAATGTTTGGAAAACGGGCAGCAGCTGCAAGCAAACCATCAACATCTGGAAAACCATCAACTTATGGAATCAAAAACACTAAGGACAGGGTTGATGATCTATACAATTTTGTTGCTGCAAACTTTGAGAATGTCTTCAAAGAGATGAAGACTATATCCGACAACCAGAAATTGATTCTGGATAAGATTATCCAGATAGAGGTTGAATTTGCTGACCAAGAATAAGATTTTTCTTCCCTCGTGAAGAAGGTAAATGGGGCTAGCCCAAAATCTTATGTAAAAATACACACTGTGCACATTGACACTTTAATGCTAGCCGTCACTTTGATACTTCTATTTATGTTTCTGGATGTCATTTCTACCTATAAAGTGAGTCAATACTGACTATAATTTTTCTTCATCCGTCCCTCAAGGTGTAGGTGAAGGATATTTTGAGAAAGAAGAAGAAGTAGGAAAAAAAAAGAAACAAGAAGAAGAAGATGGAGACGGCTATGAAGATTCATCTTTTGAGTTTTGAATGTCTCTTATTTCAATGTGGAAGTAATATTTGACTTGTAATATTGTTCTGAATATTTGTTGGTCATGGCGGACAAACTAAATTTTGTGTTTGAAATATTGTAAGACTAAACTTTTCGCTTGTACTCAGTGCATAGTTCGTAATTTGTTTTGAAAATGTAATATGGTCTTGAATTTAGAGTAGGTCTGATATTTATTTGGATTATTGTATTGTGAATTATGCAGGTTCTATGTTGAATTACTAACGTGGATTGGGCAGATTACTGTAACGTGAATTATGCAGTTTATTGGACTTGGAATGAAGTATACTTAATTTGATTATAATTTTTGGTTGAAGCGTTTATTTGGTTGGCAGTTGGCCTTCATAGATGATATTGATATTTTGGTGTATTCCTTTGATTTGCAGATGTCCATCACAGATTTCGTGAGTCCTGGGTGCATTGCTAGGGTTTACAGGTGGCCTCATTACGGATGCATTCCTGGGATCACTGAAACTTTATTTGATTGTAATATGTTTTGCTTTCTGTAAAAAATCATTACATCGATGCCATCAGTATGAATTCGATGCCAGTGCCTGTTCATCCTTTGTTATTACTGAAGCAAAATTGTAATCCTGCGTTCATCCCTTGTTATTGCGGAAACATAATTGTAATCCTGCATGTTCATCCTTTGTTATTGCCATCAGTACATCGATGCCATCAGTATGAAGTCGATGCCAGTGTAAGGCATAATGTAATGTAAGAAAAATTCTCTTTGATAGTAGGTTAATTATATTCAAACATTCGCAAGAAATTTTGTTCAGCCATACAGTGGAAGCCTGATAAAATGATATTCGGATTATCTTGAAAATAATTTAATATAAAATGAATGTACTATGGTAAATGATATTAAAAATACTGTAAATATTTGGTGAAAAAAATATGAGATACTTGAACATTTCCAGTCCTAAATGTACCATACTTTGTTAAAAGCACAGAGAGTGTCCGTTCTCCGTTTTCAAAGAACGGAGAATGGCCATTCTCCATGTTAAAGTAACGGAGAATGACCATTCTCCTTGAGCATGGCCATTCTCCGTGTTAAAAACAAAGAGAACAGCCATCCTCCGTCCATTCGCCGTGTGGAAAGCAAAGAGAATGGCCATTCTCCGTCCATTCGCCGTGTTAAAAGCAAAGAGAATGGCCATTCTCCGTCCATTCGCCGTGTTAAAAGCAAAGAGAATGGCCATTCTCCGTGTTAAAAGCAAAGAGAATGGCCATTCACCGTCCAAATAAAATATTATCTTCGAAAATATTATCATTAGAAAAGTAAAAAAAATTTCGTCCGATCAATACAGATTTTTTTTTTAAAATATGTGACAAGATGATCCGCCCGACCTCAGAAGCAGGTTTCCTCAGTTCACCACCACCACCGTGACATGTA
Source organism: Iris pallida (assembly GCA_029216955.1). NCBI lineage: Eukaryota > Viridiplantae > Streptophyta > Magnoliopsida > Asparagales > Iridaceae > Iris > Iris pallida. The sequence goes on from JANAVB010043017.1 coordinate 8,127,137, forward strand.
GCTTTATTAACAAAATATTAAATTATTAGATGAAAAATAAGATTTCTGACAATGGCATGGACAGTAAAATTAGAGCGGCGCCGTTAGTACTTCTTGTTCGAGGAGGTTTCGACTATGTCCGACGCGAAGCGAACCGATTCTTCACGGCGCAGCTGGTACTCCTCGTTGTTCTAGGAGGGCTCGACGACGTTCGACGCGATCCGGACCGATTCTTATTTCCATCTTCATCTCTGTTTCTCTTTCCACCACAACCACCAACACCACCACCACGACGGCCTGTAACCAAAAAAAAAAATACGAAATATTAAATTGGATGGACTTTTGAGAGAGTAAATGTGAGTTAATTTAGGGTGTTCATTGAAAAAATTAAAGTGAAGAATGACCTGCTAAAGCAAGTTACCAACAGGTCAAAAGTCTAAATCAGCATTAAATGATGTTTCAATACTATTATTCAATCCGAACCATTGGATCAACATCCAACGGTCCAGATTTCGGATGTATCGATACATCCATTTCCAGCGGATGTATTGTAGAACGACCATATATATATATGGGAAGATTTATGAAATGCCCAAAAACTAAAAAAGTTTTATGTAAAACCCACCGCTAAAAAAACTTTCATCGCGTGCCCAGAATTAGAGAAACTTATCCAAAGCGGGTTCCAAATGACCCTTTTGCCCTTCCTTTTAATTTATTGGAAACACCCACAAAACTGCTCTTAAAAAAACGTTTCAATACTCCATCTTCTTCCATACGCTGCTCACTTTTGAATCTAGGTTTTCTCCTCAAAAATCTTCAAAAACTCGTCGAAAAATTTCGGAAAGACCGGGACGAACGACAAAAGTGCTAAAACGGAGGTCCAAACATCATTTTTTTGCGAATCTAAAATTTCGGAAGGCCGTCTAACGATGAAACTGTTACTTTCAGTCTCCTCGACGATACGCTCATTTTGCGACAAACGGGACCTCGTTTCGACCTCCCAGTCAAAAGTTATGGCCCTCCAAAGTTTCAGCTAACCATAAAATGCAGGAGAATGGCATTCTCCGTCTTAATTTACACGGAGAATGACCATTCTCCGTCTTAATTAGGACGGAGAATGACATTCTCCGTCTTAATTTACACGGAGAATGGTCATTTCAGTGTTAAAACGCAGGAGAATGACCATTCTCCGTGTTAGAAACACGGAGAATGCCATTCTCCGTGTTAAATAAAACGGAGAATGTCATTCTCCGTGTTAAATAAAACGGAGAATGGCATTCTCCGTCCTAATTAAGACGGAGAATGTCCATTCTCCGTGCTAAATTAAACGGAGAATGACCATTCTCCGTCTTAATTAGGACGGAGAATGCCATTCTCCGTGTAATTTATCACGGAGAATGGTCATTCTAGTGTTAAAACGCAGGAGAATGACCATTCTCCGTGTTAGAAAAACGGAGAATGCCATTCTCCGTGTTAATTAGGACGGAGAATGCCATTCTCCGTCTTAAATAAAACGGAGAATGCCATTCTCCGTGTTAATTAGGACGGAGAATGCCATTCTCCGTCTTAAATAAAACGGAGAATGCCATTCTCCGTCCTAATTAAGACGGAGAATGACATTCTCGGTCCTAATTAAGACGGAAACGGAGAATGTCATTCTCCGTGTTAATTAGGACGGAGAATGGCATTCTCCATCCTAATTAAGACGGAGAATGCCATTCTCCGTCCTAATTAAGACGGAGAATGGTCATTTCCAGTGTTAAAACGTGTAATTTAGTTTTTTTCAGGAATAAAGAGTTTCGTTCTTCTTTCAAAGCGATGATAATTCTTATGGAAAGGAAGAAGAAAGATCTTCTCTCCACAATTGAAGATCTGAGTTCAAATGTCTCCACGATGAAGATGATGATGATGGTGATGATGATGACGAGCGATGATCTGAGTTCGACTGAAGAAAAACACACCGAATTACGAACGATCTTTGCGATCTCTGCTGAATATGAGAGCAATGGAATTCAGATTTTCCGTGAAGAAGAAGAAGACGAAAATCGCAATCCAGATCTGAGTTTTTTGAATTCAAATACATATAGATGACCAATTCGCGCGGAGGGGTAGTTTCGGTATTATAAAAATAGCAGTTTCTAGCGGGTGGCATCTAAAAGGGAATCTTGGAATATTTAACGTGAAAATACTTAATTCTGGGTATTTCATAAAACTTATCCAGCGGGTGGGCATTTCATAAAAGCCCACCCCGAAATTGGGTTTCTCAGCAATTTCCAGTATATATATATAGGGAAGATTTATGAAATGCCCAAAAACTAAAAAAGTTTTATGTAAAACCCACCGCTAAAAAAACTTTCATCGCGTGCCCAGAATAAGAGAAACTTATCCAAAGCGGGTTCCAAATGACTCTTTTGCCCTTCCTTTTAATTTATTGGAAACACCCACAAAACTGCTCTTAAAAAAACGTTTCAATACTCCATCTTCTTCCATACGCTGCTCACTTTCGAATCTAGGTTTTCTCCTCAAAAATCTTCAAAAACTCGTCGAAAAATTTCGGAAAGACCGGGACGAACGGCAAAAGTGCTAAAACGGAGGTCCAAACATCATTTTTTTGCGAATCTAAAATTTCGGAAGGCCGTCTAACGATGAAACCGTTACTTTCGATCTCCTCGACGATACGCTCATTTTGCGACAAACGGGACCTCGTTTCGACCTCCCAGTCAAAAGTTATGGCCCTCCAAAGTTTCAGTTAACCATAAATTGCAGGAGAATGGCATTATCCGTCTTAATTAACACTGAAATGACCATTCTCCGTCTTAATTAGGACGGAAAATGACATTCTCCGTCTTAATTTACACGGAGAATGGTCATTCCAGTGTTAAAACGCAGGAGAATGACCATTCTCCGTGTTAGAAACACGGAGAATGCCATTCTCCGTGTTAAATGAAACGGAGAATGTCATTCTCCGTGTTAAATAAAACGGAGAATGGCATTCTCCGTCCTAATTAAGACGGAGAATGGCCATTCTCCGTGCTAAATTAAACGGAGAATGACCATTCTCCGTGTAATTTATCACGGAGAATGGTCATTCCAGTGTTAAAATGCAGGAGAATGACCATTCTCCGTGTTAAAAACACGGAGAATGCCATTCTCCGTCTTAATTAGGACGGAGAATGCCATTCTCCGTCTTAATTAGGACGGAGAATGTCATTCTCCGTCTTAAATAAAACGGAGAATGCCATTCTCCGTCCTAATTAAGACGGAGAATGGCATTCTCTGTCCTAATTAAGACGGAAACGAAGAATGTCATTCTCCGTGTTAATTAGGACGGAGAATGACCATTCTCCGTCCTAATTAAGACGGAGAATGGTCATTTCCAGTGTTAAAACGTGTAATTTAGTTTTTTCAGGAATAAAGAGTTTCGTTCTTCTTTCAAAGCGATGATAATTCTTATGGAAAAGAAGAAGAAAGATCTTCTTTCCACAATTGAAGATCTGAGTTCAAATGTCTCCACGATGAAGATGATGATGATGGTGATGATGATGACGAGCCATGATCTGAGTTCGACTGAAGAAAAACACACCGAACTACGAACGATCTTTGCGATCTCTGCTGAATATGAGAGCAATGGAATTCAGATTTCCCGTGAAGAAGAAGAAGACGAAAATCGCAATCCAGATCTGAGTTTTTTGAATTCAAATACATATAGATGACCAATTCGCGCGGAGGGGTAGTTTCGGTGTTATAAAAATAGCAGTTTCTAGCGGGTGGCATCTAAAAGGAAATCTTGGAATATTTAACGTGAAAATACTTAATTCTGGGTATTTCATAAAACTTATCCAGCGGGTGGGCATTTCATAAAAGCCCACCCCGAAATTGGGTTTCTCAGCAATTTCCAGATATATATATATATATATATATATATATATATATATATATATATATATATATATATATATATATATATATATTTATTTATTTATTTAAATTTTTTAAAAAAAAACTTATATATATAAACAAGGCAGATTCCAATCGCTACTTTCCGAGAAGCTATAATTTTCTAAGTTGTACAATTAAGATCAGTCCTTAAGAAAACGATCAAGGAGTAACCTACGTACAGGACGTCCAAAGATCCTGGCCGGTTGAAATTGACATTTAAAGTGACTTTGTTATAGGCGCAAATGTTGTTGCGTACGTGGTAGAGGATTTAATTACTTGCCAGGTATTCAACTTTTTTTTTTCCTCCCCCTTTACAAAATTTATTTCACTTTGTCAGAACAAACTTGGCTTTTCCGGTGATTTCCTAATTGATCAGTTTGCAAATGCACTGGACAATATTTTGCTGTATTTGTATCAAATATAAACACACACACACATGTATATGTGTTATTGTTCAGCTTGATACATTCATGCAGACAGCACACACATACACTATTAGTTTGGAGAAAAAAAAAGGCAATATATACTTGTTGACAACGTATGGACAACGTATAGATTGTAATTTAAGATTCAATATTTCCGACGCGGTCGATATGAGCAAATTTGTATATGGAGTTGGTATTAGGCGTATCGGTGGATTCCCTCCATGAAATCCAAAGTTAGTTGCATGCATGATGTCGTCTTGCTGGTTGAGTGGAGTGGCTTTGATTCTCAGCTCCAATTACTATGCAGGCATGTACAATTAATTGGGTTTGTCGCTGCTAATTCCGACATGTTTTGCTCCGCATCTAAGCGACATCACCAACATCCCATCTCTTCTATAAAATCAACATCTTCTCCTCAATTATATATGTGCATCACATCAATCCTAAGTTTGTTTAGTTGCTTTGATCCCTAGTTAATCTTCTTCTTCTTTGATCTTTCGACTTTCATAATAAATTCAATTCAATTCAATTCAATTCAATTCTAGTTGTTGTTGTTGTAATGGATGGTATGGCTGGGTCATCAGCTGTATTCCCACCGGGTTTCCGATTCCATCCCACGGATCAAGAGCTCCTAATTCACTACTTGAGAAACAAGGTCATCTCCTCCAACAGTATGGTGACTGCTATAATTGCCGACGTCGATATCTACAAGTTCAACCCATGGGATCTTCCCGGTGGGTACTCTGATCCTTACTAGCTAGCATGCGTACATGTTTGTAATTGTTGACTGACTGTAACATCTTCATCATTTATGATATGATCAGACAAAGCATTAATCTTTGGCGAAGAAGCAGGAGGCGAATGGTTCTTCTTCAGTCCAAGGGATAGGAAATATCCAAAAGGGTCTCGTCCTAACCGTGCGGCAGGATCAGGCTACTGGAAAGCAACAGGCACTGACAAGCCAATCCTCGCCTGTGGCGGATCCAAATGTCTCGGCGTCAAGAAGGCCCTTGTCTTCTACAAAGGCAGGCCACCAAGGGGCGTCAAGACCGACTGGGTCATGAATGAGTACCGCCTACTAGATGCCGCCACCACCACCACCTCTTCTTCTTCTCCTCCTCTTCTTCATCAGAAGCACAAGGATTCCATGAGAGTAAGCCCACACAATTAACCTAGCTAGCTAGCTCTATTATCGATGGAAGTAGAATTAATTAATCGTCTAACCCTTGGGCAACGTCTATATATATATATTTAATATTCAGCTGGATGACTGGGTTCTATGTCGAGTGCGACACAAGGGCATAATAGCAGAATCAGCTGATCTGCAGGCAAATATTAATCCTTGCAGCACCATCCAATACCCAAACATAGAGCATGATCAGCTGCAGCAAACTACTACGAGAGGAAAGGGTACTAATATTAGTTACAACAACAACAACTTTTGCGAGTACTACTGGAGCGATATCCTCCTGGGCGATGATCACAAGGTAGTAGCGGCAGCCGGGGATGACAGCTGCCATTCAGATGACTACTCCGTGCTATGCTCTCCCACTATGCATATGCCACCACTGCCGCCGCCGCCGGATCAACAGCTTTCTTCCATGTTTGATTCCCTCAAACGGAAGCTATCTTTCGGAGCATTGGATGAACTGATCATGCTGCAGCAGCCGCCAACTAAAAGATCGCACCACTACTCCGTTGGTTGTAATGTCGTCGGTGACCAATCGTCCCCTGCAGAATTAATCAATATTCTCCAGTGACCAAGCTGGATTTGCCCAGTTTGGATGTGATCCGACCGACCTGTATTAATTAATTTGTGTACTTCTTATACGTCCATATGTTGAGCTGTAGCTAATTAACACATAGCATAGCTAGCTCTTGCAGGCTCGTGTGTACGTGTCAATGGTAATACTCATCTCTTCCCAGGAGTTAATTCCTGTATACTGTACGTGTCAATGGTACTGTAATGCTCAACTACCGGTCTTGGAAGTACTCTTAATCACAAATGTAAGGCGGAGATCAAAGCTAGCTAATTGAACTGGATTTCGACATCCTTGATCGGCCTTTGCATTAAAGACGATCGATGCACTCCTATAGGCTAAAAGAACCGATCGATGTGACCTCCATGCACCACCTAAAGCAAATAATTAAATCCACTAAGCATTTTTCCTAACTATTAAAGGCTTATGCAACAAGTAAGATTTCTGGATTTTGCGATAACCCTGCCAGCCTATGGGCCATCCATAAGACTTTTGGAGACCCATGGCACAACTATATACCCTGACTAGGATAAATTATTTGAAACAAATAGTTTAGATTTGAAAGAGTATATAATTTGTATTAATTAGCATGTATGTCAAATTAAATATCCCACTAAATTTAATAAAAAAATTTAATTAAAAAAAAATTCGATAAACACATTTTTGGGGAATTTTTTTATTATTTAAGTTTCAGTTTTTCTGATAGTAGTATGGAAATGGTAAAGATTGATATATCCCTTTTTGTTGATTGTTTATACTAGGATAAATCAATGTACGTGAGGTTTCATCTGCTGGGACTTAGCCCATTGGATTTGGACCCATAACTAAGGACAATTCAAAATAAGACAAATTATATGATACAAAGAAATTTTAATATGTTTTTTTATAGCAGCAGTTTTAATATTTCAATAGACAGCATTAGTATATTTAGGCAAATAAATTTCACTTGTCAAAGTCAAAGATAATCACCAAATTTTGATGGTCATGTTTTAATATCCAATAATTTCTCCAAAGGCCCAAATTAAAGAAAGAAATATAGCATACACGTTGTCAAATTTATTTATCTAGTATGTAAGAAAATTGGTAATGGTTGTGAAATTAGTAATTTTCTAACCATGTCACATTATATGAGACTTGTTTCCTTTGAACAGGCAGAAAGGATAAATGTTGTTACTGACGAAAAACACAAGATGCTGTCCATGTGCTGCCAGAATTACTTGCTTGTACCATTTGCGGTGAGTGCTGGAATTGCCAAAAAGCCAACCCAAGCCTTGCTAAACAAACTTTGATTAAATTAATATGGCCGGCCTACTAAGACGTATTAGCATGCATGACAAAAGTGATGTTTGTGGTTGGAGCCATGAACAAGATGTGGAAAAGAGAATTTCTCCCACCTCATTTACTGTAAATGATCTCTCTCTCTCTGTTGTTAATATTGATTACTTTTAATCTTCGAAGGTGGTTATTTAGATATAAATCCCTTCAATCCTGTACATTTTAAGTTAGTTCTTCCGGATTTTGTTACTTTAAAGGAGATTCTTATATTTGTTACTATAATTTATACAAGTATAAATTTATTGAAAAAATTAACCAGAAACCCCAGCCATCAGGAGGCACCCTAATGAATGAAGGAGCATTATGTAACCTGATGCAAACATCAGAGATTAAGAAATTATGTAACCTGATGCAAACATCAAAGATTAAGAACATAATGGACAAGACTTCGACCTACAAAATTGCAACTCTTAGGAACATACTAAACATTAAAAGTCATGAACCTGATAGGAATACTCCTCAACTCCTCACAAACAACTCTAATATATAAGACAAACAATTGTTGCCAGATATTTCTTTTACTATATCAGTTGCAACCATCTCGAAAATAATGGAAAGAAATCCAGCATCAAAATCCATTATTAGTTCATCACGAGTTGCTAAAGCTTCACATAAAATTGTATCAAGCACTAATTTTGACAAGTCTTCATTGTTTCTTTCCAAGAACATCGACTCTTACATGTGCAATCTTTTCATACACTTGTTTGGTGTGAAGTCTATGAACCCTTGGGACAATTATCTTCGCCACAAAATCCTTCAACCAAAGTCTCGTATCAAAACATTTTCTGATCTTATCAATACTAGCCTTCAAAAACTCAGTGGTTGGAAGAGTGGTTGTCTCTCACATGCAGCTCGAACTACCCTTATCAAATCTACTTTGTCTTCTCTTCCCACATATCATTTCTCCTCATATTCCATTCCAAAATCTGTCACAAATTCCTTATCTAAACACCAAAGGAATTTATGGTAGGGGACTGACAACAACAATCGGAAAATGCATTTTACTCCTTGGTCATTATTCACTAAACCGAAATTTCATGGTGGTTTGGGTATTCGTGATCCTCACATTACAAACCTTTCTCTCTTGCTTAAATTATCATGGAGATTCCTTAATGATTCCAATTCCATTTGGGCTTTACTTCTTCATACTAAATATCTTCGTTCTTCTAACTTTTGGACTGCCAATCCTAATTCCAACTCATCTTGTATATGGACTAGTATCTTGAAAAGCAGAGAGTTCCTTCATGGCAATGTGATCTGGTCAGTTGGGAATGGATCCAATATTAATATTTGGACAGATCCTTGGGTCCCCAATCTGCCAAATAACAGAGTATCAGGTTATTATGTTGATAATAGAGCTATCCATACAGTGGCAGATCTGATCAATGGTGACTCTTACACCTGGAAAGAACATCTCATTTACATCTTATTTCCTCCACATGAAGCTCAGGCCATCCTCAATATACCATTATCAAGGAATTGCACTCATGATAAGCGAATCTGGATACACACAGTCAATGGGGAATTTACCACAAAATCGGGATATAGGGCTATTCATGATAGTCTTTATCCTGCCAATCCTTCTCCTGTTGATATTGCATTTGAAGACTGGAAGATCCTTTGGAAACAAACTCATATATACCCTCGTGTTCTCTTATTCGCATGGCGAGTGCTGACTAACTCCCTACCCACTAAATCCAATATCCATCGACGTATCAATGACATTGAAGCTACATGTCCAATCTGCAAGGTATGTGATGAAACTACTAACCACATTATGTTACATTGTTCTATTTCAGGTACATCTTGGCAAAGCAATACTGCTATCTCAAATTTGATCCACCCACAAACAACTATATCCTCATTATTATCTAAAATTCTAAAAGATGGTGATAAGGATACAATCTCAAGATGTTTATATCAGATGTGGTCTATCTGGAAGGCTAGAAATAGTTATATCTTTAACAACTCAATGATCAGTAGCAACAAAATTACTCATGATGCAAAGGTTCTGCAAGATAAATATGAAGCAGTGTGTGGTTTGAGTTCTGCTTCTACTAATCTGTCTTCAACCAGACCACCTGTTTCTGCTACTTGGAGACCACCTGATCCAGGGAGTTTCAAAATTAACTTTGATGGTGCTTATTTGGATGGTAGAATGGCAGCATCTGCAATTCTGCGAGATTCACATGGTTCATTCATCTCAGCCTTTTCAAAATGTCAAATTGGCGGCAATCCGATTGAAGCAGAAGCTCTTGGTGTCCACTTATCCCTTGTTCTCATGGAGAGAAGCTAGACAACTGACGAATATTACAGTGGAAGGGGACTGCAAAGTCCTCATTGATGCTATCAATCATCAGGAGGACTCCTCAGTCTGGCTTGCTCGTCATACCATTGCCAATGCAAAGAGGTTCCTAAGTATTCATAAGGAGACCTCCTTTTCTTATGTTAACAGGAGTGCCAATGTTTGTGCCCATACATTGGCTTCCCTTTCCTTGATTCATGACTCAATGAATCTTTTGCAATTTCATGACATGATTCCTGATTGTATATATACTCTGGTTACTCGTGAGAGTAATGCTTGTATCCCTGTTGTTTTTAATGAATGAAGTTTACCTGTTTGCTCAAAAAAAAAACTTATAGATTGCATTAGGAGGGGCTTGCCATTGGATTTGGGCCATCAAAGACGGGCCCAAAAAAGATAGAACAAACATATGAGAAATTGTCAATAAGAGCTTTTGCTTCATGTACTCTCTTACTTGCTCCTCGTCTTTGTTCTCATGCACTGCATTATTCCTAAGTCCAAATAAACCATACAATAAAAACAACAAACCACGCATGCATGTTCTATTGGGGTAATTGACTCAATACAATTTAGGAACCAAAAAAAAAAGATCACAAACTCTCGACCAATTAAGAATCCACTACTACTTTGAGGAGTTCCTGTAAGCCCACTCTTTTGGACTCCTTATTTATACTATTGTATTGTTTATGTGTAGAATACACACGTAGGTGACTCGAAAGAATGAGGAGTTCATTTGGATAGATGAGTGTGTGTGTGGGGGGGGGGGGGGGGAATGTCACGTCCCAGAACCAGAATACTGGAGAGCGGGGGCAGACATAGCCAGCTACGTATATGAAATGGATTCCATCTCGCTATACGGTCACGGCTGTCTAGATACATGAGGGTTTACTACAAGCCAACAGTCTCCTATGGTCATGAACAAGCCTAGTGTCTCAATCACAAGCAAGTAAGTAAATGTTACAAGATGTATGATCATTAAATATACAATGATAAGGCGTCCCAAATATTACATATTCAGCTGATCATGAAGCTAGTCGTTACAAAATGTTAGGACTAGCAAGAGTTTAGTCATACATGATCAACCCTAGGATCTGTTAATCATGTTACAGCCCGTAGGCAGACAGTAAATAAAGTACAATCGAGCTAAACAGGTGCTCGTCGGCTAAACGCCTCAAAAGAATATTTTTACAATAGAGTGAGAGAGCCAAAAATAATCCACTCGTTGCCAGGATTCCTTCTAGTGTTCACCATCTGGCTGGAAGGTCGGTAGATCCTCTAGAGCTGCTCCGAAATCTGGCCATACAAAACCAGCTGGGTCAGACCCCAGAAAGAGCAAGTGCCACAAAGGAAGCTTCACTTAAGAACTAAAACCAGCAATCAGCACAGGAATATAATATAAATAAAATAAGGACTGGAATAAAAGAAAACATATCAGGATGATATACGACGAGATAACCATGGAACTATTCAGATAACCAGGTTACAACCTGTGAACCAAACAAGGACCGGGGTTGTAACCCTTCGTCTGAACGAGCTTGGTTTCTCACCATTTATCGGTAAAATAAATACAAGCATTCTGGTCATTCAATAATCTGGAACAGGGTCAGGGCAAGACTAGACATGTTAGACTCCATCCAATCACTTCACGGCCAAGCAAGAACTACGGCTTGATACTTTAACTAACTAGGGTTGTCACAAGCCTAATTACTAACAAGATGCAGTGAGATTATTCCACAGCCACAAGCCCTGCAGACCATCCAGGTTACCCGGGTTAAAAGATTAGAGTTGAATTTAGGTGGGTACATCGTCCAAGAAACGAATGTACCCTTAGGTAGCTTGAAGGGTGCAACACATGACAGTGTGCTGGAAATGTGCCCTACTCGACGACAGGCTACAGATCCCAAAGCGTGCCCAGGTAATAGGATTGCCTGTAGCTGGAAAATCTCTTCATGACTAATGTATTAATCTAGTTGTTAACCTTAGTCCATTTTAGTAGGTACTCCTGACCGTGGTACTCAGGAGTCCCCTCCTAGACATGATGCAAGACAGGACTGGATTATTTATACAAGCACAAGCGCCCACGGTGTCCAGGTTATTCGTACAGGTCATGTCATGTCAGATAGCCGTCGCAACAGCTTATCAAGATATAACATGTCAGGTTTATCATGTCAAGTATACTTGTCAGGAGTGCGCCATGACGGGCCACTATTAGGTCATGTCAGGTTACTCATGTCAGGAGTGCACCACTACGGGTCACTGTCGTGTCATGCTCAGGTATCATTTCCAAACATTTTAAACAAATTCATGATTTTCAAGTTCATGACAAAAGGCGTAAGGATATAAAATGGGCGTAAAATATCTAATAAAATATCAATATACAGGGCTATAGAAGATCAAGGGTAATCAGGCTACGCTCAAGCCAGGCTACGCTCAGGCTAGCGTACGCTCAGGTCTGCGTACCAAAGGATCCATACACTTCCAATGGGAAGCGTACGCAAGGGTCAGCGTACACAATGGCACACTCAAGCTATAGGTCAGCGTACGCTCAAGCTAGCGTACGCTCGAGCTAGCGTACGAAAGCTAGCGTACGCCTTGCTCGCTTAAGCTAGCGTACCAAGGCACGCGTACGCTCAAGCTAGCGTACGCTCAAGACACACTGCCAACATGCAGCGTATTAAGGTGAGCGTACGCTCACCAAAGAGCAGCGTACGAAGGCTAGCGTACGCTCGCTAAACAGCAGCGTACGACGGCTAGCGTACGCTCGCTAAAGAGCAGCATACGAAGGCTAGCGTACGCTCGCTAAAGAGCAGCGTACGACTCAGCGGCATAAGCTAAAAAGCTAGCTCACTGTTCACTGTCTTCTCCAAAGGGCAAGAACAGCAAGAACATGCAAGAACTCCATGGATGGAACCCAAAACTCCAATGCTCATAACTTGGTCAAAACAAGTCCGAATCCAACTTTCCAAAGGTCAAAATTGGGTAGAATGAAATTTCCTAAAATATGGAACCATCAAAACTTGAAAACAAGCAAGTTTGATAGATCAAAACCACCAAAATCCGAAAGTAACAAAACTCTAGATCTACAAGAAATAAAGCCTCAAAATGGAAAATGACAAGTTCTAATGTGGTTTAGAATCATGAGGAGAAGCTAATGAAACCATCAAAAGAAGTTCTCTTGTGGAAGCAAGTTGTACTTGCCTATGGTTGGGGAGTTGTGGAGAGGAAGGAAGAAGAAGAAGAAATAAATGAGAGTTATGGAGGAGAGAGAAGGTTGGTGGGAAAATAAATATCATAGGTTGGTGGTAGGTAGGGGGTTCACCTTGGTCCATGATGGACCAAGCAACCAGCCGGCCAAACCAAGCCAACCCAAACCGAGAGTTAAACCAAGCCAAGAAAACTAAACAAGGAATAATACAAGAAAATACGTACACGTATTTCCAAAAATACGTAATACGAACCACAGGCATTACAACTCTACCCACCTTAAAAGAATTCCGTCCTCGGAATTTAATCAAGGGGCTAGAGGGGCAAGAACAAGCTATATTATTCACAGGCAATTATACTAGGCAATCAATCAATCATGCAAGCAAGGAATTGATGGCATGAGGCATAAGAAAGACATTATACCTCACGAGTCAAACAAGTCGGGATATCGTGATCGGATATCATCCTCACGCTCCCACGTTGACTCTCCCAAAGAGTGATGACCCCAAGCAACTCGGACTAACTTGATAGTCTTGTTCTTGAGAATCTTCTCTCTTCGATCCAATATAGACACGGGCCTCTCCTCATACGAAAGGTTGGTACCAACAACCAATTCCGAATGATCCAGGATGTGGCTCGGGTCCGGGATGTACCGTCGTAATTGGGATACATGGAACACGTCATGCACCTCGCTTAGCGACGGTGGAAGAGCGAGACGATAGGATACATCTCCTACTCGCTCCAGAATATCAAACGGTCCTATATACCTTGGACTAAGCTTGCCCCGTACGTCGAAACGAATGACGCCACGGTTAGGCGAAATCCTCAGGAATACATGATCGCCGACCGAGAACTCGAGAGGGCGCCGATGAGAATCCGCCCAATGACGCTGGCGATCTTGGGCAACTCGAAGATGATCTCTGACTCGCCTGACCACTTCAACGGTCTGAGCAATCATTTCTGGACCAAGCATCTGCCTCTCTCCAACATCATTCCAGGCTAACGGGGATCTGCACTTCCTACCATACAGTGCCTCGAACGGTGCCATCTGGATACTGGCCTGGAAACTATTGTTGTACGAGAATTCCACCAGGTGCAAATGATCTTCCCATGAACCACCGAAGTCAAGTGTGCAAAACCGCAACATGTCTTCAAGAGTCTGGATCGTACGCTCCGACTGGCCATCCGTCTGCGGGTGATATGCTGAACTGAACTGGAGGCGAGTCCCCAAACTCTCTTGCAAGCTACGCCAAAAGTGCGACGTAAATCTTAAATCTCGGTCCGAGGTGATACTGACTGGCACTCCGTGCAATCTGACAATCTGCCTGAGGTACATCTCTGCTAACTGAGCCGTCGACTGACCAACTCTGAATGGAAGAAAGTGAGCCACCTTCGTGAGCCGATCAACTATAACCCAGATAGCATCTCTACCAGCTGGGGATCTAGGTAGTCCAGTCACAAAATCTATGGTCACATGCTCCCACTTCCATTCTGGAATTGGTAAGGGCTGAAGAAGTCCAGCCGGTCTCTGATGTTCGGCTTTAACTTGTTGGCAAACCAAACACCGAGAGACAAACCGAGCTATCCCCCGCTTCATGCCATTCCACCAGAAGTGCTGACGGATATCACGGTACATCTTCGTACTGCCGGGATGGATGAAATACTGTGAACTGTGCGCTTCTGACATGATCTCCTGCCTGATATCTCTGCTGGGTACACAAAGACGCTTACCATGCCTAAGTGTACCATCCTCATGAATACATAACTCTGGTCTTCGTCCTGCCTCACACTCTGCTCTGAGTCGCTGAAGCTTGGAATCTGTTGACTGCGCCATCCGGATCCTCTCGACTATAGTGGACTGAACTTGCATGCTGGCCATCAACGTCACACTGGAAGGAAGAACAACTTCAATACCCATCTTCTGAAGATCTGCTAACAGCTCTGGTTGCGTGGTTAGGAAATAAGCTCCGGCTCTCCTGCTCAATGCATCTGCTACGACATTGGCCTTCCCAGGATGATACTGCAAGCTGACATCATAATCCACAAGAAGCTCCAGCCACCTCCTCTGATGCATGTTAAGATCCTTCTGGATGAAAACATACTTCAGGCTCTTATGGTCGGTGAAAATCTCCACCCTATCTCCATACAAGTAGTGCCTCCACAACTTAAGTGCAAACACCACTGCTGCCAGCTCCAAGTCATGGGTTGGGTAATTCCTCTCATGATCACGAAGTTGTCGTGACGCATAAGCTATCACCTTCCCATGCTGTATCAGAACACATCCTAAACCTCTACCTGAAGCATCACAGTACACTGAGAATCCTCCGGTCCCATCTGGAAGCGTGAGAATAGGAGCTGTTATCAGGCCTCGCTTCAACTGCTCAAAAGAACTCTGACACTCTGCTGTCCAAGCAAACTGTGCATCCTTGCGGGTCAACTGGGTCAATGGCGCTGAAATTCGAGCAAAGTCCGAAACAAACCGCCGGTAGTAGCCAGCCAATCCGAGGAAACTGCGAACTTCTGCAACGGTGCTGGGTACTGGCCATGACTCAATAGCTACAATCTTCTGGGGATCCACTTCTACTCCTCCTCTGGTGATGATATGACCCAAGTACGAAATGCGATCGAGCCAAAACTCGCATTTACTAAACTTGGCATATAACTGGTGCTCTTTGAGAGCCTGAAGAACCACACGAAGATGCTGCTCATGCTCCGCCTCACTTTTATTGTAGACCAGAATGTCATCCAAGAACACAATCACAAACTGATCCAAGTAAGGCATGAAGATGCGATTCATGAGGTCCATGAATACTGCCGGCGCATTGGTTGCTCCAAAAGGCATAACAAGGAACTCCTAATGCCCATATCTCGATCTAAAAGCCGTCTTCGGGATGTCCTGCTCTCTGACTCTGATCTGATGATAACCTGAGCGCAAATCAATCTTCAAGAATACTGAAGGCCCCTTGAGTTGATCAAACAAGTCATCTATCCTCGGAAGAGGGTATCTGTTCTTGATTGTCACTGAGTTCAAGGTACGATAATCAACACATAACCTGGACGTACCATCCTTCTTTTTCACAAGAAGCATCGGGGCTCCCCAAGGCGATCCACTAGCACGAATGAATCCCTTGGTTCTGAGTTCTTCAATCATCTTGTACAATATCTCCAACTCTGACGGCGCCATCCTGTAGACTCTCTCTGACACTGGGGCTGTCCCGGGAATCAAGTCTATGGTGAACTCGATCTCCCGCTCTGAAGGCATACCTGGAAGCTCTTCTGGGAAAACATCTGGGAACTCATCCACTATTTTGGGCAACTGCACTGCTGATACTGCCATCCGCAATACTGGAGGAGAAGGTTCAATTGCTCCTCTGGAAAAAGAAAACTCCGGCTCGCCTGGAATGCTAAAAACAACCCTACCAATATGGCAGTCTATTCTAGCATACTGGTTCCTCAACCAATCCATCCCTAAGACCACATCATAATCGGCCATCGGGAATTCTATCAATCTAGCGGGGAATTCTCTACCGCTAACTACGATCCGACACGAGGAAAACACTCTATCGACTCCCACAAGTCCGTTACCAGTAAGTATATTAAGCCTTACTGATAATGACTCGGGCTCCAATCCTAACCGTGTCGCGAATCGTGTAGACATAAATGAATGCGATGCACCAGAATCAAATAAAGCTGAAGCTGGAAAGGAGTTGACGAGAATAGTACCTGCCACTACCTCTCCTGGTGCCAATCCTTCCTCCACGGTCATCACCATAGCCTGACCGTGCCCTCGGGGTGCTGGTCCCCTCTGCTGAAATCCTCGCTGCCTGCTCTGACTCTGGGCTTGGACTTGTGCATACTGCTGGGGGTTCTGCTGCTGGAACACTTGGGTCTGAGGCGGCAAGGGCCTCGGCAATGGATACTGCTGCCGTTGGACCGGAGCTGGTCCTCTCACCGAAGATCTAGAAAGGTTGGACGATGATGAACCACCCCTATTCGGGCAGGATCCAACCCTATGGTCTGGTGCTCCACAAGCCAGACACAATCTCTGCGCCCTACGGCACTCTGCCACCACATGGCCTGGCTTCCCACAATGAGAACAACCCACTGCGGAAGATTGCTTCTGCTTCTGCTGCTGCTGAGGGTACGTCGGGGTTGAATGCTGAACCGACATCACTGAGGCTGCTCGCCTCGGAGCTCCAATAGTCAAAGCCCTGGCTGCCGGGGCTGGGGCTGAAGACTGATTCATCTGGCCGTAAGATCTCTTCCGACCTCCGGTCCTGTCCACGATCCTCTGGGAGGTATACTCATGCCTCCGGGCTGCTCTCAAGACTGCATCAAAAGTCTGATGCTTGAACTGTTCAACTGCTAACAAGATCTCCAGGTGCAGTCCCTGCTGGAATCGCTGGGCTCTATCATACTCGGTTGCCACCAAGGTGGGAGCAAACCGACTGAGTCTCGAAAACTCGGTCGCATATCCATCGACCGTCCTGCCTCCTTGCTTCAGATTGGTGAACCTGGTCTGCAGATCATACCGAGCCACGGCATCGAAATACTTGGTCTGGAATCTCTCTCTGAATACTGTCCAAGGAACGGGTGCTGCTAACCCAACGGCCTGCGCTGCCCACCAGCTGCGGGCAAGATCTAACAACTGCAGGCGCACCACGGCTACCTTCTCGTTCTCTGGAGTCTTGGCTGCTTCTAGAACCACCTCTGTGTCCTGAAGCCATGCATCTGCCGCGAGCTTCACTACCGTCAAAGAATGGAGGGTTCAAGCGCTTGAAGCTGTTGGTCGCGCTGTTACCCTGATGACCACCTCTAGTCAAAGCATCCGCCACTGCCTGTTGCAAGGCATCTCCACGACGATCTTGAGAAGCTATCAAGGTCCTGACAAGACCTACCAAAGTGCCGTCATCATGTTCTACAGGTTGAACTGGCTGGACTGGTGGCTCTCCGCCAGAAGGCACGACTCTGGAGGCTACTCCGGAATGCTGGGCTTGATCTCCAGGTTGCTGCTGGTCCGCGGGAGGTGCTCCGCCTTGCTGATCGGCCGGGTCAGGTACTATGCCGCTGAAGAAGATGATATAGAAAATAATAAGGAAGGACCAGGACAGATCAACGATACAAGCATATGATCAGGACAAGAATCCAGGGATTCAGAAGATATGAGCAGAGATCAAGGACGAATACTGATTGAGACATCTATTCGGTAAACCCTCACATATCTTGATTTACAAGACCTGCATGGGCCACCACTTAAACCATGTCACGCCCCAGAACCAGAATACTGGAGAGCGGGGGCAGACATAGCCAGCTACGTATATGAAATGGTTATACGGTCACGGTTGTCTAGATACATGAGGGTTTACTACAAGCCAACAGTCTCCTATGGTCATGAACAAGCCTAGTGTCTCAATCACAAGCAAGTAAGTAAATGTTACAAGATGTATGATCATTAAATATACAATGATAAGGCGTCCCAAATATTACATATTCAGCTGATCATGAAGCTAGTCGTTACAAAATATTAGGACTAGCAAGAGTTTAGTCATACATGATCAACCCTAGGATCTGTTAATCATGTTACAGCCCGTAGGCAGACAGTAAATAAAGTACAATCGAGCTAAACAGGTGCTCGTCGGCTAAACGCCTCAAAAGAATATTTTTACAATAGAGTGGGAGAGCCAAAAATAACCCACTCGTTGCCAGGATTCCTTCTAGTGTTCACCATCTGGCTGGAAGGTCGGTAGATCCTCTGGAGCTGCTCCGAAATCTGGCCATACAAAACCAGCTGGATCAGACCCCAGAAAGAGCAAGTGCCACAAAGGAAGCTTCACTTAAGAACTAAAACCAGCAATCAGCACAGGAATATAATATAAATAAAATAAGGACTAGAATAAAAGGAAACATATCAGGATGATATACGACGAGATAACCATGGAACTATTCAGATAACCAGGTTACAACCCGTGAACCAAACAAGGACCGGGGTTGTAACCCTTCGTCTGAACGGAGCTTGGTTTCTCACCATTTATCGGTAAAATAAATACAAGCATTCTGGTCATTCAATAATCTGGAACAGGGTCAGGGCAAGACTAGACAGGTTAGACTCCATCCAATCACTTCACGGCCAAGCAAGAACTACGGCTTGATACTTTAACTAACTAGGGTTGTCACAAGCCTAATTACTAACAAGATGCAGTGAGATTATTCCACAGCCACAAGCCCTGCAGACCATCCAGGTTACCCGGGTTAAAAGATTAGAGTTGAATTTAGGTGGGTACATCGTCCAGGAAACGAATGTACCCTTAGGTAGCTTGAAGGGTGCAACACATGACAGTGTGCTGGAAATGTGCCATACTCGACGGCAGGCTACAGATCCCAAGGCGTGCCCAGGTAACGGGATTGCCTGTAGCTGGGAAATCTCTTCATGACTAATGTATTAGTCTAGTTGTTAACCTTAGTCCATTTTAGTAGGTACTCCTGACCGTGGTACTCAGGAGTCCCCTCCTAGACATGATGCAAGACAGGACTGGATTATTTATACAAGCACAAGCGCCCACGGTGTCCAGGTTATTCGTACAGGTCATGTCATGTCAGGTAGCCGTCGCAACAGCTTATCAAGATATAACATGTCAGGTTTATCATGTCAAGTATACTTGTCAGGAGTGCGTCATGACGGGCCACTATCAGGTCATGTCAGGAGTGCACCACTACGGGTCACTATCGTGTCATGCTCAGGTATCATTTCCAAACATTTTAAACAAATTCATGATTTTCAAGTTCATAACAAAAGGCGTAAGGATATAAAATGGGCATAAAATATCTAATAAAATATCAATATACAGGGCTATAGAAGATCAAGGGTAATCAGGCTACGCTCAAGCCAGGCTACGCTCAGGCTAGCGTACGCTCAGGTCTGCGTACCAAAGGATCCATACACTTCCAATGGGAAGCGTACGCAAGGGTCAGCATACACAATGGCACACTCAAGCTATAGGTCAGCGTACGCTCAAGCTAGCGTACGCTCGAGCTAGCGTACGAAAGCTAGCGTACGCCTTGCTCGCTTAAGCTAGCGTACCAAGGCTCGCGTACGCTCAAGCTAGCGTACGAAAGCCAGCGTACGCTCAAGACACACTGCCAACAGGCAGCGTATTAAGGTGAGCGTACGCTCACCAAAGAGCAGCGTACGAAGGCTAGCGTACGCTCGCTAAACAGCAGCGTACGAAGGCTAGCGTACGCTCGCTAAACAGCAGCGTACGAAGGCTAGCGTACGCTCGCTAAAGAGCAGCGTACGAAGGCTAGCGTACGCTCGCTAAAGAGCAGCGTACGACTCAGCGGCATAAGCTAAAAAGCTAGCTCACTGTTCACTGTCTTCTCCAAAGGGCAAGAACAGCAAGAACATGCAAGAACTCCATGGATGGAACCCAAAACTCCAATGCTCATAACTTGGTCAAAACAAGTCCGAATCCAACTTTCCAAAGGTCAAAATTGGGTAGAATGAAATTTCCTAAAACATGGAACCATCAAAACTTAAAAACAAGCAAGTTTGATAGATCAAAACCACCAAAATCCGAAAGTAACAAAACTCTAGATCTACAAGAAATAAAGCCTCAAAATAGAAAATGACAAGTTCTAATGTGGTTTAGAATCATGAGGAGAAGCTAATGAAACCATCAAAAGAAGTTCTCTTGTGGAAGCAAGTTGCACTTGCCTATGGTTGGGGAGTTGTGGAGAGGAAGGAAGAAGAAGAAGAAATAAATGAGAGTTATGGAGGAGAGAGAAGGTTGGTGGGGAAATAAATATCATGGGTTGGTGGTAGGTAGGGGGTTCACCTTGGTCCATGATGGACCAAGCAACCAGCCGGCCAAACCAAGCCAACCCAAACCAAGAGTTAAACCAAGCCAAGAAAACTAAACAAGGAACAATACAAGAAAATACGTACACGTATTTCCAAAAATATGTAATACGAACCACAGGCATTACAGGGAAGTTGTGGGAAAGGTGCTTTATAGAGTAGAAGAAGTGGTTGACGACAAAACTGCTTCTCACATTACCATTAAGCATGGATGGTTTTACTATCCACAATGATGTATCATGCAAGGGATTGACTGTGTTTAATTTGATGCATCATAAGAAGGTGATATCATATACGTTCCAGCAGTTGAGACCTGGTAAGAATTGTCCAATGCACGACTTAGAGCTTGTAGCAGTTGTCTTTGTCTTAAAGCGTTAAAAGGCATTATATCTATTGGGATATTATGGGAATATATACGGGTAAAAAGATTTGAAGTATATCTTCACTTAGACCTAAACATGCAGCATAGAAGATGACTAGAGCTTATGAAGGAGTTCGAGACCGATCTTTGCTATGCACCATGCAAGGGTAATTGTAGTGCCTTGCTCCACAGTCGGAGGCACTGTATCAACGACCCTATCAGTATCGTTTGGTTCGGCATAGATTGAATTCAGACCCTTCCTCTATTTGGATTGACTCTTCAGGATCAAGTCTCATAGGTAGTGGATCATGTCTCAGAGAAGAGCTCTATATAAGAGTCCCTTCCTCAAACCTTTCTACTGTTCGTTCGATGTTGGTTTTCACGTGTTTTCGTTGTTGGTTTTATGAATACGTTTTCGTGGACGTTTTCGATGGTTTTCATTGTTGCATTCATCGATTCATATCGAATTAGGAGAAAGAGAGAAGAAAAGTATTAATCATCTGTTGATGCAAATGCAGCTGATCGCATAGACGCAACTTGTATTTTGGATACCTCTTTATGTCGATAATTCTCTAACGGTGAGCGACTTGACCATTCTTCTTTGACCTTCTTGCTCTTCAATCAATCAATGATATCGAATATATAATAATCTAGATAAGAAAAATGTAACACACAATATTGTATGCTTATTTTATAGAACTATAAAATTAAGATAATGTTGCATGCTTACTTTATATTGGCAAATTCTATTGGCACCTCAAGTTTTACTTGAGGACAACCCAATTTTTTAAATTTATTTATAAATTTGCCACTCCAAACTTTTACTTGAGGACAGTCCACATATTTGGATTTGGACTGTCAAAAAAGTTGGTAGTCCAACATAAAGTAGGACTGCCAATATTATTGCAGTCCTACTTTATGTTAGGACTGCCAACTTTGTTAACAGTCCTAAAGGATTTGGATAGTTTGGATCTGGAATGTCAACAAAGTTGGCAGTCCTATCATAATATAGGACTGCCAACAAAGTTGGCAGTCCTAAAGGGGGGTTGGACAGTCCAAAGTAAAATTGGAGCTGTCATGAGTAAAAATTATACCAAGTTGGACTGTCCTGAAATAAGGGGTGTCCTGGAGTAATATGTGGAGTGCCTATAGAATGTGCCTTTATATTATGTCTGTCATCATGCTATGTTAGATAGAGATTGAATCAATGAATGAATGTTACGACTTTAATATGGAATATGTCTATTGATTACTCGAATGATAGTCAAACATACTGAGAATGTCAAGTTTTCTATGATCACGTAGACTATGCTTGAATAACTAAGTATTTTAGTCATGCATGATCATGGACAACTTATGCACAAGGTTTTAGTTCCTCGAATGGTTGTCGAGGCCATGTGACCAATTCGGCCTAGGAGGAACATGAATAACCGTGCTAACTTACTAGCACGGATGATTCTAAAATTTTCGGTAGAGCTCACTACCCATGCTAAAAAGATTGTTGTCTAACCAAGTTATATTCCATGATGGTTTGTGGTACCAGTGACTTTATATATACAAACTATTTAGCTAATGATATCTGGTTCACAAGGAAGAATATGGTAAGGTTTGTTGCAGTTAAGAAGACTCTGTCGTGGGTAAGAATCTGTATTTACATTGTTTCACATGCTTTGTAAACTGAACTAACGAATGGTTAGACTTATAAGTACTGCACGTGTCACGTCCCGATCCCGCAAGATCATTCGTTCTCGCTTGGACGTGATGCCGTGCAAGCTTAAGTTGCGCTTGCATAAGTCCAAGACCTGTACAATGACAAAATAGACATGGTAGACAGTAACACAACAGAACATAATTGCATAAATTGAAGTAGCAGCAAGCAATTTAGCAGAAAATAGAATTGAACACAATGGTAAGGAGACATATTCTCTTTATTGATATCTTTTGAACTGATTTCAAAGATCTCACCGTCTCCCTTATACATGCTATACTTGGCTTACAATCTCTCAAGAACGATACAGACTACAATGATCCCATTCCATACATTATATCACTTTATATACAAAAACCAACTCTTGTAATAGATGATCGTCTCTTGGACAAAAAACCCATCTCTTTGCATCTCTTTTGATTTTTGACTTCTGAGACTGAGGCTCGGGCTATCACTTTAGATCATTCATTTCGTCCATCTTGCACCTGCATGCAAGCTGGTGGTGGGTCAGTACATTACATACTAGTGATATGAACAAAGACTACATCGTCTGAAACGATGACTAATTCATTTAGTGATAAAACATTTATATGATATTGATCTTGCTACTTTTACCTACGTTCATTTTATATAGTACAGAGTCAGGTTACTTCTTTTGAAAACCATTTCGAAAACTAACATTTCATATCTTTTAATTCATAGTCCCTACGATAGGGTCCATTTTCAAGCATATTATTAGTTCATCTCAATTGACAGACTCAACATATTCATGAGTTATATTCATTTTATTTCTTTTGATGGGACATAATATTATTATGCAACAGATTATTCTCTATAAGCAAATCATGTTCAAAAAACTTAAGCAACACATGTATCACTTTTTCAGTGATTCTTATCATAGTCGACGGTTCATCCCTGTACAAGACAATGATTAGAAATAAACTGAATATATGTATATAGTGTTTCATGTTCATTTCTGCATTGTTAGGCTATTAAATGTGATTATTATCGACAAATACAAACTCGATTGGTAGCTGTGACTCAAGGCTCCGCACTGCACTAATACATACGCATACCAGTAGTTGTGACTCTCCGGTTCAGCTCTGCACTGATATACCCACAAACTAGCAGCTATGGCTCAGGGTTCAGCTCTTCACCAAACAACATCTATTTATATGATGGTCTATGGGTCATTTTCCATGGTTAGCCGCTGTGACTCTTCGGTTCAGCTTGTCACTAATGGACAGATAACAACACCCCATGTACGTGAGGTCTCATTCAATCCAGGGTCTAAACAATTTCTCATAGGCCGAGCAGTTTTCAGCGCTCCAGAAACCGTTGAGAGATCTAATAACCTTGTGCACAAATTGTCCGAGACCAATACATGAATGCAGCTTCTATCCGATAAATTTTAACAGAGTAACAGATAAATGACATGTTCCTTCATGCCTAAACATAAATTTGGCACGTTCTTTTCGTGCATTATCTCTTTATTTATCTTAGAGCCGAAACTCCTACATATTTCTTTTCCATTGCATTAACATATACAAGTGCGTCTGTACATGTCTAACATTCAAAATATATTTAAGGGACTGACAATCGATTATCTTTTGAAACATGATAACAATTCTATACAGATTAAGCATATCAATCTACCTTTGACAATAAACGAATTCGGAACATTTAAGCGTTCGCTATGTCTCTTCTTATTAAGCATGGGAAGGTACTTTGAATCAGGGCAAAATTCTAACTTCTAGCATGCAGATTATTCTTTGTTTTTCTTCTTGTTTTTGATGGAAAAGAAGCGCGAAAACCTTTCCCCAAACCGGAGAGTACCTGCGAGAGGACCGAACGATATGTCACGACCCGATCCCAATATTTTGGGTCTAGTCGGATCATGCCCAGCCTGCACCGTTGTTGAGACGGCGGCAGTAAGCTGTTCAGTAGCAGATAACCATACAACAACACAACTATTTGTCACAACTCAACTTCGGAATTTAAACTTTATTTAAACTGAAATTTAATACAATAAAATTGTTCTGAAAGGAAATACAGAATTTGAAATGAAATAAAATACAGAAATTGGAAAATTATCTATCAGCCTCAGTTCCATCGTCCTCCGGTGGGGACTCTGGCAGCACGACCGGGTACAACTCAGGGTCGTAATAGCTGTTGTAACACAGCTCAGCATCATCCCCTAAAAATGTTATCTCCAGTCAGGAGGGAGCAAAGTACAATTCATGCTAATTAAACAATTAAATAAGAAATAGAATCATGCAGTTCTAAACAGTTTTTAAAACAGGTTTGTTACAGTAGAAAACAGTGATTTGAACAGGTAATGACATATGACCGGCTTGGGTTTGTTACAGGAAGGATAATGGGTTTTTGTTACAGTAGTGGTCATAATCATTACGCTATTTCCCAGTCCCCAGTAGTTACAGTACAGTACTCTCGGTGAGAGTTTCGTGTTTGAGTCGTGGTTTAGACATGAGTAAAACGATTAAATAAATAACTGTAAACTAACATAAACTATACTTGCCTCAGGAACATGACTGGAGAGGTGGACGTCTCCGAGACGGAAAGTTTAGAGTTGTCCTCGAATTCCTACATTCGAGAGATAGACTCAGCATTCAGGTTAACCAACTTAGCTATGCTAGTTGTAATCTCTATTTGTGTCCTAGTCCAATTTTAGTTATTTAATTAACTAAACACAGAAAACACATTTATTATGTGCGTTGATTTTATACGAGAGAAAATGATTATTTTAACTTTTGAATTGGGGGAAACTCATCGTTGCCAGATTATCACGAAAACTTGGTAATTTGTTATAAATATAAAACTAATTTTTCTTATTTAGTGAGAAATACGTAATTTTTATTTAATAGTAAACTTGTCAATTTAAAGTGAGAAAATAATAATTAATTTTTTATACGAAAAATATCTTTTAATCGTTTTAATCGCTAAACAGTAAAAATACGAAAAACCAGAAAACGACAGGAAAACCTAAGCTATTACAGTCACAGACCAGCCAGCTGGGCTTATGCCCATTACAATTTATTTACATAAATTGAAATAAGAATAAGACTGACGTTAGTCCTAAACTGAAAATAGAATTTAAATATAAACATAATTAAATAATAAAATAATAATAAATATCAAGTCTCAAATAATGGTCCGATCCTCATTTTTGCTAATTGCCTCAACGTCCGGGCGGGGCCGGTATCGTTTGCACTTAGCCGGGTCCACTGACCGGTACGGTCGTCACCCAAAAATAAATATCAAATAAATTCCGAAAATCATTTTAAATTCATTTTGAAAATAATTCGGGATTTACGGAAAAATCGGACAGCATCTCCTCTGTTTTTGGTCAACCCAAAAACTGGAAAATTGGCGCCGATAATTCCTGCAAGTCCCAAACCAGGGAAAAACCCACATTTTATATATATAACACATCCACAGCCATTTCACAGAATAATCGGGACGACCCGAAATAGTTTCGGAAGTCCGATTCCAAATCCACAAATCACAGAACGTTTCCGAAAATTTTCGGAAACTAAAACATACCAAAAACCGTTCCCGAAATATTCCGGGAATGCAAAACAACTCACGGGACCTTTCTGAAAGTCCCAAAAAAATACGACGTCGCTAATACCGAATTCCCAAAGGGAACCGGGGACTATTTCATCATCGACAAAAATAGTAAAAAATAGCGGGACAGGGGGGTTATACCTCGGGTTGCTCGGCTAGAGCTCTCAGATGATAAAATAGAAAGAAATAAAATAGTCAAGCACAGCGACGTTCCGAAATCAGCGACGCCGAAGAAATACCGAAGAGATCCGAGGCTAGGGTACAACGGCAGGGAGTGCCAAAGGGCAGCGTCGTCGGGGAAACGCGGCCAGAGGGCAGCGCTGTCGGCGGACAGCAGCGCTGTCGGCGTCGGGGGACGCTGACAGGGGAGATAGGCTCGCGGAGAAGCGCAAGGGGACGCGCCGGAGTTGGCAGCGTGCATCGGAGGGGCGCTCGCGGAGACGGACCCGCGGGGAGCCGGCGGGTGGCGTCGAGGGGCGCCGGAGCTCGGCCACGAAGGCGCAGAGGGGGCGCGGGTCTCCGGTGGTCGACGGAGTGGCAAGCTGGCCGAGGATGGTCGGCGGAGCGCTGTCGGCCGGAGGGTGGCACGCCGGTCGGGCTAGGGCGCGCGGGGAGCACGCGGAGGCGGTGGCCGAGAACGACGGGGGTTCGCCGGAGAGTTGGCCGGCCGAAGATGGTCGGCGGAGGAGGGTTTCTGGTGGAGTTGGGGTTTGGCTCGGGGTAGGTGGAGGAGGGGAAATGGTGAGATAGTTGGAGAGATGAGAGTACGAGAGAGAGAGTGAGTTGTGAGATGGAGAGTTCTGTTCTTTGCTAACAGTGAAGTTTGTGAATGAAGTGGGAAAAAGAGATTAATAAAAAGGGGGGTGGTGCTGTGTGCTCGTGGAAGAGAGGGAAGTGGGGAGAGAGATCCATGAGTTAGAATAGGAAATGTTGAATAGATCGTGTGGGTGAGAAGTTGCTGGTCCTACGGGACCAGCTAGTATTTATTATTTTTTTTAATAAGAAGTAAGTCTAAATAATCAGATTAAGAAGGAAATAGGGCTCGTGTCACGACCCGCACCCGTTTTTTTTTTATTATTAAACGGATACGAGACGTGTCCAAGCCAGCCTACGCCGCAGCGTCGGCGGTAGAACGCTGTCACGGCCATGAAGATCAAACTTACAAATAATACTCATTCACAAAATTAATTTAATTTACAATGATCACAAGTTTTACATTTGCAGAAAATATAAACTTGTACAAATATTGAATGACTAATACTCAATTATCTAACTAGTCTCTAGGCCTTTGACTGCAAGTACTCCCGTCACTCCCCAAGCTAAATGAATCCACGGCTAACCTGAAAATGTTGGTTTCCAGTCAGGAATGGAACGAGCACAATTCTCTAAATGCAATTTCAAATAAAGAAAATGACTATAAAACAAAGGTTAGACATCAATCATGGGTTTGAAAATAAGCACGAAATACGAAAACCAATAGTAAATAAATAGACACAAAATACTCTCCCCGACTGTTAGAAGTACCTTTGATATGTGATCGGTCTGGGGTACTACACCGCACGGTCTACAATGTCTACTCACGGGCTACAATGTCTACTTGCAGAAAATAAACACGGGCTATACTACTTGCAGAAAGTAAACACGGGCTATACTACTTGCAGAAAGTAAACACGGGCTATACTACTTGCAGAAAATAAACACGGGCTACACTACTGCAGAAAATAAACACGGGCTACACTACTTGCAGAAAATAAACACGGGCTACACTACTGCAGAAAATAAACACGGGCTACACTACTGCAGAAGGTAAACACGGGCTACACTTCTTGCAGAAAATAAACACGGGCTACACTACTGCAGAAAATAAACACGGGCTACAATGTCTAACACGGGCTATGGTCAGATCACATATCTTTGGTACTTCTAATTTCCGACTCCACAATTTATAATAGAAAATAATCACATAACCAATGACCAACCAATGAAATATAGTGAAAATCAATATCGAAATGCAGACAATAAACTGTACTCGCCTGTGGTCCTGTGCTGGTGAAACCGATGATCCAAACCACTCAATATGCCACTATAGTCAAAGCCCGTACAACAGTCCCCGAAAGCTGAAATAGACAATACTAATGATCTCAGAATAGTCCAATTAGCTAGGATTGCTTGTCCTTAAGTCCAATTCTGGACACAGGGGCAAAACGGTAATTTCGGGCCAAAACGGTGTCCGCCGTTGGACCCGCTTTGCACCGAAAAGCGTGCCAGAGTCAATGGTCTCTAAAGTCATCAAACTACATGTCTATGGATTCAGTTTTCTGATACGAACCCAACCGTATGTCCAAAGTTGGATTCCGGCGGGCCGTGCACAAAATCGCCCGTTGAGTGGGACCGTGGGGCCCGCAAAACGACGATTTTATCAACGGTCTCAGAATCGGACCAAACTTGGCATACATGACCAGAAAAATGATACGGTTCTGTTAGCGTAAGTTTTGTCTCGATCTGACGAGTGTGCACAAAGTAATTGAAAAATTTGCACAAAGGTCGATACGGTGAATTTCGACGGATACGCATCAAGTTCGTCGCGCACATGCGACCAATTTGAATTCCGTCAAAGCCCAAACGACCACGAAGTTGTTACGCAGCTTTCGATGCCTTCGGTGCGCGACCACGTCGCCCGGAATGGCGGGACGGACGTTGTGTGGATGATTTTCAAATTTTCGAAAACACTTTTTCGTAGTTTTTTTTTTCGATTTTCAGAATCAAATAACTTCCTATATAATAAGTGTAAATTAGTTCTACAAAAAGCGTTCAAATCTCGTATAGGTTGTCTAAACTTTGGTTTAAATAGTTTCTCAAATCTGTCGATCGTTCGACCGAAAATAGGCTTCCAAATCGAGTGTTTAGGCTGTCCTAATGTCCTGTTTCAGTCAGTTTTTCGACGATGTTTACGTCGAATTTCTAAGCGATCTGGGTATGATTACAAAATTCTATTTAATAGGGTATAAAGAGGGTTAGATTAGGTTTACATAGGATCTTCTAGATCGGAAATTGATGGAGCATACAAGAAGAAAGGGGTTTACAAAGAGGGGCACCTTGCTGCGGCTGTCGTCGCGTTTCTCCCGCGACTGTACGCGCGCGCAGATTTGCGGCGCCCCTGGCCGGCCTCCGGCGACCTCACACGGCGGCGCGCGGTCGTGGGGCGCCGCCCAGTCATCGGGGAGGGTGGCGGTGTGGTTGAGGCGTCGAGGAAGCTAGGGTTTTGTAGCGTTTTCTCGAGTTTTGTTCGTACTGTAATATATACCTATACGAGAAGAGCTCGGGTTCTTCTCTGTTGCACAGGGGAGTTGGGCCGAGCATGGTTGAGCCTGGGAAAGGCTCTGCTGTTGCTCCTTGGTTAATCCAAGGAGTCCCAGGGTCGGCTCTACTTGGGAATTTAAGCAGGGCTCGGCTTGGGCCTAAGCTGGGTGTTCTCGGTTTTCAACCGAAGGAAAGGGTGTTCCCTTTTACTGCATCTGCTGTTTATTCATTCCTTCTATTTCCTTTTTTTTTTCTTTTTCTTATTCTCTTTTACTTAATTGCTACAAACGAATGTACCTATATATTAAATATATCAATACATATATTATCTGCTACATATTAGTACATATATATATATACTCATATAATTACTTATATAATAATTCTCCAAAATATCTAAATAAATATTTTTAGTAGAAAAATACAAATCTATATATATATATATATATATATATATATATACACACATTCGTATACAGTATATTTGCATACCCCTCCATACACATACACTATATATATAATATATATACACATTCTCATTTGTACGCGTATGCTTATATAATCCTATATATACATATTAACCCATGCACATTCATTTGACCGTGGAATAATATAACCAATTAATATTAACTAATATTGTATAATAATATCCTTGATATTATAATAACAATAATAAATAAAATAAATAATAATAAATATTAAAAAAAATCCGGGAAGGGGAGCTGCAAATCTACCCACCTTAAAAATAATTTCGTTCTCGAAATTCTAATTTGCAGCTATTCAAAATTTCAAAGTCTACCATTTACTTAATCGTCTAAATTTAACTCCTCAAAATATTTTATAATCTTCACTAGCCATGTCGTAATTCCGAATACTGGAGGACTTCTACCCACCTTTGGTCACACTACTCCCTCAAAATATTTTATGTCACTAAACTTTAAAATCATCCAACTGTTTGCTAAAATTTCTATCAATAGGTACCTACTGCTTTTGCCACTATAATCCTCTCCTATCTATCAAACCACCCAAAAATCTAACATGCAAACAAATTTACACAAGTAGCTACGAATTCTAATAAGCAGGACCATTCGTCACTCTACAATAGGAAGGACAGGAGGATAAGGAAGAACAATCGAGAGAAAAAAAATGAGGCTTCAAGAGCGGTAGAGAGTATCCAATGTTGCAGATAAAAGAAATCTATGAATCATTGACTTATTTGTTAGATTAGGCTACTCTAGTCCAGTCAATTTCTAAATCGAAGAACTCTACGTTTCTTATAGGAGCTTGCATTCCGTGTAATACAGAAGTTCCGTTCTCGAAGTTCTAAACAAGTTTCCATAATATAATAGAATTTGAGAAATCAAGATTGTGATCCTTTCCGGGGTTATGTTGACACACAAGCAAGGAATATAATTGTAATAGAAGATCGTATCGTGACTTCTAGGTAGATGGAGTATGGGTTACGGATGTCATCACATTCAAAAAGGTGGAGACTACATAATAGGTATGGGGACCTATTTCAAACAGTTCGGTTTTATAGACCAACTATGGAGGTTTGCACGGATGGGTTCTATTGGTCTTAATGGATTCTCTATTTGGACATCACTCGTAGATTGGATGAACCTCGGATTTCAATCTATATGGGCTGGACAAGATCCCAATGATAAAACTATTTTTACTAGGTTAGGGTAACCTGGAATGGGATTCAACCCAAACGGTCGAGCTAGTTGCCTGTCATGTTGGTTAGCTAGGTTCCTAGAGTCCGAAATGTGCCTTCGGTAACTTTTGTGTTTAAGTAGCACAAGAGACCTCTATCAAGTGGCACACTAGTGGCAAGTGCGTAGTGGACTTCGAGTAGATCACAACCATATATTGGGTCAAAGGAATTGGGCCAAGGTTGAGGCTCTAGTGGAAAGCGGAAAGTATACCGGTACTATGGTAAGAGTATTAGCTAGTCCTTGTTATCCTGAAAGTCGTAGTACAAAAATAGAGTACAAGGGGACAGGTTTGAGTGGGACATGATATACCTAAATGAAGGTGGACTCGTCTAGATCTTACATGTAAAATTTGTTGGAAGATAACAACAGGCCTCGTGCTCCAAATATTAATGACACGGCCAGGAACATAAAATGATCTAAATGGAAAGTGGGACTCCATAAGGGCACTAGTTATCATCTTAATGGAAATCATCCTGATCAATCGGTAATCCTGGTATATCCTAAAAGTTAGAAGGCTTACAGTCTACCCACCTTAGAAATAGGACATGGTCTTAGGAATATTGAGGTTAGAGGGTTCCCAAAGTCCGGATACTGTACCTCGACTCTTTGTTAATAGGGAATAAGGCACGGCGTATTTGGATACGGTAGATATAAGTCAATTCAAGAATTGTTCCTCCTTAAATAGAAAACGAGTGTGTACGATGACACATGATCGATATAATAGAATGACCTACTCGCCCACAGTATACAAGAGTTTTCGATGGGGTAACCAACTCCAAGGCACGACATAGGAAAAGATTTCCAAAAAAAAAATTGAGTCAAGAAATTCTATTTGTGTCAAACCTGCCAGACTATGGTCACAAGTGTTGTAGTGATCATGTATTGCTGTTGACAACCGGTAGGTCATAGTATGACAGGGTATTTAAGCTATGGTATTTGCTAAGCTAGTGTCTGTGGTGTTCCAACACTAGTTAGGTCTTAATAATAAAATTTACATAACTAGAGTAATATTTGTTGGAAACCATTCTCGGGATGAGTGTCACGGTAAATGATTACCCTATTGTCCACTCATCTCATGTCTAACTGTGGGCTTCAGTCGAGGAAGGGTTGGTTCAAGGCTTAAGGGTTGCTAGTTAAAGCAAGCTTCAGGCGGAGACTCTCAATATTTGGTTTCTTGAGAAGTGATAGTCTCCTAGGTTGGCAGTTGACTAAGAGTAAAACCCTAATCATTCTCAAATTCAGAAGGCTAGAAGGTCTCAATAGCAGTTTTGGGTCAAGAGGAGAATGAGTAACTCAATCACATGGCTGGCCGATGATAACTACACTTGTGTACACAACTACCATAGTCATGGGGATACTCGGTATCCTTCTACCAATTACGAGCTTCTGTCTTTCCAAATTAGTGAAAGACGAAAACAATAAGAATTCAAGGGAGATGTTACCGAATACAATTTCGTGATTCAAGGACGAACATATAATTCAAGAGGAATTGTCACTGCAGTCGTGGATGAGATCCTAGAGACATCTATATCTCAATCCACGTAGGATAATTAAATAAAGTGCGAACCAAATGTATCATGGTTGATCAGACCATAATACACTGATTCTGATTTGACAATAAGTTAGGAGGCGTCCCCACTAAACATATGCCTCGAATCAAGCTCGATAAAAGAGTAAGCTTGCAAAAACTAGGCTGTAATAGCAGTGTTGGTCAAGATAGTCAAGATTCAAGTAAGCGAGATTTTTGAAAAGAGGCACAAGTAGTTCGAGTTTAGAGAGAATCAAAACTTACCTGGTGTCTTTGCTTATACAATCTTCCTAAAATCTTCCTGTCCATAAGGTCTTGGTCAACTAATGGGTTATGGAACTCTGGATTCTATATTCTTGGTAACTTATTGGTGTCGGTCAATTACCTCGTCAATAGATCACAAGGACTACATAATGCTAGGTTAGGAGACATGCTACTCGACTTACAGAACTTCCACTAATATTAGCTTTGGATCTTATGGGACATACCTGGCATTGTCCTATCCTCCATAGTATCCTAAACCTGTAATCACGTTTGAAGTCATTTCACCGAGAGTTACACCTCGCCCGTATACTCGTACGATGGTAAACCCTTGGTTCCGTGACTCAGAGGTGATATCCTATCAGATACTCTACCTGTCACAAGGGTAACTACGATCAAGAGTGGACCACTAGTCATATCTCTAGCAAATTCTATAACCGATATTTTCCTAATCTCCTTTCAACTCTAGGGGTCGTGTCTCGCCAGTGCGCTGCTAGCTGCAGTGAATCCCTAGTCTCCAAAATTAAATAAATGGCGACAGTGCGCTGCTGTTCTGCCGGTATAAGTTAACTAACATTCTCGTAACTATATATCTATAAATAAATCCCTGAGCTTCTAGAGATTCAACAAGTTGACTATGGAATAAGGCATAAATATTTGCCCTATCAACCCTTAAAATAAGAGATTGAGCGGGGGGAAATAACTGAAGACAAAAAGATACACAAACATTCTAATGTCTATTCCATGTGTGTTCAAACATTGAGGAAAACTTTGAACCAAAACTAACTCGAGGTCCGTATGGGGATAACAATAATCAAAATTTATACAAAATATTAATTCCTAGGGCAATTAGAAACTAAATAGGCAGTTCAACTAAGATATGAGGATGATATCTAAGAGGCAAGAGAATGAATTGAATAATCTAACAAGGCTAGATCATTAATTCTACGAAGCCCTGCCTTACCAAGGGAATAATCTATCCAAATTAGATTTCATCGTCATACCAAGAGATACTAGTGTACCTATAAGGATCTGACACTCTATCAAATTTAATAACTCCTTATCTACATTGCATGGCCGAGACTACCCATCGGTAAATTTGTATAGGGGACTCCTAGTCCTAGTCATTCTCGTAAATTAAATTAATTTCTAATTCGTGAATGAGCATTTTCAGTCGCAGGCTCGCAATAGTACGACTAACTTAAGTACTATCACGAGTTTGCATGATTTGCAAAGACTGACCTGCATGGGCCACCACAAAAACTTGTCACGACCCGCACCCGTTTTTTTTTTATTATTATTAAACGGATACGAGACGTGTCCAAGCCAGCCTACGCCGCAGCGTCGGCGGTAGAACGCTGTCACGGCCATGAAGATCAAACTTACAAATAATACTCATTCACAAAATTAATTTAATTTACAATGATCACAAGTTTTACATTTGCAGAAAATATAAACTTGTACAAATATTGAATGACTAATACTCAATTATCTAACTAGTCTCTAGGCCTTTGACTGCAAGTACTCCCGTCACTCCCCAAGCTAAATGAATCCACGGCTAACCTGAAAATGTTGGTTTCCAGTCAGGAATGGAACGAGCACAATTCACTAAATGCAATTTCAAATAAAGAAAATGACTATAAAACAAAGGTTAGACATCAATCATGGGTTTGAAAATAAGCACGAAATACGAAAACCAATAGTAAATAAATAGACACAAAATACTCTCCCCGACTGTTAGAAGTACCTTTGATATGTGATCGGTCTGGGGTACTACACCGCACGGTCTACAATGTCTACTCACGGGCTACAATGTCTACTTGCAGAAAATAAACACGGGCTATACTACTTGCAGAAAGTAAACACGGGCTATACTACTTGCAGAAAGTAAACACGGGCTATACTACTTGCAGAAAATAAACACGGGCTACACTACTGCAGAAAATAAACACGGGCTACACTACTTGCAGAAAATAAACACGGGCTACACTACTGCAGAAAATAAACACGGGCTACACTACTGCAGAAGGTAAACACGGGCTACACTTCTTGCAGAAAATAAACACGGGCTACACTACTGCAGAAAATAAACACGGGCTACAATGTCTAACACGGGCTATGGTCAGATCACATATCTTTGGTACTTCTAATTTCTGACTCCACAATTTATAATAGAAAATAATCACATAACCAATGACCAACCAATGAAATATAGTAAAAATCAATATCGAAATACAGACAATAAACTGTACTCGCCTGTGGTCCTGTGCTGGTGAAACCGATGATCCAAACCACTCAATATGCCACTATAGTCAAAGCCCGTACAACAGTCCCCGAAAGCTGAAATAGACAATACTAATGATCTCAGAATAGTCCAATTAGCTAGGATTGCCTGTCCTTAAGTCCAATTCTGAACACAGAGGCAAAACGGTAATTTCGGGCCAAAACGGTGTCCGCCGTTGGACCCGCTTTGCACCGAAAAGCGTGCCAGAGTCAATGGTCTCTAAAGTCATCAAACTACATGTCTACGGATTCAGTTTTCTGATACGAACCCAACCGTATGTCCAAAGTTGGATTCCGGCGGGCCGTGCACAAAATCGCCCGTTGAGTGGGACCGTAGGGCCCGCAAAACGACGATTTTATCAACGGTCTCAGAATCGGACCAAACTTGGCATACATGACCAAAAAAATGATACGGTTCTGTTAACGTAAGTTTTGTCTCGATCTGACGAGTGTGCACAAAGTAATTAAAAAATTTGCACAGAGGCCGATACGGTGAATTTCGACGGATACGCATCAAGTTCGTCGCGCACACGCGACCAATTTGAATTCCGTCAAAGCCCAAACGACCACGAAGTTGTTACGCAGCTTTCGATGCCTTCGGTGCGCGACCACGTCGCCCGGAATGGCGGGACGGACGTTGTGTGGATGATTTTCAAATTTTCGAAAACACTTTTTCGTAGTTTTTTTTTTCGATTTTCAGAATCAAATAACTTCCTATATAATAAGTGTAAATTAGTTCTACAAAAAGCGTTCAAATCTCGTATAGGTTGTCTAAACTTTGGTTTAAATAGTTTCTCAAATCTGTCGATCGTTCGACCGAAAATAGGCTTCCAAATCGAGTGTTTAGGCTGTCCTAATGTCCTGTTTCAGTCAGTTTTTCGACGATGTTTACGTCGAATTTCTAAGCGATCTGGGTATGATTACGAAATTCTATTTAATAGGGTATAAAGAGGGTTAGATTAGGTTTACATAGGATCTTCTAGATCGGAAATTGATGGAGCATACAAGAAGAAAGGGGTTTACAAAGAGGGGCACCTTGCTGCGGCTGTCGTCGTGTTTCTCCCGCGACTGTACGCGCGCGCGGATTCGCGGCGCCCCTGGCCGGCCTCCGGCGACCTCACGCGGCGGCGCGCGGTCGTGGGGCGCCGCCCAGTCATCGGGGAGGGTGGCGGTGCGGTTGAGGCGTCGAGGAAGCTAGGGTTTTGTAGCGTTTTCTCGAGTTTTGTTCGTACTGTAATATATATACCTATACGAGAAGAGCTCGGGTTCTTCTCTGTTGCACAGGGGAGTTGGGCCGAGCATGGTTGAGCCTGGGAAAGGCTCTGCTGTTGCTCCTTGGTTAATCCAAGGAGTCCCAGGGTCGGCTCTACTTGGGAATTTAAGCAGGGCTCGGCTTGGGCCTAAGCTGGGTGTTCTCGGTTTTCAACCGAAGGAAAGGGTGTTCCCTTTTACTGCATCTGCTGTTTATTCATTCCTTCTATTTCTTTTTTTTTTTCTTTTTCTTATTCTCTTTTACTTAATTGCTACAAACGAATGTACCTATATATTAAATATATCAATACATATATTATCTGCTACATATTAGTACATATATATATATACTCATATAATTACTTATATAATAATTCTCCAAAATATCTAAATAAATATTTTTAGTAGAAAAATACAAATCTATATATATATATATATATATATATATATATATATATATATATATATACACACATTCGTATACAGTATATTTGCATACCCCTCCATACACATACACTATATATATAATATATATATACACATTCTCATTTGTACGCGTATGCTTATATAATCCTATATATACATATTAACCCATGCACATTCATTTGACCGTGGAATAATATAACCAATTAATATTAACTAATATTGTATAATAATATCCTTGGTATTATAATAACAATAATAAATAAAATAAATAATAATAAATATTAAAAAAAATCCGGGAAGGGGAGCTACAGCTCGGGCCTGGGTCTGGGCTCGGACTCGGGTCTGGGTCCGAAAATCAAAAGTCCAAGTTATTAATATTTTCAAAATCCTTTTTCATCCAAAAATATTTAATAGTAATATTAATAATAATAATTTTAGAAAATTCTAATAATAATACTACTAAACTCTATTTAATATTCAATCACAAAATAATGGGTTTCACACGATACAACGCACGAACCCAAAAACAATCACACAAAACAATTCACGCAGACACAGAGAATTTTTGACGTGGAAAACCCTTGCGGAAAAAACTACGGGACGATCGGAGTCCAACCCTGAGAAGCCTCCACTAATGGAATAGAAGAATTACACCCTCTATAAACTCCTTCCGATCCAAATTGGATCTCCACAACACTCAGAAGTAAGAACAATGATTACAAGGCTACAAAGAGCGAGAACGACGAGTAGAGATTACCCGAACGTGATCTCCTTCGAAAACGACCTTCAATCCTCCGTCTTCTCTCCCGAAGTTGCAATGGCACTCTTGCCTCCTTCCTCTCTCTCTTCTTGTTGTGTGCTACAATTGTGTTACCCTCTGATTAGGGTTTGGAAATTCCAACTTAACCCCCTAATCTCGCAACAAACCTGGACCGTTTGATTAGATCCAATGGTGAAAAATCACCCAGATTTCTGCCTCAGTCCCGACGACACAGAGTTCGGCCAGAACTCTGTATCGGGCAAACAGAACCTACCAGCAACATTCTGGAATGGCCAGACCGAGTTCGGCCCGAACCCGGTGGCCCAGTTCCAGAAGCTCCCCTTGGGAGCAGCAACATCAGTAGCAACTCCTCGTTGCCTACTTTCCGAGCTTCTTCGACATCGAACGACGCTCGTCGCACTCCGGGATCTTCTCCACATAGGTTGGAAACCCCACCCACTCCAACAAATCTCCCCCTTCACAACTATGGGGAGGATATCGTCATTCCGACGATCTGCCTGCAGTACTCAAACTTCCTCCTTGGTAGAATCTTCGTGAACATATCAGCTCCGTTGTCATCTGTATGAACCTTCTCAAGCTCCACGTCCTTCTTCTCAACCACATCCCGTATCCAATGATACCGAGTTTCGATGTGTTTGGACCGACTATGAAACGTCTGATTCTTCACAAGGTGAATAGCACTCTGACTGTCGCAAAGCAAAGTATACTGCTCTTGCTTCAGTCCCATTTCCTGCAGCAGCTTCTTCATCCACAGCAGCTCATTGCAAGCCTCCATCGCCGCAATGTACTCTGGCTCTGTCGTCGACAAGGCAACACACTTCTGCAACCGCGACTGCCACGACACCGCTCCTCCCGCAAACATTATCACGTAGCCCGAAGTCGATCGCCTCGTGTCTACATCTCCAGCCATATCAGCGTCGGTATACCCAACCAGCTTCGGCTCGTCACCACCAAAGGAAAGTCTCCAACCAGCAGTGCCCTGAAGATATCGTAGAATCCACTTGACCGCACTCCAATGTACCCTTCCAGGATTTGAAAGATACCTGCCAACCGTACCAACTGCATGAGCAATATCTGGCCTCGTACACACCATGGCATACATAAGGCTTCCCACAGCTGAGGCATATGGAACCCGCTCCATATCTTCCTTTTCGTCCTCGGTAGATGGACACTGCTCCTCAGTGAGCTTAAAGTGAGCCGCAAGAGGGGAACTCACTTTTTTCGACCCGTCCATCCCGAAACGCTGAAGTACCCGGTGAATATACTTCGTTTGGGATAAGTGTAGCAGCTTGGACTCTCTCTCTCTCGGCTGATCTCCATCCCAAGAATAGTCTTCGCTGTGCCCAAATCCTTCATAGAGAAGGCCGTGCCCAGTTGGCGCTTCAGCTCTGCTATCCTAGTGGCATTCCGACCCACTAATAGCATATCA
Source organism: Iris pallida (assembly GCA_029216955.1). Classification (NCBI taxonomy): domain Eukaryota; kingdom Viridiplantae; phylum Streptophyta; class Magnoliopsida; order Asparagales; family Iridaceae; genus Iris; species Iris pallida. The sequence goes on from JANAVB010043017.1 coordinate 8,166,573, forward strand.
TCAACATAGAGTAATAAAATGATGAAATCATTATCGGCAAAATATCTCAAAAATATACAGTGATCCGACGTCGTCCGTGCATAACCATGCTCCTCCATAAACGACTCGAACTTCTTGTACCACTGCCTCGGAGCCTGCTTTAGACCATATAAGCTCTTCCTCAACCGGCAGACCAAATGTGACTTGCCCTTCTCACAGAATCCCTCTGGCTGCTCCATGTATAACTCCTCCTCAAGATCACCGTGGAGGAATGCCATCTTCACGTCCATCTGCTCGACCTCCAAGTCGAGACTGGCTGCTAATGCTAGCACCACCCGAATAGACGAATGCTTGACGACAGGCGAAAAGATCTCATCATAATCCACGCCTTTCCGCTGACCGTAGCCTTTAACTACCAGCCTCGCTTTGTATCGAGGGCGAGTAGCATCATCCGTCTGCTTTACTCTGAACATCCATCGATTCTTCAAAGCCTTCTTGCCCCTTGGCAACCGCACCAGATCATAAGTGGAATTGGTGTGCAAGGAACTAATCTCCTACTGCATAGCCTCCATCCACTCCTGCCTGTGTTCGTCTTCCATAGCCTCTGCAAAACTTTCGGGCTCTCCCCCGTCAGTCAATAGCACATACTCATGTGGTGAGTATCTCGTAGATGGTCGACGATTCCTGTCACTCCTATTCAAAGGAACTACTGATGCTGGCTATATACCGACAGCCTCCTCTTCCTCAGGAACTACCTCTCCGACATGCTCATCCTCCTGAAGAACGCCCTGACCACCATCAGCAGGCTGACGATCAAGGTTGGGAGCAACTCCATGTACCGGCTCTCCTATAACTGGATCCTCTGCGATATCCTCTGGAAACTGTTCGAAGCGAAATGACTCTAACTCAGGAAATTCCTCAGCCTCAGAAGGCGTCTCGGAATCCTGAGTGTTGGTCATGGTCTGATCCTCGACGAACACTACGTCCCTGCTTCTGTAGAGCTTTCCTTCCACTGGGTCGTAGAGTCTATAGCCAAACTCATCCCGACCGTAGCCCATAAAGACGCATCGCCTCGTCTTCGGCTCAAGTTTGGTCCTCTCGTCCTTCGGTACATGCACGAAGGCCTTACAGCCAAACACTCGCAGGTGATTGTATGACGGCTCTTTGCCGTACCATACTTTGTCAGGCACATCACCCTGCAAAGGAGCACTAGGAGACAAATTAATAACATAAGCAGCTGTGAGAAGAGCCTCACCCCAGTAACTGCCCGGCAAGTTTGCTTCTGACAGCAAATATCGCACTCTCTCTATCAGTGTCTTGTTCATGCGCTTCGCTACACTATTGAGCTGAGGTGTCTTGGGCGGAGTCTTCTGGTGTCGTATCCCTTGATCTCTGCAATACGCATCAAAGGGACCGATGTATTCGCCGCCATTGTCGGATCGAACACACAACAACTTCTTGCCCGTCTCCCTTTCAACAGAGGCCTGAAACTCCTTGAAAGTAGGCAGCACCTGATCCTTGGTCTTTAAGGCATAGACCCAAAACTTCCTGGAATAGTCATCAATAAAGGTTACAAAGTAAGAAGCACCACCAAGAGATTTTACCTTCATAGGACCGCAGACATCCGAGTGAATCAACTCGAGCAACGCCGGCTTCCTCGAACTTGGGTGACTTTGGAAAGACACCCTATTTTGCTTCCTAGCTAAACAGTGCATGCACTTCTCCAACTTTGTAGACTTGAGCCCCGGAATCACCTTTCTGTTCACCAAGTAGCTCATCCCCTTCTCGCTGATATGACCGAGCCGCCTGTGCCACAACTCGGTAGACGCATCACTGACTGCGTTCACCTCCTGTACCCCCTGTGCGCTCCCCTCCATATAGTAGAGACCAGACTTCTTGCTTCCTCTGGCAATCACCATCGAACCCCTGGAAAGTTTCTACTGACTATTCCCTAAGAGATTGAAGAATCCCTCGTCATCCAACCTTCCAACCGACACCAGGTTGAAACGGATATCAGGGACATGACGAACATCTTTGAGAACAAGAACCGCACCCGTCTTCATTCTCAAATGCACATCTCCAACGGCAACCGCCTTCGACACATCTCCGTTGCCCATCTTCAACACGCCACAGTCACCTGTCGTATAAGTGGCAAACAGTACCCTGTTGTGAGATACATGTGCTGAAGCCCCTGAGTCCACCAGCCAAGAATTGTCATCGCATGCGAGGTTTGTAATGACCTCATCACCTACGACGATCACATCGTCTCCATGCATCGAGGCCGTCGCTGTAGTGTTCTCTTCTTGCTTCCCCTTGTCGTCCTTCTTCTCTCTCTTCCAAGCGAAACAATTCTGCTTGATGTGGCCCTTCTTGCCACAATGGTAACACTCTGAGTCCTCATAACGACCCTTGGACTTCCTCTTGCTCTTTTCTCTGCCACCATCTGGACCCCTGCTTTTGTTCCTTCTGCGGCTCTCTGAAACAAGTGCCTCTGAGTGGTGGAATGTGGATGAAGTGCCCTGAGAACGTCTCTGCATCTCTTCATTCAGCACCCCGCTCTTGGCAAACTCCAGACTGATCACGCCCTCTGGAGCAGAAGCGATCATAGATACTCGTACGGTCTCCCACGAGTCTGGCAAAGTACACAGCAGCCACAGTCCCTGAACTTCGTCGTTGAACTTGACTCCCATAGAAGATAGCTGGTCAACCATGCCCTGGAACTCACTCAAGTGGTCCGAAATAGACGCCCCATCCTTGTATCACAGACCCATCATTGTTCGGATCAGGAACAATTTGTTTACCCTGGTCTTCTTCGCATACAAGGATTCCAGCTTATCCCACAATGTCTTCGCGTGCTCAATATTGGCAACGTGGTTGTACACGTTCTCGTCCACAAACTGCCGTATGTACCCACACACTTATATATGCTCGAATGTCCAGTCCTCCTCGGATTTATCACTGGGCTTCTCAGATGCAAACACGGATAGATGCAGCTTCTTGACAAATAGCAAATCCTTCATCTTGCTCCGCCAATAATGATAGTTTGTGCCATTAAGATTCACCATGCGTACCGGCTTTGCGTCCATCTCTCCTCTCTGGTTTCTGTCAACTCCTGACACCCTTCTGAATTCTAGAACCTGGCTCTGATACCACTCTGATGGGAAAGAAGCGCGAAAATCTTTCCCCAAACTGGAGAGTACCTGTGAGAGGACCGAACGATACAACGCACGAACCCAAAACAATCACAAAAAACAATCCACGCAGACACAGAGAATTTTTGATGTGGAAAACCCTTGCGGGAAAAACCACGGGACGATCGGAGTCCAACCCTGAGAAGCCTCCACTAATGGAATAGAAGAATTACACCCTCTACAAACTCCTCCCGATCCAAATCGGATCCCCACAACACTCAGAAGTAAGAAAAATGATTACAAGGCTACGAAGAGCGAGAACGACGAGTAGAGATTACCCGAACGCGATCTCCTTCAAAAATGACCTTCAATCCTCCGTCTTCTCTCCCGAAGTTGCAATGGCACTCTTGCCTCCTTCCTCTCTCTCTTCTTGTTGTGTGCTACAATTGTGTTACCCTCTGATTAGGGTTTGGAAATCCCAACTTAACTCCTTAATCCTGCAACAAACCTGGACCGTTTGATTAGATCCAATGGTGAAAAATCACCCAGATTTTCGCCTCAGCCCCGACGACACAGAGTTCGGCCAGAACTCTGTGTCGGACAAACAGAACCTACCAGCAACATTCTGGAATGGCCAGACCGAGTTCGGCCAGAACTCGGCCTGGGACCGAGTTCGGCCCGAACTCGGTGGCCCAGTTCCAGAAGCTCCCCTTGGGAGCAGCAACAGCAGTAGCAACTCCTCGTTGCCTACTTCCGAGCTTCTTCGACATCGAACGGCGCTCGTCGCACTCCGGGATCTTCTCCACATAGGTTGGGAATCCCACCCACTCCAACAGTTTTAGCATAGCAACAAATAAATTCTCTTATAAGCATACTAATTCGATGTACTAACATTCTCAAAGATTACCAACATGTTATTAGAAATAACATTCATTCAAAACACAGATTTTTTATTAGGCGTGAAAGAATCAAAAAATGAGTCTTCGTCCACTCACCCAGATCAATCGTCTTCTGTTCTAGAGCCAGTACTAATCTAATTTCTCTGTTTATCTAGTACCTTTGCGGAGGGGGACACTACAGTATGTTACATAATTTGTATAATAATTATCGGTGATGTGGGATTTAGTAGTTTCTCACCAGTATACGACAATGTACTGACCCACGCCTCCATAGGTGTCGTGATTCAATTAGGTGTCGTGATTCAAAGAGACGTGCAAAGGAAATGAAGGCAATGAATAGATGCCACGAAGCTTGCTTTGTTTTGAAGCCTTGCTCGTGTTTGAAGGCTTGTTCATACTCTTTTGAAGTCCTCGTTTCAGTCGTTCAAGAGAAGACTCAAGTTCAAGGTGTTCACAAGTTTTGTTCTGGTAAAGGGATGCAATGTATGGAATAATGTATCTCATTTATAATGTAAAGTTGTACCCTTTACTTCGTTGTTCAAAACTCTGTAATGATGTACATTATCAATTAAACATTATTAATTTTTTGTCAAGCCGTGTTATGCAATTTCTTTGCCTAATCTCTTTTGCAAATCTCTACTGAACATTGATATATTCAAATGTACATGATCACGTGCCCTATAAAAGCGCAACTAATTAAACTTAATTGTACCTCTTCATGTCCGGTAGCGACTTATCGATTTGGCGGATTCGAAATGTGACAAAAATATAGTAAAGGATGCATCCATCTTAGAATTCTCATTTTTACTAGACTAACTTATTGGATATATTGTTTCTTACATGCCCAACACTTTGCTTCGTAGAGCATGTCTGATCAGTCTTTTAGAATTTTTTTCCTTCAACTTCAGAGGAATATCCTGATAAAAAAATTATGGCAAAAGTACTTATCCATTTCAACAACTTTATTTTAATTCTTTGCATGTCATCCTTCTTAGTAGCTCTATCATGATGAATAATTGATCCTAAATAGCAAAATCTTAGGTATCTCTTATCTATCTATGTAGACCCCCCCCCCCCCCCCCCCCCCCCCCCCCCCCCCCCCCTTTTTTTTATTTTACTTTGATCTTTGCTTGAAATTATACAATTCATATACTATGTTTATATTCTACTATTTTAATATTTCTTTTATTCCAAAGTTTATGTCGACACTTCTATGTAAATTAATTCCAAAATTTGAATTCTAAAATAGATTTTCTTTATTTTTAGTAAAAGTTAATTCTATTATGATGTTAGACAATTTGAATTTGCCTCCAATTTTGATCAATTCTTAGTTATATCTTGTGACCATGCAATAATACAGATTCAAGAATTAGTGAATACCCAAAAAAAAATAAAAATTTTAGAGTTATATACTGCAACTGTTGTTTAGCAATTAATATTTTTACTAGTATTTTATAAGTGTTTGAAACCCTATAAAAATGTTAAATCCAGGACTAGTGGTGACTTGATATAAACTTTGGGTTTTCAGTTAAATCAACAAACGTGTTCCATGTTTTCAATATTCTTTGAACCAAGAGAAATGATCATCTCAATTTGTGTTTTTATCTTTATGATAAGCTCTCATACCTCATGGAATTAGATGTTAATTTTATGAAAAGCATCCTCTCCTTCATCTCTGCTGCGGCTCAGCATGTCGACTACCTTTTCATTCTTAACAGAGAGGAGAGGCGGTTATGAGAACCCCTCCCTCATAATTATCGTCTTACCTTCAAACTAATTAAAGAACTTATATTTGCAATTCTCCATTTTTATTCTTTTGTTAGAGAAAATAAAAGAAGAAGTTGTGTAGATTTAACGTTAATTGATCTGTTCATTGTTCATGACAATTTTTTTTTTGTAGGTAGGGACGTGGCAACTTATTCTAACGCGTCCTTTTTTTTTTTATTGAAAACCTTGTGATGCTAGCTATTGCTCATGAACTTGTCCCTATTTCTTCCCCTTTTAATTATTAATTTCCTAGTCGGTTGTACTAAAACTCTATTTCTTTATGAAGATTTTTTTCTTCTTCTTCACATTTTATACTTTGGCAGTAGCTGCAAATACAGTGTTGTAAGCTGGCTAATTGGTGGCAATGTCATTAGCGCCATTACATATGCAGAGGTCTTGTCTTGTATTAATCTACTTGGTGACTTGAACAATGTTGAGATTAATTGTATTGTCACCAACATTCCCATATTGCTCGGTATCTTCCCGACAGCTCCCCCCACCCCCAACATATGTCTTTCGTTAATTTATAAAAGGTAGCTCATTAGTAGAGGGAACACAAACTTCTTCTTTTTCTTCTTCTTCTTTCATACACTCGTACTTACCTATAGCTCGTATATAGCTGATCAAAATTAATGGAAGGGTTTGGGTTAAAGGGGGGCAATCAATTCCCTCCTGGCTTTCGATTTCATCCCACTGACCAAGAGCTCATCATCCATTACTTGAGAAAGAAAGTCACCTCTTTCTTAACTCCATCTTCATCAATATTTGCCGAGCTCGACCTCTACAAATTTGACCCTTGGGAACTCCCTGGTGATTACTAATTACTAGTCTACTTGTGCATGCATGCCTTCCTTGAATCAATAATTAACTACACTAATCTATTTAGATAGAATCACAGCTAGTGCTAACATGGTTTCATTGATGAACAGAAAAAGCCTTCTTTGGGGAATCGGAATGGTTCTTCTTCAGCCCGAGGGATCGAAAATATCCAAACGGAGGTCGACCCAACAGGGCAGCCACATCCGGATACTGGAAGGCAACGGGTATAGACAAGCCCATCCTTGCCTCTGGAGGATCCCATTGCCTTGGCGTCAAGAAGGCCCTCGTCTTCTACAAAGGAAAGCCACCAAAGGGCGAGAAGACCGACTGGATCATGCACGAATACCGCCTTCTAGAAGATCCGCCCCAGAAGCACAAGCAGCTGTCAATGCGTGTAATTAACAAACATCAACCCCCCCTCTCTTTCTCTCTCTCTCCCCCTCTGTGTGTATATATATATATATATACTTGTGCTGATTTCAATTGTTTCAGTTAGATGATTGCGTTCTGTGTCGAGTCCGCCTGAAGGGAATTAGACCAACCCAAGATAATGAAACACTCGACAACAACAACGAAGAAATTGACAGCTCAGTCCTCTCTACGCTGTCCAACTATCGGTCGAACACAAATACAAACACAATCGAGCAGCAGCAAGGGTTAATGGGGAGAAGCAGGGGTAACAGCAGCTTATACGAATGGAGTGACTACCAGCTTCTATCCTACCTGCAGCAGCAAGGTTCCCCTGAGGAAGAAGAACCGGAGAGCACAGACTTAGGCGGCTCCAACAACTTCATTGCTTCCCACTATGTTTCTAATCTGCAGGCACCATCACTAGTAACTCAGGGTCTCTCTTCAGTGCTCACTTCAATTAAGCGAACGCTTTCTTTTGAACTGTTAGATGAGATTATGTTGCTCCCTCCAGAGAAGAAGAGGTTACCCAATTCTGCAGGTCACTCGTCGTCACCATCAAATTAATTGTATGTATTTTGTGTACCCACCCAAAATTAGTTGAGGGCTATTTTATCTATTGCTAACAGTAAAAGGTATTGTCAAAACAGTCGATTTTCTCCAGTGCGAGATAATGATCTAGTTCAATGTAATGCTGGATTGGAATATCCTTTGCAATGCTAATGGCCGGCTGCTCTATTGTCGTTGCCCAGTCATATCAATGACTCTCAACTCGATTGCAATTTCTGAGAAAAATTCATAGCCATAAACCTTTTGCGCATTCTAAGCTTAGGTGATGAAATTTTCCGTAACAGCTAATCATGACATTTATTTTAGTATGGATTGCTTCTTTAATTCTGTAGGTGACTAAATCCAACTGCAATAACCATTAGTAGAGCTGCTATATATTATCTACCACTCCAGTCTAACATACATACATACATATGAGAAGACATATGCGTGAAGGTGATTGATTATTCTTGTTGATGGTCATTTCTTTTCACTGCTTGAGCATATATAAGCAACGCATGCTTCAACTGACCGATCATATATTAGTTTGTGTGTGTCACGTCCCGCTTCCGTAGGAGCGATCGTTCTCGCTAAGGTGTGATGTCGCACGGACCTAGGTTGCGCCCGTACAAATAAGTCCAGAAACGGCCGATTTGAGCTAGGCCACAGAGTCGCAAAGAGTGTCCCCATTTGCAGCGGAAAGTAAATGAACACAAATTGAAGCGAATTCAACTCTTTATTGATATTCAAGAAGTTTACAAGCGGCGCTAGGCCGATATTACAAATCGCTCAAGTTCTCTCTCTCTGAAACATAAAAGACGTGCCAAGTGGCTTACAACATGGAATGATTCATGGCGATGTTCCGATACATTATGTCCTGTATATGGTGCTTCAGCTCCTTGCAACGCTCCAAGGCTCCAGAGATAGCTCCGCGCCTTAGCACGTTCGATGGAAGCTCCGCACCCGCCGGCGTCTCCTGCATCCTGCAAGCATGACTGTGGGATTATCAGTACATTGTTATGCACTGGTGGGGAGGCTAGCTCGCCCACAATGCTATCATTACCAAATACGTTTCATTCACTTTTGTGCATCTCTATCATTCATTGTCTTTCTAATCTTGCCTTAGGATCAATTTCATGGAATATGTCATAACCTATCCCGTGTTGCCAAATTCAAGTGTCGCATGGAAATACATGCACGACTTACCCATACTTACCGTCCGGCCTTCCCTGTCCAACGTAAACCAAGTTAGTCAACAATTCATATGAAATAACTTAACGTAGTTCATGAAAGCATTCAATGTCAAGTGCGTGTCCTTGTCTCGGGTTCTAGCACGTCGTAAGCACGTTTTCTAACTCGTTTGCTCAAATTACTCTTCATCATTTTGTGTGTTATATTCAAGCCTATTCAGAAAGTGCTTTGTACAGTTAACTTAGACTACTTTGATTTCAATGCAAGGACTTGCACGTGGATTGCCACCAGCAAAGTCCACTTAAATCTATATGCACCGGTCGCTGGCATCACAAGCCATTTTGGACACATCCAAGCCGTGGTATTTCTCAACTAGCGTAGGGTGAGGACTGGCACACACCCCGTTAGTCTCTTGAAATATGCCTGCACTTACGTCCCCCGGGTGGCCGAGTCCGCACCCAGGCAGCCCGTAAGCCATGACTTGATCCCGCCTAGGCCGGCCACGATCCTCCCTTTGATCATGCCGCGGAATTCGTATCACCCGTGCACGGGTTCGTCCGCGACCATTTCGTATTTTATCGTCATAGGCTAACCCTTAGCCAAAATACGTTATCGACCAGGTTGGCGTCCGTACAGCGCGGGTAGCGAGTCCCGCTGCACGTGCCCGTCACACCTGTCGCTAACCATTCCTTTCCTTCTTATCTTTTATTCATTCCTTCTTTTCTTTCTTTCACTTGTCCATTCGTTCATTGATTCATTTTCGTATTCATCCTTTCGTTGATTCATTCATTCACCCGTTTGTTCGTTCATTCTTTCATTTATACATTATGCAACTTTCCGTGCGGGAGTCGCCTTGGCGACCCATCGGTCCCATAGTCTTTCAATGTTGCTAAACTCTACTCGGAACGACTATGTTGATAGTCTTCCCGTTTTATTGTTGTAAACCATTCATTGTTTCATTGTTGAACGCATGAGGGACTTGAACGTAAGCTTGTGCCTTAGCACGAGCGTGGAGCGCGGTACGAGAGTTCTCGTATTTTCTATGTACCTTTCCATATTCTATACAAGCATACAAGATGGGATTAATCCCTTAGCTAGGTGCGTTGGATCATTTATTAGCATGCGCGGTGTTATCGCCTAGCGATTTCAGTGATAGTGTCCGCATTATTATGTGTCTAGGCTAAGCAAAGACGGGTTCATCGGAGCCACCCACCTTAGCGATGTTCGCATCGGCCGAGAGATACTCCGAGCGCGCCTTTGAAAGTCTAAGTCTGGATTCATCTTTGACGGGCCAATGTAAGTCTTGCATCGATTCTTCATCAGGTCGATGCCAACTCTTCGGGTCGACGGCTCATTTGAGTCGTTGCACTTGCCGTTTGAATCGGCGTTCCGCTAGGGCGGAGCGGGTCACTACAGTATGAAACCTCTCTTTAGTTAATTACCTGTCTAACTTTGTACTGCGATCTCTTTAGTAGCATCTGCATTGTATTTTACGGTCTGTGAGCAATGTTATAAGTTGCAAAAAGCTGTCCAAGTAATTTCTTGTCTATAAGGAACAGGTAATTCAATATTCTTTTTACAGTAAAGCACTGGGCAGAATGTGCATATCATCTTCCCCTATATAATGGGGCTGCAAAACGGCTTACTTTTGAGCCGTCTAAGCCGTCATTATATCACGGTCTATTTTATTTCGAAAAAAAAATTGTGTAAAAAATTGTTGAAAAAAGTTTAAATTTATCAACATGGAGAATCGAACTCAACCAAACAAGAAAAATACATCATACCATAACCACATGAGTTAGAAGAAATATTTGGCTATAAGTGAATAATATTATTATTACACGTTATTATACGTGCAAAGCACGTGTATTTACTAGTATATTTAATATTGATAGCAACAAATTTTACAAAAGAGCCAAACAAACAGAAGCAATCAAAACATAAAACAAATTCTCATACAAAAAGGGTAAGAGGAGAAAGGGAAAATCAGTTTTATTGATTGATAATATATAAGAAAAATACAATACAACATATTTATAAAAGTGAAATTAGACAAATCTGACATAATTCTGGTTGTATAGTTATAAAAGTGAAATTAGAAAAATACAATACAACATATTTATAAAAGTGAAATCTGACATAAAAATATGTAATTACACAACATATTTTTATCTACTATTTTCATATTTCATGGAGCTACCGCTCGTACATACATGAAGTCCCCCTTGTGGTCATCACACACAACAGTCCCAAACTTTTTACCACGGTACTATCACTAAGACTCAAAGTACTATATATAAATTCATCATCATTATATGAGTACACATTCCTTTTCACGTCGAGCCTCGTCTTTGTTTTCTTCCAAGTTCCACTATCCGGTTCGACAGATCTTCCGCAATGTCTTCCTTCTTCTCTTCCTTCTCTCTCTCAAAGTGACCTTCTCTCTCTCTCAAAGTGAAAAGTAGTATGAAGTAAACAAAATGAAGCTCGAAGGGACTCTTTATATATATATATATATATATATATATATATATATATATATATATATATATATATATATATATATATATATATATATAGCTTCCAGAAGTGATTACGAAAAGATCTTTATCTCCAAATATCGATCAACTAGATCTCTTCAAGATAAGATTCAATAAATTTGGATTTAATTCCACCAAAGCCAAGTCAACGGATGAATATGATCTCACCAAATAGTTAGGAGGTTACAAGAACCAAATATATTTGTTTCGATCGTCTAAGACCATCTCCAATGGGGGTTTCTATCTTCCCTATTTCTATGGAAGAAATCTATTTTAGAAAAAACTTCTCCCAATGGTAGTTTCTATCACCATTTCTATCCTAGGTGGCAATGATGTAGGATGGAAACTTTCTAGGAGGGTTTCTACATGTAGAAACTCTCATAGAAATTTTCCTACCTCTCATGACAATTATTATTGGGCCCCCACACCATTAAATTAGTCCTTTTACTATGTGACACATAGGATAGAAATGGAGAACCATTGGAGAGCATTTTTTGTATATGTACAATTTTAATGTAGAAACTCTTCCAACTAGGATAGAAATCTCCTTAAAGTATAATGCCAAGTAGGATAAGAACTCAATTTTAGAAATCACCATTGGAGATGGTCTAATACCATAATTTTTACAAAGATACGGAAGATCCTAGAAGATCTTCTTGAGATATCAGAATATCTCCAAAGATATCAAAAGATCTCATAAGAGAGATCAAAAGATTTCTAAGATATGATTTATGACAAGAGATAATCCTTAATGGATATTCTCGACACATGCATGGACCTCGACAAATACACCAACCAATCCAAACCCATTAAGTAAGCATCTATGCGAAGCCCAATATGACACGTTAGACCTAAGGCCAATCACCAGTTAATTATAATCCAATAAACCAATCAATCCAAGTATTTAAGACCAACAAACCAACCAATCCAAGTATTTAAGACCACAAAAAATACCAACATTATGAAGAATTCGTAAGTTAAATTGCAACTTGGTAACCAAGACTCACATCGAGTCAGAACTAGATCCGACTGTTGTATAGATATAACCAAAAAAATCCATGTAAAACCAGGTATTACAGATAGTTGCTGATATATCAAGGTATTGTTCTCCCTTGCAGTCAATCTTTCTTGGGAACTTCATCAATTGGATGTGAAAAATGTATTCTCGAATGGAGACCTACAAGAAGTGGTTTTTATAAGTCCTCCTTCAGGTTTGGTTACAAATGGAAAGTTTGCAGGCTCCAGAAAGTACTCCATGGATTGAAGCAATCATGAAGAGCCTGGTTTCCTAGGTTGAGTAGTTCTATGCTTTGGTTTGTTTACTGTCAAATCAATACATACCATACTCTCTTTATTATCAAGTGAAAGAGGGAGAGTATCACACTACTCATTCCGTATGTTAATGATATAGTTATCTCATGAAATAATGTTGTAAAGGTGATGAGGTTGAAGTAGTTTCTAGGGTGTTAATTTGAGATTAAAGACCTTGGAACTTTATGATATTTTCTTGGAATATAGGTGACCATGTTAAAAGACGGAATCTTCATATGTCAACGGAAGTATGCACATGATTTGCGGAAGGAAACTGGCAAACTAGGTTTGATATAAATTGAGTCACCTATTGATCCAAATCATCATCTCAGTGCCACATGGGGGAGACCCATTAGAAGATGTTCGTCAGTATGAAAGATTGGGTAGAAAGCTTCTCTATTTGTCATTCAATCATCGTGGTCATCCATGCATATACATTGATTGTGTTAGGAATAATCATGTTGCTGACTCAGTCCATGTTTTGTTTTAGCTTGTTTGTTTACCTAGTCCTTAGCTAGTTGTGTGGTCTAGAGTCTTTCTAGGAGCCTTTTGCTCCTCTTTTGATGTTGTTCACGTTGGCTTCCTAAGCCTATTTAAAGGCATCCTCTAATAAAAAATAAATGCATCTTACAAATCCACATTGAAGCTGTCCATTTTCTGTAGTTCTTAGTAGGACGTTTCTGTCCAAAAGCTAACAGTGGTATCAGAGCCTCTGTGGATGCCTAAGATCATGTCGAGGCAGTTGAGCACCGAGTCATCTTCAGGAGAGCAGCGTGTCATCCTTGACGCGACGGCCGTGAAGGGAAAAGAGAGTAGCATGACGCTGCAGTACCCGATGCTCACACGGAGTGTCACGCCCCGATTCCGTCGAATCGATAGTCGTCCCCCGGGCGTGATGCCGTGCGAACCTAATTTGCGATCGCACAAGGCCAAGTCATAAGGTAATCCGAGACACGAGATCTAAGAGAGTACGCAGACAAATTGATACACACAATAAGTAAAGGAAACTTGATCTTTATTGATAATGTACATCTTTTTACAGACTCCGACACAAGACTCATTGCCGCGCGGGCTACAACATGACTCGATTACAAAAGAGTGCCGATGAGATAGCCGTTCCATACATTGCACACATCCCTCAATATACACAAGTACTCCATTGACCTGGATGGGAGGGACGCTGAGTCATTTTCCTTGGACTGTCGAGAGCCTTCAAAATGTGGAGTCGCTGAGAGATAGTCTTCGACGCACGGCCGACGCTTCAAAAGTCACGAACGTCGCCTTGCTAGTTGGCACGTCCTTCCTGGTTCGCGGGACCTGCAAAGAGCGAGGATCAGCACGAAACACATGTACTGGCGAATGGCTAATTAAATCCAAGCTCTGCATTTGAATTCAAGAAGTTTCATAAACATGTTTGCTAGCTATTTCAATGATCTTTCTAACCATCCTGTATGATTTGCATGTTAACATATTTTGAGGCAAGCAACTATCATGTTCATCCCGTGTCCCGTGCACCTGTTAAGTAGTGATAGGGGTTTAAAGGCCACTGGCAATGTCAAGCCATCGCGGACTATAGCATTCGGTTAGACGACGCCCCTTTCGCGTCGGGTAGCGAGCCCTGTGCGAAAGTGCCCGCATAACTCGCGCCGATGAAGGGTTGGCGCTGCTACACTCGTTCCTCCCGGGCCGAACCGGTCCCTTGGCCGAGGCAACCGTTCGAGGAACTTCACCTTGTCGACAAGTTGTCCAATGACCGTTTTCTTTGGAACTTAGTTGATTTACTCATTTTTTTTCGTATCGTTGCGATAAGCGTTAATAGATTCATTCGTTGGATTGGCATAGACCAAGTGTAATTGCATAGGGAAGCACGTTTTTCATTTCCAAAACCGACAGTTCGATAACAAGTGTTTCGTGAAGTATCGTGCCACGATTTCATTGATTCTATACTATTATGACAAGCATTTATTTTACTTCACATGTTGAGTTTTTTTGAAGTAGAGGGACAGGACGAAGGAGGTCAGCCACTCGCCTTAGCTTGCTTCAAGCGAGCGACCGGTTGGCTGCGCTGTCGTCGCCTACGCGATCACCTGCAATCGCATAAGCAACTGATTAGAACACTGTGTATTTCAAGGAATTTCGATATGAATGCGAGCTCGAAAACGCGTCACGAAAAACCCATCGAAAGCATTCACAAAAACGAAAGCCAAAGCCAATTCAAGTGCGGCATGAAAACCAGAGCAACGGGAGGTCTCTCCCGACTCAGCCGCAGAGCCAATCCTCGAGGCGCAACCCGCTGAATATGGGACTTGGTTCCGAAGAAGCCATTCCATAACGTGGAATGGATCTTAATTCAACCGTTCCCGTTCGATCGACTCGGCCGATTCCGACCTATCGGTCCCGACCAAATCGATAGCGACAGTGTTCCTTTCTCGCGCACCCCGTGGACGGAGACGGGGCACGATGTAGGGACGGGCACTACACGGAGCAACTACGCCGCCTGGTCCCTGAAGATGCGGGTCAACTTGCAAGCACATGGCGTGTGGGACACCGTTGTGCACGACGACGTCGACGAGCGTAAGGAAAGGATGGCTCTTGCCGTCATCCTCCAAGCTGTACCAGAGGATATTCTCCTCACGTTGGCTGAGAAGGACTCGGCCAAAGAGGCGTGGGAAATGCTCAAGACGATGAACATTGGCGCGGAGCGCGTCAAGGAAGCAAAGTTGAGCATTTCCCACGCCTCTTTGGCCGAGTCCTTCTCAGCCAACGTAAGGAGAATATCCTCTGGTACAGCTTGGAGGATGACGGCAAGAGCCATCCTATCCTTACGCTCGTCGACGTCGTCGTGCACAACGGCGTCCCACATGCCATGTGCTTGCAAGTTGACCCGCATCTTCAGGGACCAAGCGGCGTAGTTGCTCCGTGTGAGCATCGGGTACTGCAGCGTCATGCTACTCTCAGGTAGAGGAGACCTCCGTCGTCCGAAAATTTCTTCGTGCTATGCCGACACGATTCATGCAGCTCGTGACTCCGATCGAGCAACTGGTGGACCTCAAGACCATGACAGTTGAGGAGGTGATTGGCCGTCTCAAGGCCTACGAAGAGCGACTTCGTGGCTTCGGCAACAAGGAGGAGGAGCCGCACCTGCTGCTCACACAATCTGAGTGGCTTGCTCGGATGAAGAAAAATGGCGGTCGTGGGTCCAGTGGTGGTCGCGACAGAAGCAAAATCAAATGCTTCAACTGCAATGTGTATGGGCATTATGCATCGGAGTGTCGCAAGCAACCGCGTGATCGCAACGAAGAAGCACTCCTCACCGATGCTGTAGACGATGAGCCCGCCCTGTTACTGTCCATGCACGCGCAAGAGACATGTGACATGGTCATGCTCAACAAGGAGAAAGCTGGGCCAATCGAAGGATCGGGCCGGTGTGCAAGTGATGTGTGGTACCTCGACAATGGAGCAAGCAACCACATGACCGGTTATGAGAAGATATTCTCCGAACTGGACACTTCGGTAAGGGGCACTGTCCGATTCGGCGACGACTCCGCTGTGGAAATTTATGGGCGTGGGACGGTTTTGTTCAAATGCCAAACCGGGGAGCATCGTGTTCTCACCAACGTGTACTACATCCCACGTCTCAAGAGCAACATCATCAGCCTCGGCCAGCTCGACGAGAACGGCTATAAATCCGTTATGGAAGGTGGTTTCCTGTGCATCTACGATCGAGAAAGGAGGCTGATGGCAAAGGTGAAGAAATCGAGGAATAGGTTGTACATGCTCAAGCTGTGTCATCTCCGGCACCGTCGACTTCATATTCGGCGACGACGCGGTCGTTTTCCAGAAATGCACCATCCTCAAGTAGCAACATGATTAGGAGGGTGAATGTTAGGAATAATCATGTTGCTGACTCAGTCCATGTTTTATTTTAGCTTGTTTGTTTACCTAGTCCTTAGCTAGTTGTGTGGTCTAGAGTCTTTCTAGGAGCCTTTTGCTCCTCTTTTGATGTTGTTCACGTTGGCTTCCTAAGCCTATTTAAAGGCATCATCTAATAAACAATAAATGCATCTTACAAATCCACATTGAAGCTGTCCATTTTCTGCAGTTCTTAGTAGGACGTTTCTGTCCAAAAGCTAACAGATTGCATGTGTGGTGAGTGTATTATATGTCAATTTTATGCATGCTCCTTGACAATAAATCTCCTTGTTTGTGTAACAAATCCAACGTTTGAAGCCTTGTCCAAGAAAGAGTCTTGATCATCTCCGGATTGAGTTGTTTACCTATGCTTATTGGCAGACTGTCGAAGATCAGAGGTCAACCACAAGCTATTGCTCTTATGTTTGAGGAAATTAATTAGTAACATGGAGAAGTAAGAAATAATTTGTAGTTTTGAGATAAGATAATACCGGACATCCGACCTGTCATGTGAACAATTTTGTCCATAAAATAAAAGTTCAAAAATCAAGTTCGACCTAATTACCACACCGGATATCTATCCGGTCAAGTTCGACCTAATTGTCCAGAATGCTCGGAATGGAAATCTAGCAGATTTAACAATTGTTGAAGAACTATACGTACTAGAATTCAGTCAGATTTTGGTAAAGTCAACAATCCCACCTATATGAATATGATGGATCCTATTTTTCTTGTTATCAATTAATAAAATTAACCTCTTCCGAATCCAACCTACAACCTTGCATCACTCGCCCAAGCCCACTTCAATATATCGAAAATCTGGAAACATTCACCTTTTACAGGACTTTTCCATAATTATACAAAATAAAGGGAAAGTTTTACAAACCAATTTACACAGGATATTGCGATCCACTCTATCGGTATAAGTTGCAGTTGCCCAAAAATGCACTTCTATGGAAATTTGACATTAATCCTAACTTGCCAGGACTAGAGTTTATCAAGAGGAGTACTAGCTAGAGTAACATATAATCATATCAAAAGAAGTCGGGAAAGGATTGGTCAACATAGGCAGACAAGCCTCGCGATAATTGTTCATTGTCACGGTCAGAGTAAGCCAATCTCTTGTTGGGTGTCTGGAACATTAGTTCATCCAGTGCTCCACCAAAGGAGAACGTCCGCCTGACCGAACCAGGCATTGGAGAAACCAGCTGTTGCTGTGGCTGTTGCATTTGTTCAACAACATATCCGTTAAAAGACATGTTACTAACGTCCGAGGATTTTGTAAAAATATCCAAGTTGGAATTATAACTTCTACTTTCTCCAGCTTCCTTCATCTCTTGGTAACCAATTGCATCTGTGAAAGGTTGATGTTCTTCGTAACTGTATATGTTGTTACCAATACTTTCCTCGGGTGTTTGCTGCTGCTGTTGCCTCTCTATGATTAAGTTTGGACTGATTGGCGGATAGGGGAGGCCGCCTGAGCTTTCTGCAGGTCCTTGATCTTCGGATTGTGTTGGTGTGCTGCCTTTCTTCCGGACTCGACATAGAACCCAATCATCCAACTGAAACAATTACGAATTATTAAGCAGACTGGACCCGGATTATTTATAACATACGCAAATCAGAAGAGTACTACAGTTGACAGTTGAAGTACTACTGCAGGTAGCTAGCTAGCTATATAGATGCATACATACATACGTACATACCCTCATGGAACCCTTGTTCTTGAAGTGCAAAGAAGGATTGGCATCAAGGAGGCGGTACTCATGCATGACCCAGTCGGTCTTGATGCCCTTGGGAGGCCGGCCTTTGTAAAATACGAGAGCCTTCTTGACACCAAGACATTGCGATCCGCCGATTGCAAGAATTGGCTTGTCCGTTCCGGTTGCCTTCCAGTATCCAGATGCTGCGGCCCTGTTTGGCCGAGCCCCGTTTGGATATTTGCGATCCCTCGGGCTAAAAAAGAACCATTCACCTTCTCCAAAGAAGGCCTTGTCTGATCAAAAACAAACGAAACCTTGTTACTTCATGTGAGAATTGCAATCCTTAGAGCAATAAATACATGGGTTGTGCATCCCAAATAATTGTGATGATTATAACATGGTTTGTTTACCATATCTTAACTGATGGGTTTATGGTCATCATCCTTAATTTCCAATCAGGCATCCAGCCACACGTACGTAGGCAACAAGAAATAATGGAAATATCAAGAACTGGTTGCCTGTAGCTTTCTATGTTGATCAACCCCAAGAAAGTTCAATATCCAATTGATAATGATTAATGTGCCTCAACCTATCAGTTTCTTTGGACGGTCATATGAAACAAAAAAGATGAGCTCAAAGCATAGGAAATAAGGAGAAGAGAAGAAAGTATCGGTAATAATATATATTGGACTTTCCCATGTCATGCCATTCATGTTAGATCGATCGATCGATCGATCGAGCAGCACCCGAAAATTTATAGGGTCATGATCTAATTAATCTACAGGTTAAGGTCCTGCAGGTCAGCAAGGCATATAATATTCGTACTGACTTTGGGAACAAAAAGATTCATGAGTTCTCTATTCATCATCTATATGATTGGGGATCGATGATACATAAAAGATCTGTACGTGCTCTTAATTAATTTATGGGGAATTCTATTTTCAGATGATAACTTTTTTGAAGAAGGTTAATTTAAAAAGAGTAGTTATAGTTTGGATCAATTAATTTATCTCTTCTTTCTTGTGAGAATTACTGAGCTCTGAACAAATTAGGTGAGGAGGTCGAAGAGAGAGGGGGGAAAGGGGAAGGGATCAGGAAGGAGTAGTGAGTGAGTACTAACTGACCAGGTAGATCCCAGGGGTTGAACTTGTAGATATCGACATCAGCGATTATGGAGGTAACCATAGCGTTGGTAGAGGTAATCTTGCTTCTCACGTAGTGGATTATGAGCTCTTGGTCGGTCGGATGGAACCGAAAACCCGGTGGGAATTGGGAGCCTGCAGATAAGCCTAGAACATCCATATGTATGTATGGTATACTCGAGGAGGAAGGAGGGAGGAGGAAGAAGGAAGGAGAACTAGCTAGCTAGGGAAGTGGCATGCATGCAGTTGCTGCTATGTACAAGTAGAGGGGAAGGAAGGAACATAGCTTCCTTTTATAGGGCGTTGAGGCTGTCGGGTAGATACGGAGCATGTCGGGAGAAGTTGTGACATTCATTCATTCTCAATGACTCGGGCCATACATTGTTGTAGTAGGAGAAACCAAGGCAAAAATATATCAGCTATCAATATATACGACAACAATAACGTTAGCATAAATAAATTAATATTGTTCATTTCACCTGACCATAATTGTGTACATACATGTTGGTCCGCTAGCTGTAATTTGAACAATTAATTAAGCAAGAGGCGAAGTATACTATGAGATCGATCTAGCTTGGCCTGTTGGAATCATTCAGTCTTGTGACCATACGAAATGGTTAATTACTAGCTATAGGCCAGTGATCCTCCTCCTAGTTAGCATTGATTTTTTTAATCTTGCAAGTTGTTTGATGGATTTTTGCTTGATGAAATTTACAAGTGCGTGCATGATTGAATTAAAGTCCTGCACTTTCTCGGTCGGTTAATTAAACTATTAATGGTCGCTTATAACAAGGCATGTTGTGATCTAGGAAACAGGCCGAAGATAGTGACACGGTATATATCCTTGCACAATTTAAATTTATATATCACGAGATATGAGAATTAATAAATTTACCTACTGTGCGTGCGTCCAATTAAGATATAGAGACCGGCTTGGACAGACAATGTGAAAGAAAGGGTCTTCTCGACTAGTTCAATACCTCCCATATTCCAATTACGTGCTGGAGAAAACTTTTACTACCTAAATCTTTTCTGTACACCAATACTAAGTAATTAATTTTAGTTGATGAACTGTTGGCTAAAGCTTAACTTTTAAAGATGTATAGTTTTCTTCTCTCTCTCTCTCTCTTACTAAAGATGTCTAGTTTAACATGCATGCATGAACTGTTTGGTAAGTTTCTAACAATTTGCAAAATATTGTGATTATTTATAATATGGAATATATATGATCAAGGTTAAATTCTTTACTTTTTCTGCTTGTCTGAGGATCATGTCATATATTTTTGTTTAGTGAGAGCTAATTAAGGGTGTTGTTTGTGTCATGGTTTCTAACAAGGAAATAGTATATGTAAATTAATCGCATGCATGTTAAGTGATGATAATATTTTTTAAGTCGACTTTGCCCTTGGGGTCAGCTCCAAACGCCTTTCATCTCTTCAGTAGTTCTGCTGTTGGCATCTTCAACATCAGCAAGACATGGAAATGATCCATCAATATTTTAAACAATAAAAGCAAGTGATACGCATATAGTACCTATATTAATTATACTTTTAAAAAAAACTTTAATAATTGATCATATTGTCATGCTTACATGTAGGTATTAGAAAAGAAAAAAAAAAGTATTGATGCAAAATTGTCGTTTATTCGATCGTTGCTTAGCGAGCAATCATCTTCTAGGTAACTTTTTTTTTCATGCTAACCTAATGGAGCTTATCCTCATTGAATGTTTATGATGTATCTTGTAAATGTAAAGTTCTTTGCTTAACCAATTAATTAGTTTGTCACGTAATGTGACAGCCTAAATTATTTTGTATTAATTAGCTAGCTAGTCAAATGCATGGAGATGGGAGATGGAGATGTGATTTGGTTGCTCGGAATAAAAGGAACAAAGGAAGTTGGCTTGCTTGCATCTCCAAACCCGGCCGGCAGGCCTGGGTGACCAATGCATGCAATGTGACAAAGGTATATACATCTCCCAATCACTTTCAGGCAGTTCAATGGCTCCAATGGCTTGCTATTATTTAGCTAGCAGACGAATTTTGTCACTTCAATTCAACCAAAACTGCCTACGGAGAGAAGACTAATGATAGATTAGTTTTGGCTGCTTTGTAACAAGTCTGTGTTTCCCAGCACAGCAACATAAAGAATTCTTGTGCAGTTACCAGGGAACAGGGGCAACATGCTTGAAGATTTATTCGATCTGCCAAAGCTGCATAATAGGCATATTAATTTCCCATTTCTAATTAGGTCAGGTAATTTTTACTATATATGCAGGTATCACTTGCTTAAAATTATGAATTTATTTGAAAGAGTTTGCTATTACCAAATTGGTCAGGAGATCGATTTATATATATATATATATATATATATATATATATATATATATATATATATATATAGCAGATGACCTCTAGCCCAGTGGTTAAGAGAGATGCATGCGGCCCGAGTGGTCAGGAGTTCGAATCCCAGTGGAAGCGATTCCAGAAATAATTTACCTGGTTCCACATATATATATATATATATATATATATATATATATATATATATATATATATATATATATATATATATATATTGTTGAGAGCCAATAAGGGACTTTTAGTCCCACATCGGAATATGTAGTATGTAGAGGAGCTAGACTCCCTATATGTAGTGAAGTAGTCCATCAATAAAATTAACTCAACTATTATTTTCTACATAGTATCAGAGTCATAACTCTCTCTCTCTCTCTCTCTCCACAAAACAAAATTTTTCTCTCCCCAGCCGCCGACCCACTCCAGCCCCACTAACCCTACGCTGCCCCCTCCCCTCCCACCGGCCGCAGCCCCAGCCCTCCCGCCCCCCTGCAGCAAATCCCTACCGACCCTCCCCTACAGCCCCCCCCTCCAGGACCTCCCGCTCTCCCCCCCCCCCCTCCCCCCCCTCCAGGTAACTTTCGCGGCCCCCTACCCTCCAGGACCTCCCGCTCATCCAGGACCTCCCCCCCCCCTCCATCCAGAAACCCTACCGCCCCCCCCCCCCCTCCATCCAGGACCTCCCGCCTCCCTACAGCCCCCCCCTCCATCCAGGACCTCCTATTCCCCAGGAACCTCCCGAACCCCCCATCCAGAAAACCCTAGCCGCCATGGACTCCCGCCCCCCCTTCCTAACCCTAGCACTCTCTTGCCATGATAACCCTAACCCTAGCCCTAGCAGCCCCATTCAAACCCTAACCCTAACCCTAGCCGTCCACAAAAAAAAAAAAAAAAGACGTCTTTCGAAGACAAGTCGAGATGTCAAATTCTTTATTTGTACCGACTCTGTTCCTAGATTGCGCCGTTTGGAACTAACACATGTTTATGTTGTTATTCCTCCTTCACATCGGGATCTATACAGAGAATGATCATGTCTTCTCTGGTGTCCTGACGTGTTCACTTTACATGTGCACGCCGGTGCTGGCCAAGTTAGTAGCGCATTCGTAAAGTCTGTGACGTCGAAGAAGACGACGACGCCGAAGAAGACGACGAAGTTGGAGAAGTTGCCGACTCAAACGTCCAAAAAGCCGACGAAGACGACGAATCGGATTCACAGTTGACGAAGCCATGGATTCGATCAGTGGCAAACTGACGGCAGACGAGATGAAGGCCTTGGTTGATGATATCTTATCAAAAAGATTAACCGAGGTAACCCCACGTGTGATCCATACTGATGTGGATCTGTCTCCTTACAAAATAGGGAAATTGGAGAAGCTGGAGACGAAGTTGGAAGGAACGTCCAACTACTTGAAGTGGTCGCGGCAGGCGATGCGGACACTGAAGGGACGTGGTTTGGTTGGCTATGTCACTGGCCAGGCCAAGGCGCCAGCCGATCACTCCACCAAGGAGTTTGCTGTGTGGGAGATTGTCAATAACGTCGTGGCTGGGTGGTTGACTGCCTCTTTAACCGACCAGGTGTCAGGCAATGTCGAGGCAATGGAGGCTGCTGCTGATATATGGCAAACTCTAAAAGATATGTACTCCGGCTCCGGCAATCCTATGCGAGTCTTTCAACTGCAAGATGAACTCGATAGGGTGGCCCAAGAAGACCGTACCATCTCTGAGTACGCGGTCCTGTTGAAGAAGTACTGGTCTGATCTGGATCATTATGATCCTCTTGGGATGGAAGATGCACAAGTTGAACCGGCATTCGCGAAGTACTTTCAGATGTTCCTGGCTTATATTTTCCGGCAACGTATGATGAAATTTCTGAAGGGACTGCACCCTGTATTTGAGCAGAGATGGAATATCCTCCTATCCCAACCCATGCTTCCGACCTTGGAAGAAGCTATCGCTGTTATGACACAGGAAGAAGCTCAACTGAAGTTGATGCCCAACAAGGGATCCTACCAGGGGAAGCAATCCTCAATTGACAAGTCTGCCCTTGCTGTCTTCAATCAACCTCCATCTATGGATGGTGTTTGCCACAATTGTGGTGACTCCGGACATTACATCCGCTTTTGTCCAAAACCCTTGCACAATCAGTCTAATGATCGAGGACGGGGTCGTGGAGGCCGACGTGGTGGAAGAGGAGGATATGCTGGTAGAAGGGGCGGACACAAAGCAAATCTAGCGGAAGAAGGGGGAGAGAATCACCTGGCTGAAATAATCCCGCTTGAGCAGGAGTTCCTTGAAAAGTTGCGAGGCACAAAGCTGGGTTCGGCCGACAGTCCTGGGGCGTCTTCAACCTCGGGAGATCACTTCACTTGCTTTGCCCAAACCAGCACCGATGATTCTGCACGTGCTCTTGCATCTATCCATCAGCCAGGATGGATTATGGACTCTGGGGCATCTCGCCATGTCACGGGGTCCCGTGGTACGTTTCGGGAATATACTCCCCTACCATTGCCGGAGAGTATTCAGACCGCTGATGGTACATCCAGCCCTGTAATGGGTAAAGGCACTGTCGCATGTACCCCTTCCATCACTCTAACCAATGTCCTTCATGCTTCGTCTTTTCCTGTCAATCTTCTATCCATTAGTGCCATTGTACTTGATCTTAACTGTACTGTTTCCTTTGACATTCCTCAGGTGACTTTTCAGGAGAAAGGGACAGGACGACGACTTGGGACTGACACATGGCATAAGGGGCTGTGGTATTTAGACAGGACTGGACTGGATAACGCATTGGCATCCTTGGTAGCAGACGCACCACCAGAAGCTTCCTGTCGCAGTGTTGAAGCCGACTTGCTACTCCACCACCAGCGTGTCGGTCATTCCTTTTTTCCAGTTATTGGTCGAATGTATCCGTCCTTATATCAAAGGGCTAATAAAGAGAAGTTATTTTGTATTGCATGTGCTTTGGGAAAACATACCATAAGCTCGTATGTGAGCAGGGGGAATAGGAGTTCAGCTGCTTTTGACATGATACATTCGGACGTATGGGGCCCTTGTCCTACGACCGGGATTAACGGCTTTCGATGGTTCGTCACCTTTATTGATTGTTATACCCGCGTGACATGGGTCTACCTTCTGAAGAATAAAAGTGACGTCCTTGAGGCCTTTCAGGACTTTCATCGACGAGTGGAAACACAATATGGTGCTAAAATTAAGTGTTTTCGATCCGACAATGGGACGGATTATACTAATAAGCGGGTTGCTGAGTATTTTTCCACTCATGAAATACTTTATCAAACTTCATGTGCTTATACTCCGGCTCAAAATGGTGTGGCGGAACGAAAGAACAGACACTTGCTAGAAGTTGCACGGACGATGATGCTGGCTATGAATGTCCCGAAACACTTATGGGGGCAGGCTATATTGACGGCCTCTTATCTCATCAACAGAATGCCATCTCAGGTATTGGACTGGAAGACACCATTGGAGATGCTTACTGGAGCAACTACATACACTGTTCCACTAAAAGTTTTGGATGTGTATGCTTTGTCCAGGATAATCGGCCAGGCGTTGACAAACTGGATCCTCGGGCAGTTAAATGTGTCTTTGTCGGTTACACGGCGACTCAGAAGGGATATGCCTGTTGGAGTCCAGTTGAGCGGAAGATGTTTGTCAGCATGGACGTTACATTCAGAGAACTCGAACCATACTATGGTTCGGATGAAGGTTCAGCATTTGGTGACACACCTAACACAGATGGTGTTCGATGTGAGGGGGAGATAATAAGCCCAAATGTGGTCGTCGGATCGGTTCCGTGTCCGGTTGTAGAAAACTGGACGAAAGAGGGAGAGCACAGTGACTCAGATACAGAGAATGAAGAAGACGATACATATGTTACGCAGGGGGAGCAGCAGACAAGGAAAAAGGAGCTCCAAGTCTACAGAAGGAGACAACAGAAGTCCAGTACTGTGCCTATACCGTGCCCTGTGCCTACTGTACCAAGTCCCTCGTCTACTCCTGCTCCAACTCCTGAAGATGTTGCCCCCGCACTGAATCACTCGGATTCTGATGCGGATCTCTCCGACTCGGATGGTATGATCTCTCCACCACCGATTGCTCCCTTAAGGAGATCTTCTCGCATCAATGCAGGTAAGGCTCCTGCTCGTTTTGATGACTACGAACATGACATTGCCAACTTGTCTTATTCTAACATTTCTTCGAATTATCGAGCCTTCATTGCATCGTTAGACTCTACTTCGTTGTCCAAGTGTTGGCAGGAAGCAAAGAAAGATCCAAGGTGGAAAGCTGCAATGATGGAAGAACTTGGGGCACTGGAGAAAAATAAGACATGGGAGCTAGTTCCATTACCCAAAGGGAAGAAAGCTGTGGGATGCAAATGGATGTACACAGTGAAAGAGACGCCAGAAGGGAAGGTCGAGCGATACAAGGCAAGGTTGGTTGCAAAAGGATTCACACAGTCATATGGCATAGACTATGATGAGACGTTTGCCCCAGTAGCAAAAATGAGCACCGTGAGAACTCTGGTCTCCATTGCAGCGAACTATGGGTGGAAGCTGTACCAGCTGAATGTGAAGAATGCCTTTCTTCATGGATACCTGCAAGAAGAAGTATACATGGAGCTCCCGCCAGGGTGCTACGCGACGGAATCAAACGGAGGGACGTCTCAAGGAAAGGTGTATAAACTGAAGAAGTCGCTATACGGGCTAAAGCAATCTCATCGAGCCTGGTTTGACAGATTCAGAAAGGCTGTTACAGGCATGGGATACCGTCAAACAAATGCAGATCATACGGTTTTTCTTCAGCATGCAAGAGGCCACATCACTATACTTGCTGTATATGTGGATGATATAGTGATCACAGGTGATGATGAAGTCGAGATCACTAAACTGAAGTCAAAACTCGCAAAGGAGTTTGAAGTGAAGGATTTAGGAGCGATGAGGTACTTTCTAGGTATCGAGGTGTGTGAAGGCGAACAAGGAATTGTTCTCTCACAGAGAAAATACACACTAGATCTGCTGAAGGAGACAGAAATGCTGGGATGCAAAGCAGCGGTCACTCCAATTGACCAGAAGTGCAAGTTGGGAGCAGAAGCAGGAGAGCCCGTTGATCGTGAAAGATATCAACGACTTGTAGGAAGATTGATTTATCTGGGACACACTCGCCCTGATATCTCATTTGCGGTGAGTGTAGTGAGTCGCTACATGCATGATCCAAGAAAGGGTCATATGGAAGCAGTATTTCAGATCTTGAGGTATCTGAAAGAAACGCCGGAAAAGGGGCTATGGTTCAAGAAGAATGGACGCATAGAAGTTGAGGGGTACTGTGATGCAGACTGGGCGAGCTGCATAGACGACAGAAGGTCTACCACGGGATACTGTGTTTTTGTAGGAGGAAATCTGGTCTCATGGAGAAGCAAGAAACAGTCTGTGGTAGCACGGTCAACAGCTGAAGCAGAATATAGAGCAATGGCTCTGGGAGTGTCAGAATTGCTGTGGGCGAAAGCGTTGCTGACAGAGTTAAAGCTAGACAAGGGAGCACCATTACGTCTTCTGAGCGATAGTCAAGCTGCAATAAGTATAGCTAACAATCCCGTTCAGCACGACAGAACGAAGCACATCGAGATTGATCGATTCTTCATCAAGGAGAAGCTGGAACAAGGGATACTGAAGATTGACCATGTCCACTCAGAAGAACAAGTAGCAGACTGTCTGACTAAGGGTCTTAGTTCATTAAGTCTGTCGAAGCTATGTAACAAGATGGGGATGATCAATATCTATCGTCCATCTTGAGGGGGAGTGTTGAGAGTCAATAAGGGACTTTTAGTCCCACATCGGAATATGTAGTATGTAGAGGAGCTAGACTCCCTATATGTAGTGAAGTAGTCCATCAATAAAATTAACTCAACTATTATTCTATATATATATATATATATATATATATATATATATATATATATATATATATATTGATCCTCTTCTTGCTGATGGGGTCGAATAATGGAGCAATTAATACAAGTCGATCGGCGGTTGTCACATAATTCATGATACAAGCGGCAAGTGGCCACTAGTACACAGGGGCGGAGCATAAGGCGGGCTCTCCCGGGCTGTAGTCCGGACTTGAAAAATAAATACTGGGAGGTACCGGTAAAAGTCACTGCCATAGCTTAGTTGGTTGAGTCATTAGCTGTTTATACAAAGCTAATTTTGTAGTTTTTTTTTTGGGAAGCAAGTAAGCTATCACATGAATTTTTTTAGCCCCCTCTAATATTTTTTCCTACCTCCGCCCTTGCTAGTAAATATCCTTAATTCGCTAGCTGCTGTCTGTTTCTGCGAGTTATGATCCGTCCATCCTTGTTGATATATAACCTGTAAACTTTTCTTGTTTCTCGTCAGCAGATCTGCTGATTGAGTTGTTATGCATATATCCCTTGTTTTTTTTGACTCGGCGCGCAAAGTACCCAGTCATCCAACTGAACCAGCCAATAATGCACAACCAGGCCAGGCCAGGCAAGGATTTTAGTACTGACGCATGTATGCATGTGTGAACGAAAATACAAGTTTCAGACGACTGAGTGAATAGGGGCTAACCCACCTCTTGTAGCTCTATTTGGGCGAGCTAGCTAGCTAGATACGTTTGGATGGCCTGGTTGAAGCAATGGTAATTAGTAGTAGTAAGTTTTTTTTTTTTTGAAAACAAGGATTTCATTCAAGAGTTCAAATTACAACATGACATGTCCAGTAGAACATGATCATAGATACAAGAAGGTATGATATCATGAACAATAAGAATGTTCACAGAATTGAAAAGCAGAGCATGAGCAGCGAGATGATGCACACAGTTATTTGCAGCTCTGTTAACAAAGGAGAATGAAATATCGTTTGAAGCTTGTAGAAGTTTCTTTGCATTGGAGATTGTGTGCCGAGCCA
The DNA here is from genome assembly GCA_029216955.1 of Iris pallida. NCBI lineage: Eukaryota > Viridiplantae > Streptophyta > Magnoliopsida > Asparagales > Iridaceae > Iris > Iris pallida. Next base: position 8,195,222 of record JANAVB010043017.1, read on the forward strand.
AATAAGACTACTCCCAGGGGTTGAACTTGTAGCTAGGGGTAAAGTGCATTTAAACCCTCCTTAGATTTGTCTCGTTAGCAAAATAAGACTCGTTAGAAAACTTAAGCAATTTACCCCCTTTAGATTATTCGCGTGAGCAAAAAGTCCCTACCGTCTATTAGCTGTTAGAAATGGCTGTTAATGACTTTTTAAAAAAATAAAGAAAATAAAAACTACCTAAAATATCCCCCTTCTCCACCCCCCCCCCCCCCCCCCCCCCCCCCCCCCCCCCCTTCTCTTCCCTACCTTCACTTTAGACTTTTTCAAACTATGAGTCTTTAATTGTATTTTTCGCACATCTAATGAGAGTTTAAATGCACTTTACCCTGTAGCTAGAGGTCAATGATAGAGGATAATGGAATGGATGATGAGCTCTTGGGCTGTCGGATGGAACTGGAACCCTGGAGGGAGGGAACTGAGAGCCAGCTGACATACCCATACTGGCCAGCTTCCATTGGAACTGAGATCAACCTAGCTAATCGCATCCGACAATGTAAATTGACTAGTACCTATCTATTAGCAGGAGGAACACAATTAAGGGGCCGGATAATGAAGCAAGGGATGGAGATTTTACCAAGGTTGCATTTGTTAGAAAATATTTCTTTATGAACCTTAAAAATAGAATAGCAAAACAATAAAAGGTTAGATTTATCAGTTTACGGGGAAGTCATGCACGAAGTATTGTCCTAAGAGTTTATTCGAGATCTATGTGCAGACTTTCTCTCGAATCCTCCTAGAGGTAAAACTCTCTTGATATCGTCTTCTCATTGTTGTACACGACTCCGGAAGAAATGACCCGAACTTAGCTTTGTCCGGAAGATAGAAAATATTAGAAAGGAAATGGAAGATAAGAGTATTGGTTTCTATTTTATGAAAAAAGAGGACATAAGAATATGGTTTCTTCATCTTCCTCTGTCCAAACACAAAGAATTAGAAGAGATATATAGGCACCCTAGATCCAACAAGTTTAATAAGGGTTAATAGGATTTAATGGCTAATTAATTAGCCATTTGGTCCTTTAAATACCAGTCAATAAAATACTAATAAATAGGAGGATAAATATTGAAACGGTAAAAAATTAAAGAGTTAAAAGTTGTTTCTTTTTCATCAACCATTACAACAGCATTTATAGAGAAATTTGGATTTTTGGGGTTGTCATTTAGAAATCAAGCAAAGGTATATATGTTACATGTATGTATGTTACTTCGGATAAGTGGCCTGTGTCAATAAATGTCAGCATCTTTGCTTGCTGGGGCTGGGAGAAAGTGTAATTTAAATATCGAGAGAAACTAATTAAGGCCTAAATGCTGATATGTCAATCTAGGGATCATCATTGGGCCCAAGACCCATGGGGGCCCGAAAAGTCTGCCCGGTCCGATGGGCCAAAGTCCAATAAAGTCCGGCCGTAAGTTAGGGTATCCTGACCCGATCCATATTAGTATATGGTAGGACTTGGACTAAGCATCCGCCCACCCGAGTTCGACCTGATCAGGCCCGTCCGATACAAGTCTGTCCCAAACCAGCCCTAAAAGCCCGTCTAAGTCCAGCACGTCTAAATTCATGTTGTAATTTTTTTTATTGCTTGTACCCGCCTGCAGTGTGGATTGAGTTGTGACTAGCATGTTTGGCTTGCATATAGAAGTTGCAAGCTGCAACTTGCCTGCATTAGTCAGGTGCGAATACTTTCTAGTCTGTTTATATATAAGAATTGGATAGAAGTAGAATAACTATTAAACATAGTTTACCATACCTTATTCCAGTATTCGAAATTTTTGAGCTATGGTAATGGAAGTGCGACTATGACGCTGGTAATACAAATGCTACAATAGAGAAAAAGTTCATAAGTGGTTAAAACTTACAGCTGAACGACCAGTGAAGAGCCTCTCTTGGAGAAACCAAGTTGGAGGTTATTTGGGTGGTTTGGCAAAAGAAAGATACCACTATATAGAAGGACACTTGTAAGGAACGGCTACAATTTAGCTTTCTTGATTGCTTTGTTGCCGAAAAAGGAAAACATGGTTGGAGATTTTTCAGGTGGAACCCCATACATTGGATCCAGTAGTTTATAGTACATTACTCAAGTTCAGAACTATTCTTTAAGGGCTTGTTTGGTATCAAGTATTTGGATTTGGATTTGGAAATCCAAAATTCAAATTTAAATCCAAATTCAAATCATGGATTTCCAAATCCAAATTCAAATACAACTCCATCCAAACATAGAATTTCGTAAACTATAATTATGATAATAAAATATTAATTAATAACATAATAAATTAATAAATTACTAATTAATTATTATTATTATGATTATAGTTATGATTAAAAAGTAAATTATTATTAAAATATGATAATAGTTAACTATAATTTTAAGTAATAATTTATATTTAATTATAATGTTAATTAATAATTTATTAGTCTTAATTATAATCTTAGTTATAAATATTAATTACTATTTTATTATAATCTTAATTAATAATATAGTAATCATAATTATCATTGGAATTAATAATTTATTATTTGATAATTTAATAATTAATATATTATTAAAATAATTTTATTAATAAATTATTGTACGTCATTATAATCTTAATTAATATATTAATTATTAAATTATCAAATAATAAATTATTTATTCCAATGATAATTATGATTAATATATTATTAATTAAGATTATAATAAAATAGTAATTAATATTATAATTAAATTAAGACTATTAAATTATTAATTACTATTATAATTAAATATTTATTTATAAGACTAATAAATTAATTAAAATTATAGTTAAATATTTATTTATTAATTAAGACTAATAAATTATTAATTAACATTATAATTAAATATTTATTTATAATTTATTAACTAAAATTATAGTTATGATTAATAAATTATTAAAATTATGATTAATAAAGGTACAATTTATTAAATAATATTATTAAAAAATATAAAAATAAAATTATAAATCAATAAATTGTTAATCAAGATTATAATTATGATTAATAAATTAATCAATTATTAATTAAGATTGTGATGAAATATTAACTAATAAAATTAATAATTAATAATTAATTACTTAAGTGATGAACGTATTTATATTAATGAAGAATAAAAAAAATTATATATAAAATAATAGCAATTTTTAATTAATTTTTAATTAATTAATTAATTATTAATTAGTATTAAATAAATATTTAATAGCACAATAAAATTATTTTTCAGAAAACCCAACTTTCTTTCTTCCAAACCCAAAAGTTGGATTTGGTACCACTTTCCATATCTAAATCCAACTCCAACCAAACATATAATTTCACGAATTTGACTCCAAATCCATAAAATCCTAAATTTCACCTCCAAATACGGTTTACCAAACAGGCCAATAGGAAAGCTGACATTTCGTTGACAAAGGATGTTTATGACAGACATGATTGGTCAGCGCTGCATATATAAATTCTTGTTGTAACTTTGTAGACTATTTGGCTCCCAAAATATTTGGGTGATGTCATCTCATTCTGTGACATCTGATATGGCAGCTGACATAACAGCCGATATGACAAATTTTAACCCAAAAAAATTAATTATCCAATTTTTGTAATGTTAAAGTTAATGTTAATATTAATATTAATGTTAATATTAATTGTAATGTTAATATTAATTTTAATTTTAATTTTAATGTTAGGTTAATTTTAATGTTAAGGTTAATATTAATGTTAGTTATCATGTTAATTTAATATTAGTTTTAATTTTAATATTAATTTTAGGCTTAATTGTAATGTAATACCTTCAACTATTTTGGTTTTTCAAGTTCATACCATAAACTTTTTACTCAACAACTTAATGCATCAACTATTTTACATTTTCAACTTCATACCCTAAAATTTAAAAAACTCGAAAATACCCTTGTCCTTCCCTCCCCCCTCCCACCCCTCCCCACCAAACCCCTCCCCCCTTCCGGCCACCACCCCTCCTTTCAGCACAGCTCCCCCCTCCCGCCAAACCCAGCCCCCCTCCGGCCACCACCCTTGCGCCCAACCCAGCCCCCCTCCGACCACCCCCCTTCCGCCCAGCCCCCCCTTCCCGCACAGCCCCCCCTTCCGTCCACTACAAAAATTTGTCAGATTAGCGACGTTCCAAAACGTCTCTAATCACGGCCAAAATGTCGCTAATCTAAATTAGCGACGTTTTTAGCGACGTTTTGGGAACGATGAAAAAAAGTGTGTCGTTAATCAAGAAAACGTCGCAAAATATCGCTATGGCGACGTTATTTAGCGACGTTAATAACATTGCTAATTAGCGACGTTATTTGCGACGTTCTCACGTGGACGCTAATTAACGACGCAATTGGCGACGTTATTGTGTGGTCGCCGTTTAGCGACACTTTTGCGACGTTTTGGCGACAACGTGCTGACATCAGATTTGGTGCCACGTGTTGCCACGTCAGCAATTTAGCGACGCTTTAGCGACATTCGTTAACGTCGTAAAAAATTAACGTCGCTAAGTTAAAAAAATATTAAAAAATAGAATCCAGAATGCAAATAGAGCTGGAGCTTGAGCCAAAATACAAAATACAGAATCCAATCCCTGGGTTCGCCGACCCCCTCGGTGGAACATTCAACACCGGCACGCACAATACATTCCAGAATATACAAAAAAATATAAAGAAAAAATAATATCATCAACGAACAAAGTCAATAATATCCTCAACGAACAAAGTCAATATCCTCAAATACGTACAAAGTCAATATCCTCAACGAACAAAGTGAATATTCCCAAACAAAATAAAAAATATAGTACAGTCCGAAAATGCAAAAACGAAACAACTAATCGCTTGGAGCTGGAGCTGGACCCGGTGCTGGAGCCGGAGCTAGAGGAGGAGCACCACTAGATGACTGTCGTCGCAACGCCAGGATCGTCTGATACTCCTCCGGTGAGAACAGGTGGACGAGCATGCCCTCCCATGCACCGCCGGATGTAGACGATGCTCCCGGCGTACCAGCAGACGGTCGCTCCGTAGCCATCTTCTGAAACTGCTGCATCTGCTCGACCAACCGCTGCTTAGCCTCCTGCGTAGCGCGGGTCATCTGTCGCAGCGCCTCAGTAGTCTCATCAAGCCTCTCAAAGCGTGAGATGAGCGCAGAATCATCTGTATATGGTGCCACCATCCTCTGCAGCATCTCGTTACGTAGAGCTGCGATCTGCACATCGACACTCTGCTGGTGGCGGAGCGACTCCTCTTCTGTGCGGGGTCGGGCAAACTAGTCGCGGTCGTAGAGGCCTGTGACGCAATGAAGGCACCATAGGAGCCCGTACCATAGTACGTACCCCTATGCATGCCACCAACGGCCCTCATCTACAACTCGTCATCTGACTGAGCTGCGGTGGCCGGGGGCTGCTGGGAAGTGCTAGCACCAGCTCCCTCTGACCGTGTCAGCCCGGCCTGTAGTCCCCGCTCCGCGAAGGCACTTGATAGACAGAAAGATCGGATTACTGGCTCTGCAACAGAAGACGATTGATCTGGGTGAGTGAACGAAGTCTCATTTACTGATTCGCTTACGCCTAATAAGAATCTGAGCTTTTGAATGAGTATATTGCTAATAACACGACAGTAATCTTGAGTATGCTTAAAAGAGAACCCGCACCTTGTCTGCTAAGAAAGAGAACGGTTTTCAGCTTGGAAAGAAGATGAAATTGTTATGACTTGCTCGATTGATGCATGATAGTTTCATTTGATATCGCATGTACATCGGGGTATCCACTTAGTGACGAGCTGAACCCTAGAGAGTCACAGTGGCTAGCAACGAGCTGAACCCATGCAAGTCACAGCAGTTAGCGACAAGCTGAACCCAAGAGAGTCACAGCGGCTAGCGATGAGCTGAACACATGCGAGTCACAGCGGTTACCGACGAGCTGAACCCGTGGGAGGCACAGCGGCTAAGATGGAAATAATATGTTGCTTTTCAAAGATGTTTTCAAAAAGAATGTAAACTGACTCTATATGCATGGAATGAATCGAGGTAAAACTAGCAAGATCACATCACAAGAAACGTTTTCTCACTAATTGAACAGTGATCATTTCAGACAAATGTAGTTCTTTGTTCACAATTCACCAGTATGCTGATATACCGACCCGACATGTTTATTTACTTTATGCGATATAAGTCCCCATTATGATTGTCTTTCTAGTCTTACCTTAGGATCAGTTTTAAGACTACGATGCCGGACCAAACCGATGTGCCACGACATGGTCGTGCTATAATGCCAACGTGTATTTCGATCGAGGCAGTGCCTCATTACTTATGTACTTGACCAAACTTCAAATCGGGACGGCGGGGTCGTGCCATACTTTATTCGTGACTTCAACATATTCGAGACACTGCTTCGCAGAGGAGCAACTTATGCGAACTCGGCTGTGCCAAGACTTTTACTTAAACTCAAGTGCCTCTAGACCAATTCTCGTGCCAACGACGTCAAGGGGACGACTCGTGCAGGTCGTGCATCTACACCTTGCTTAGACTTGTTCGTGCATCAAGATTGAGGCCGTGCCTCGCAACTTATCAAGACTTATCCAAGCTACCGCCTTGCGGCCTTCCTGTTCGACTCATGAACCAACTTGGACAAGACTTGTGAAACATAGTATCGATTCCATGAACATCCTGACGCCAAGTATCGTGCCTAGCACGGTGCCTATGCTGCAGCCCAATCTTAGGACCAGATATTGTGTTACTGACTGGACATGCATTCAAGTTCTAGACTCAATCCAAAGACATACACGCGGTTTGCCACTATTCTGTCGACCCATCTACATGAGTGGTCACTAGCAATGTCAAGCTATCTTGGATACGGCTCGAAGATATCGGCTCGTCCCTCCAAGGGTAGCTAGCCCCGGATGCGCCAAGTATCTCCCATGCGGTTATCCAGCATCCTACCTTGAGCCGCCTCGCTCCTTCCGGGCCGACATTATCCCGACGCCCCGACGATCACTCGAGAAGACTTCACCTTGTCGACAAGTTATCCAATGACCATGCAAGACTCAACTCGATCTACCAAATCCTTACTTATTCATGATCATGCTTTCCAACTTCCTATCGAGACTCCCAAGTAGCGGGACCGATCTCGTGTGTGAGACTTATCGAGACTCCCAAGTAGCGGGACCGATCTCGTGTGTGGGACTTATCGAGACATAGCGAGACTCCCAAGTAGCAGGACCGATCTCGGCGACAACCAGTCGTGTGGACTTCCTTTGTTCGTGGCATACTCTTTACTAAATCTACCGTAGCTCGTGCCTTAGACATGCCTGGTTTTATAGGCGATGCTATCGCTCAAGTCATATTCTTTATACGACGAGCCTTGCTCTCGAGGGACTATTCGACTTGACAACCGCAGATAGAGTGCGACAGTGCTAGAGATGACTTAGATTGACCGGCATAACTTTGCTTAACTTATTTAAGCAACGACTTAACGAGCAAAGGCCACGCCAAGCTTCGCATCGAGGGAACGTGCCGTGCACGTGTTCGACTTGAACAACCAAGTTTTCGGGTGCGTAGACTTAAGCCAAAAGTCGTACAAGACGACTTAACTCATGGGACGTGCGAAGGCTATGCCAAGCCTTGGACGAAGGGACCGTGCATGCTTTATCAAGCATTCTCGTGGGCGACACCTAAGACTTAGGCTAATTCGTGTGTTGGGCCAAAACGACGGGACCGTGCATGCTTTATCAAGCATTCATGCGGGCGACGCCTATGACTTAGGCTAATTCGAGTGTCGTAGCAACTTATCAACTTAGGCCCACTTCCTTCTCCCAAGCCACGGGAACGAAGAATTTGAGTGTCACTTTGAAAGCACGTTGAACACACTTCTAAGACGGCCGTGGGACCTTTTCCAAGTTCTAGCATATTTTGACCCGTCGGGATTATTTCCTTAGCTATGTGCGTTCGTAGCTTTTATATTAGCCTACTTGTGCAAGTTAAAAACATGTGAGTTATTATGTGACGGCTAAGATGAGGCAAGTTCATGAAACTATCCCACCTGAGCGAGGAGTCGCCTCGGCCGAGCGAACCTTCGAGCAGCCGTTGCAAGGCTAAGTCCGAACGCCGTCTGCGTTTCGATTCCTCTGATTGACTTTGCGGGACGGGGAACTACAAATTCTGACTTAGGCATGAAGGAGTAAAAATAAGAGTCAATCCTCCCACCTTAAACCGATACGCATTGTTGTTTGCCGAGTCGATGCGGCTCAATTTCATATCTTTGTTGCACGACCAAATCTTCTGACTTAGCCATTGGGACACTTCTTATTTTATTGAACTACTCGATCGATTCCGGCCTATCGTGCCCAAGTCCCTGCCCATTGCGAGGCGGTGATTTGGGTTTTGCGGACCCGTTGCGAATGAGACAAAATGTCGACCTCTAATATTTCAGCATAAACGTATAGCCTGCACATAAAACCAACTAAAATCAATGCTTGCATCGATTCAGACTTGCGCCTTGGTCAATTCAATTTCTTAGAATCTACGAGCTGTCTCAACGCACTTATCCTTCGGGACAATGCGGCGCTTCGCATCGATTCAACTCGATACATTCTTTGGAACAATGCAACTCTTTGCATTGACTTAGTTTGATGTATTGCTCGGGACAACGTAACCCTCGTATCGATTCACATCGATACATTTTATTCGGTCAACGCGAATCTTTGAGTCAACGTCTTAGCATAATGCGCCGTACGGAGCGGGGTATTACAGCTAAGACGCATAGTTCTAGCTGTGCATGTGCCTAATATTGGTTCTTCTAGTGTGTAAATCAATAGGTCCCGTGCTAAGTATGGGAAGAAAGTTGATGCTCAGGCGCATAGCAGTGTCCATGCGCCTAACGATGGCCCTTTTAATGTACATGCCCTATTGAAGTAGTAGGATGGATGGACTCTTACCACGTACATGACCACTGTTTGGTGCCACTCCGTCTTGGAGATAGCTATGTCCTATGGTGTGAAGAATGCCACCTATATTGTAATGCGTAATTCTATTCGTAACGAGTAATGCTATTCATACCTCCAAATTGTCCCTCCAATGCATCCCTCCATATGTGGCAGCTGACGTTGTATGTTAAATAATATTATGTGTCATCTGACATGACCGATGACATAGCAAATTTTAACCCAAAAAGTAAATTACCCAATTTTTCCATATTAATTTAATGTTAATATTAATTAATGTTAATATTAATATTAATTTAATGTTAATATTAATATTAATTAATGTTAATGTAATATTATTGTTAATGTTAACAATAATATTAATTTTAATGTTAATGTTAACATTAATTTTAATTTTAATTTGAATTTTAAAAAATTTCACGTAAGCTGCCACATCAACATATCACGTCAGCTGCCACGTAAGGAGGGATGGTTTGGAGGTACAAATAGCATTATTCTATTGTAACACTTATTTTCCAGTATTGATTTTTATACAAATTTGCATATGTATTTCATATTTTCTATCATATTCCATATTTTCTCGCATTTCATTATCTGGTATCTTGATCAATAGTTAGAGTTTTCTCGAGATACGTGAATCCGAGCATGTCAATAGTATGTTATGATTCTCGTAAGACGAGCTTCCAATCATCAATAGTATAAATCAACTAATATTTTCTGACTTAGTTTTTCTTGGTTTTCCTCGGTTAGCATGGATTGTGTAACACAAGATACAGCTTGTAAAATACTCATAGGAGTTTCCTAAATTGAATAAACTAATTTTCTGAGACTGTTAGTATCACTCCCCGATTCCTTAGAATCGATAATCGTCCCCCGGACGTGATGCCGTGTGAACCTAAATTGCGATCGCACAAGGCGTATTCATAAGGTCATCCGAAACACAACGTCAAGTTAGAGTACGCAGTGAAATTGATCACTACTAAAATAACCCCTTTTAGCAACGTCCGAATACGTCGCTAAAAAAGGAATATCTGTCGCTAATTTCTATTAGCAACGTATTTAGCGACGAAAATTGGATGTCGCGTATAGGCTTGTCGCAGATTACAATTTCGTCGCAAGTCGTCGCTAGTTGCGACGTCACGTTAGTGTCGCTAGACGTCGCAACATTAGCGACAGATAGCGACGTCATCATACGTCGCCACTATAGCGACGTAGGGCGACCACTTAGCGACGCCGTCAACTTTATATATGATGACATGGCATGACAGCCACGTCAGCATTTTAGCGACGCCTAGTGACAACTTTAGCGACGTCAGCTCTCAGGTGGTCATATGCAACGTCAGCAGTATAGCGACGTATGATGACGGAGGAGGAAGGCTGGTCGTCGGAGGGAGGGGTCAGCGGGCGAGCGGATGTAATGGCCTGCTCCGCCCTAGCGGAACACCGATTCAAACGGCAAGTGCAACGACTCAAACGAGCCATCGACCCGAAGAGTTGGCATCGACCTGATGAAGAATCGATGCAAGGCTTACATTGGCCCGATAAGATGAATCTAGACTTAGACTTTTAAAGGCACACTCGGAGTATCGCTCGGCCGATGCGAACATCGCTAAGGTGGGTGGCTCCGATGAACCCGTCTTTGCTTAGCCTAGACACATAACAATACGGACACTATCACGAGAATCGCTAGGCGATAACACCGTACATGCTAATAAATGACTCAACGCACCTAGCTAAGGGAATAATTCCATCTTCTATGCTTGTATAGAATATGGAAAGAAACTTGGAAAATATGAACTCTCGTACTGCGCTCCACGCTCGTGCTAAGGCACAAGCTTACGTTCAAGTCCCTTATACATTCAACAATGAAACAATGAATGGCTTATAACAATAAAATGGGAAGACTATCAACATAGTCGTTCCGAGTAGAGTATAGCAACATTGAAAGACTATGGGACCGATGGGTCGCCAAGGCGACTCCCGCACTGGGAGTTGCGAAATGCGTGAATGAATGAATCAACGAATGAATGAACGAATGAATGAATACATGAATGAATCGATGAACGAACGAACAAATGAAAGAAAGAAAGAAAAGAAAGAATACATGAAAGATAAGAAAGGAAAGAATGGTTAGCGACAGGTGTGACGGGCACGTGCAACGGGGCTCGCTACCCGCGCTGCACGGACGCCAACCTGGTCGATAACGCATTATGGCTAAGGGTTAGCCTACGGCTCGGAGATAGCCGCTAAGTTTAAATGACAAGATAATACGAAATGGTCGTAGACAAACGGCATGGGCAATGGGAGGGAATACCGTGGCCGTGCAGTGATTCTGCGGCACGGGCGTTGTGTGGAGTATACCGTGGACGGCCTAGGCGGAATCAAAAATGGGGCTTACGGGCTGCCTGGGTACAGGCTTGGACACCGGGAGACGTAAGTGCAGGGTATTTCAAGAGACTTAACGGGGTGTACCAGCCATCACCCTATGCTAAGTTGAGAAATACCAAGGAGAAATGTCCAAAATGGCTTATCGAGCCAGCGACCGGTACATATAGATTAAGTGGACTTTGCTGGTGGCTATCCACATGCAAGTCCTTGCATTGAAATCAAAGTAGTCTAAGTTAAATGAACAATCGCCTACTGAACGGCTTGAAATGTATCACACCAAATGATAATGAATACTTCGTGCAAATGAAATTGAAAACACGCCTACGACGCGTTAGAATCTAAGGTAGCCCTTGGCACTGAATGTTTACGTGAATCATGTTAAGTTGAAATATATGAATTGTTGACTAACTTGGTTTACATTGAACAGGGAAGGCCGGACGGTAAGTATGGGTAAATCGTGCATATATTTTCATGCGACACATAAATTTGGCAACACGGGATAGGTTATGACATATGCCATGAAATTAATCCTAAGGCAAGATTAAAAAGACAATGAATGATAGAGATGCACAAAAGTGAATGGAACGTGTTTGGTAATGATAGCATTGTGGGCGAGCTAGCCTCCCCACCAGTGCATAACAATGTACTGATAACCCCACAGTCTGCTTGCAGGATGCAGGAGACGCCAGCGGGTGCGGAGCTTCCCTCGAACGTGCTATGGCGCGGAGCCAACTCTGGAGCCTTAGAGCGTTGCAGGAAGCTGAAGCACCATATACAGGACATAATGTATCGGAACATCGCCATGAATCTTTCCATCTTATAAGCCACTTGGCACGCCTTTTATGTTTCAGAGAGAGAGAGAGAGAGCTTGAGCGATTTGTAATATCGGCCTAGCGCTGCTTGTAAACTTCTTGAATATCAATAAAGAGTTGAATTCGCTTAAATTTGTGTTCATTTACTTTCCGCTGCAAATGGGAACATTCTGTGCGACTCTGTGGCCTAGCTCAAATCGGCCGTTTCTGGACTTGGCCTTGCACGGGCGCAACCTAGGCCCGTGCGGCATCACGCCTTAGCGAGGATGATCGCTCCTGCGGGAGCGGGGCGTGACAGATTGGTATCAGAGCACGGATTTACGTCCTTGGACTTCACGTCGATTGCTCAGTTTTGAAAGCTCGTCGTTGGAAAAAGAAGTGTACGCTCTCTCTCAATGTGCCTTGGGATATTCCATACAATAAGTCTAATATTTTCAAAAGCTCGTACAAGTACTCGGTTGAACGGGATCGATAGACGAAGGCCTTTGTGCCGAACGATGTTAAATTTCACTCGATAAAGAACACATGCTAGGTTAACATGTCGCGTGCGTGCCTGACTAGTCTTGCGTCGACCTAGCAAATGAGCGTGCAAACTCGAAATATAGTCCGCACGAGATGGTTATGCGGCACAACTTAGTCCGCGTGTCGTGCACCTCGACTTTTGGGTGCAATCGGGTTGCGAGCGATATCAAGTATCGCTCGATCGAGAACAGAGCTACACTTAGAGTGTATATCGATAGGAATGCTATCGAGTTAACGCTTAGGCATACCTAAAAGATTGGCTTGGATTTTGAGGATTAGTGCAAACGACTTAGTACGTCGAGGCGACGTGAGCGATTACGCTAGAGATTCGTCGAACGAATCTGAAGGATGTCTTAGCACATGACGCGAACGTGATTGAGGATTAGATCGTATGGCTTGAATCCGAGTGGTGTATGTGATAGGTTCGAAGAAGAATAAGAATGAGTGTCGACGACTAGTCGAGTGGCTCGAACCCTGAGTGGTGTATGGACGTCATAGAAATTGTTCGAGCGAGACTAAAGGATTTACGGATCGAACGAGTATGTCGGCAAGCGATGTGATCGCACAAAGCCTTAGAACGTGTCACGCTTAGTTGGTCGTGACTTCAAAAGTCCCGAACGAGATGTCGCTGGACAACTTGTCAATGGACAACGCGAGTTAGAAAATAATTCGGGACGATGAATAAAAGTGAATGTCGTGATCGAGGAAACTTAAAAGATCGCACGTACGATTTCGGATTGATTCAAATAAAATGTGACTTGAGTTTTGAACAATGATCTTGAAATGAGCTTGAGGAATAGCGATCGAACTTGATCTTGAATATCGAGAAAATTGTGGAATATCCAACTCGGACAACAGCATCAACGCACGACTCGAAATCGGTTGCAAATGAAGATCGTCAGGTTACGCATATCGTCGATGGTATTGAGACGTATCAAAGATCGATATACGATAACTCGGGGGTACTCTGACTCAGTGAATGACGATCGTGCAAATGTCATTGTTCCGATGGATGCTATACTCTTGATATTGAAACGTGTCGAGGAAAATATAGACGTGGCTCGAGGATTTTCTAAGTTGAACGAAATGATGAATGGACTATCGATCTTGGCTTGGATAGAAAATAAAATATTGGATTTGCTTCGACGATAACCCCAACATCGACATTCTTGTCTTATGCGAGTGCAACTCCAGCCTCGCACATGCGTCGCGCCGATTAGGGCGATCACTCCGCGTGAGCGCTGGTATGGTAATTCATACAGCGGGGGTGATTGAACTAGCATGGCGTGGCAATTTGTGTGCTTCGACTTGTGGTTTGACGCGAAGGTGGACTCAAAAATGACTTAGCGTGCATGACGATCGAATTTGAGGATTGCGTAGGTCCAATCTGCGTATCGAGAATGAATTAGTCTAGACGCAAGCAAGAGTTACGCCCCGATGAGAATGATTATTCCGCGGGAGCGTTGCATGGTGATTCATGAACCACCGTGGATAATCGGACTCGCGTGAGATTGGGGCGCAACGTATTGTCAAAAGCTAGACGACCTCGTGATCGAATACATAAATTGGTTAGAATTGGTAAATTAAATGGACTCGAATACACGCAACTAATGCATTGATGCGAATAGGTGATCGTGCTCAATGTTTAGAAATCTGAGTGACGCGAGCTTGGGTAGAAAACCCCATACTACCGACTTTGGTTCGACCCTAGGATTTGGGGTCAGTATTGGCATTATTGTTGAGGAACTATGATTCCAATCCTGACATTAACTTAGTCTTGAGAAATGGCCTAGCGGTTAGGCGAGACGCACATGTTTCAAGTGTTAGCAATCAAAAGATTGATCTTGAGGATTGGCATGGATGGATAGCGTGAATCACGAATATAGGAAACCCTGCTCACGAGACTCGACTGACATGCATATATTTCAGGGACGCCTGAGTATGTGTACGATACGACTCGAGTGAGAATAACGAATTCTCTATCATGCGGCTTGGCTGAATGCATATATTCTGGGGACGCCTGGAATGTGTACAAGATCCAGCCAAGTGATACGTTGAGTACAAACGAGACTTGAGGAATGGATGAGTGTCGAGAACTTGAAATCGTGTTAAAAGAAAGGAATGATACTATTACGAGCGTGGCTCAGAATCAAAGAAACGTGTAGGCAAGGTGTGCGTGAACGACGACGAGATTAGCCTAAACAAGTGAATGGTATGGAATCGATATCGTGCAAGTAAAAGTTGGTATAACGAATTGAACCATTGATAGGAAGATATACTCGATGATAGTGCAATACTTGGTCTTAAATCGGACGAAAATTATTTAGACTTGGTCGACCCCGCTAAGAAGAAATCGTACTGATTTCGTTGACATAAACGCTTGAGAAGCGAATCGGGTCATCTCGATGACCGAGATAAATGAAAGTGATTTTGCCTCAGCCTACGACTCTCGTATTTGACGAATTACAACGTGCCTCATGAAACCATTTTCGTCCCATGATACGGAGAAATAGCAACCAAGACGAAGAAACACTTGAATTGAATAAGTACCATCAAGTCTAAAATGAATGGACATTCATCCAATAAAATTCACCAAACACATGCGACATAAAACTTGGAAGGATAACCGAGCATGGTTCGATGCCTTCGAACGATAGAGCCGTTCGATAGAATTGTCTAAGAAACACGACGACACGAGTTAATGAATGGTATGATGACCTGCACTCAGGAAGTCTCGAGGACGAGACTTATTTTGAGTGGTGTATTATATAATGGCTCGCTCTGCCCAAGCGGAACGCTGATTCAAACGGCAAGTGCAATGACTCAAACGAGTCGTCGACCCGAAGAGTTGGCATCGACCTGATGAAGAATCGATGTAAGGCTTACATTAGCCCGATAAGATGAATCCAGACTTAGACTTTCAAAGGCGCACTCGGAGTATCGCTCTGCCGATGCGAACATCGCTAAGGTGGGTGGCTCCGATGAACCCGTCTTTGCTTAGCCTAGACACATAACAATACGGACACTATTATGAGAATCGCTAGGCGATAACACCGTGCATGCTAATAAATGACTCAACGCACCTAGCTAAGGGAATAATCCCATCTTGTATGCTTGTATAGAATATGGAAAGGAACTTGGAAAATGTGAACTCTCGTACTGCGCTCCACGCTCGTACTAAAGCACAAGATTACGTTCAAGTCCCTTATACGTTCAACAATGAAACAATGAATGGCTTACAACAATGAAACGGGAAGACTATCAACATAGTCATTCCGAGTAGAGTATAGCAACATTGAAAGACTATGGGACCGATGGGTCGCCAAGGCGACTCCCGCAGTGGGAGTTGCGTAATGCGTGAATGAATGAATCAACGAATGAATGAATACGTGAATGAATCAATGAACGAACGAACAAGTGAAAGAAAGAAAGAAAAAAAAGAATACATGAAAGATAAGAAAGGAAAGAATAGTTAGCGACAGGTGTGACGGGTACATACAACGGGGCTCGCTACCCGTGCTGTACGGACGCCAACCTGGTCGATAACGCATTATGGCTAAGGGTTAGCCTACGGCTCTGTCACCTCCAGTTTCCAGAAACAGGGGTATTTTTGTCATTTTTTACTTTTAAACTATTTTGGAATTTTTTTTATTTTTTATTGTAATATTTTGGGGTTATTTGAGTCGGGTTCGAATTTCAACTCATTCCGACTTGTTTTGAATTGTTTCGGGGACCCAGGATAGTTTTAACCTTAGCGGGCCCACACACTAGTTAGCCATGGCCCACATGTTAGATATTTTAGTTAGTGACTAGGCTAATTATTTTGGTTAGGATTAATTTGGATTAGTGGTTTTAGAAATGACTAAACTACCCCCGACTTAGAAGCCCTTCCATGTATTAACTAATAGATTAGTGTAGGAGACTTTTTGGCCTTTCCTAATAGGACAAAACCCACCATTATGGCTGGCCACTTTTGGCATGGATAGGCACAAGTCACTTTATTATTTCTCCTTTCATTTCTCTCTCTTGTTCTTCCCCATTTTTTTGAGAGCTTTCCTTAATCAAACCATCACCAAATCCTTCCATTTCTCCACCAAATCTTCTTCCTTCCCTCTCCATTCAATCCAAGAAAGGATCTACTCAAGTTTGGAAGGATTCGGAGCTCGTTCGTGTCCTTTTGGAATCTCTACGTGTCGGTGTCGAGTCGGAAAGCTTTTTCTTTTGAATCTCTCTCCCGGAAGGTATAATCTCTCATCTAATCCATCCCAACATGCATATAGGATTATTTTGAACCCGTAGGAATGACCCCCATGGTTGTATCTCCATTTGTGTCCATTTTGTGTCCATTTGGAGGTCATAGGAGTGTCCTTTGTGTTATGGTTGTGTCCTAGTGGGAAAATTCCCTAATGGACACATGTATTTTATCATATATTGATTAAATGATTTATTAGAGATTTATTTCCAGATTTCCTATTGTTTAGAGTTTGTGTTTTTCTATGTATCATATTGTTAATATATATATATATATATATATATATATATATATATATATATATATATATATATATATATATATATATATATATATATATATATATATATATATATATATGTCATTGTATTTATATATAATGTGGTTTATATATATGGGATATATATATGTAGTGGTGTGTGATGGTGGTGTTTGGTTGTGGGCATGAGTGGTCGGCCAAGAGTGAGCTTGGGTGTGTGTGTGTTTGTGTTGGTAGAGTGGTGTAGGCAAGGTGTTTAAGTTTGGTTGGAGTAGGAGTAGATGGTTGAGTGTTGGAGAGTTGTGGAGGGGAGTTTGAGAGGTGGTAGAGAGTGAATTAGAGGGATGGGGGAACAAATTCCTACTGTCAAGAACAGCCATCAACTGCTGTCCAGAACTCCATAGAACAGCCCACATTATAACCCCCACTTGGCTGTCCTATAACCCCATCCACAGCTCACATTTTTCCCCCAAAACAGTCCCTTAATCTCACCAAACTGCTGTCCAAAAACAGCCATAAACCCAAGCCCAAGTGGTTGTCAACACAGTCCCAAAACAGCCCACTTTTCTCCTTCCATGGTTGTCCCCATTCAAGCCATTAGATGGCTGTCCATTTGCACAAAATCAGTCCTTAATTTGACCCAATGGAAGCCCTTACTTGTCCTTAAACCTGTCCCCAAGTGTCCCACATTTCAGTTCACTATAGTGGCTGTCCCCATGGTCCAAAACCTGTCCCATTTCTCCACAAAAATCAGTCCAAGCACACCACAAAATCAGTCCACTTTGAACCCCAAATCAGTCCATGTTTTTAGCCTTGTGTGTGTGAGTGTTTGTGAGTTGTGTGTGTGTGTGTGAGAGCCTACAAGTGAGTGGCTAGTAACCTATAGTATATCCTATAGCTAAACTAATAGGAAACCTATAGGAGAGCCTATGAGTGTGAGATATAAGAGTGTATCATGTGAGGTGGTTGAGTGTGTTAGAGTTGAGGGTAAATTCATGATATGGGTTTAGTAATAGGGTAAACCATATACCACGTATCCTAACATGGCCTAGATACTTAGGATACCCATTTTCCTTGGTAGGTAAACCCTAGATAGGTTGATATCTAGCTACCCTAAGGAGTCTAGGTTAGTACCATGGGTATTTGCGGGGTTTCCTTGGGTTTGGGCAAGGTATCGGGATTTACCTTAGAAGGGTAAATGCTAGTTTTGCCTAGGAATAGGGTATTTGTGTTAGAAGCGTAAGATGGAGTTAGAATTTGATTCCCGTGGTTGGTAATGATCAAATATGGTACTCAAAGACTAGTTTTGACGTCGGTTGACCTTTTTGACCAAAAGTCAACAAAAGTCAACCGAGAGTCAAACTTAGCCTTTAAGCGACCCGATTTGACCGAAACCAAACCAGAGTTGACCAGTTGACTGAAAATCAACTGTTAGTCAATATTAGACTAGTTTGACCTAGGGTTGACCCAGGGTTGACTCAGTGTTGACCAGAGTTGACCAGAGTTGACTTTTTGACCAAAAGTCAACTGTAACTCAACCCTTGACCCCGTTCGACCTAGTTTGACTTGGATTGACTCCCAGTGACCTAGTGTGACCCAGTATGAGCCAGTATGACCTAGTATGACTCAGTTTGACCTAGATTGACCTAGTTTTGACTTAGACTTGCATTCATGGATTATATTAGCTTCCTTTTTCAGTATTTAGTCCTGTTTGACTCATAGTATCTTATCTTAGGTCTGTGATCGCTCTGAGCGTCTTTTCACCCTATCAGCTCAGGACCACAGGCGAGTACATTCACTGATAGTTTTCATTGTCTTGATATCTACTATATCCGATTCAGTCGTAGTATCTTGATTTCCAGCCACGATATTTCACGGACTAGTATATGTCGGATCCTGTCATGAGATGTTGTTCCCGGATTACTTTGTATATTGGTACATGACTCGATTTGTTACTTGTACTTGTATAGACATGGACTTGGGAGTGGACTAATCACCTACTTTTAAATCTCGTGTCATGACGTGTTATGTCCGAATCCGTGATACTATTCAGGAATGGAGGAATTAGTAGGGGTTATGTGATCAAAGCCTTCCTGTAACTATATATTGCTAGCGCCACCCTCACCTCACGTAGGGTGTAGCAGACACCTCATTACCAGTTATCCAGGTTGGACGGCATGACTCTCCGTTGAGTACACCGCGGATTGCCGGGCCAAGTTGATAACCATCTCTTGCTTCCCTAGCCGATCACATATCGCTCTAATAATTCAAATCACCTTTTTATATTTATTGTCATATCTTATATTTCCAGTTCAGCTTTACTTACTGTACTTTTACCATGCTATAATTCATTTCTCACATGCTCTACCTATTTTTATACTGCACCATGATTTGAGACTAAGTTCTGTTTGAAGGAAGGGTTACAACTCCGGTCCTTGTTTGGTTCAAGGGTTGTAACTCGACTTTCAAATGGTTCCCAAGTCGCATTATCTTTTGTCTTGTATTTCATTATTGTTGTCTCTTATAGTATTTCTCAATTCATATGGAACTGCTGTTGGTGTTTGTACTTGCTCATTTTTCTGACAGGATACCGTTGACAAATTTTACAGATGACTCTGAGACTGACTGCCCGACCTACTATGGGGTTGAGTCTGATGGACTAGATTTAGACCGTGGCTTATTGGTAGAGCCACTGGACTTTGCTCACCCTGAGTAGCCTAGTTTAGTTAGGTTTGCCTGGCCTGCGAGCCAGCTAGTACATTTCAGTTTGTAGTATCTTTATACTTATATTATCTGAGACTCTGGATATTTGTGTATAGCTCTGACTTGTGGATCTTGGGCTCATTTTCCTGTTTATTCTATCATATTTTCTTTTTCGTACTATCTACCTTAGTTTGATATATGTGATTGAGACTGTATTGCTATGTCACCTCCATTCGGAGAGTATATACCGTACAGGTACATTTAACTATTTTAGACGTAGTATTTACAGACCCTATATACAGCGTTCTACCGCCGACACTGCGGCGTAGGCTGGACGTAACCACGTGCTCGTGCCCCTCTTCAGGGTGCGGGTCATGACAGGCTCGAAGATAGCCGCTAAGTTTAAATGATAAGATAATACGAAATGGTCGTGGACAAACGGCACGGGCGATGGGAGGGAATACCGTGGCCGTGCAGTGATTCTGCGGCACGGGCGTTGTGTGGAGTATACCGTGGCCGGCCTAGGCGGAATCAAAAGCGGGGCTTACGGGCTGCCTGGGTGCGGGCTTGGGCACCGGGAGACGTAAGTGCAGGATATTTCAAGAGACTTAACGGGGTGTACCAGCCATCACCCTACGCTAAGTTGAGAAATACCAAGGAGAAATGTCCAAAATGGCTTGTCAAGCCAGCGACCGGTGGATATAGATTAAGTGGACTTTGCTGGTGGCTATCTACGTGCAAGTCCTTGCATTGAAATCAAAGTAGTCTAAGTTAAATGAACAATCGCCTACTGAACGGCTTGAAATTTATCACACCAAATGATAATGAATACTTCGTGCAAATGAAATTGAAAACACGCCTACGATGCGTTAGAATCTAAGGCAGGAACACGCCCTTGGCACTGAATGTTTACCTGAATCATGTTAAGTTAAAATATATGAATTGTTGACTAACTTGGTTTACATTAAATAGGGAAGGCCGGACGGTAAGTATGGGTAAGTCGTGCATGTATTTCCATGCGACACATGAATTTGGCAACACGGGATAGGTTATGACATATGCCATGAAATTGATCCTAAGGCAAGATTAGAAAGACAATGAATGATAGAGATGCACAAAAGTGAATGGAACGTGTTTGGTAATGATAGCATTGTGGGCGAGCTAGCCTCCCCACCAGTGCAGAACAATGTACTGATAACCCCACAGTCTGCTTGCAGGATGCAGGAGATGCCAGCGGGTGCGGAGCTTCCCTCGAACGTGCTATGGCGCGGAGCCAACTCTGGATCCTTAGAGCATTGCAGGAAGCTGAAGCACCATATACAGGACATAATGTATCGGAACATCGCCATGAATCTTTCCATCTTGTAAGCCACTTGGCACGCCTTTTATGTTTCAGAGAGAGAGAGAGCTTGAGCGATTTGTAATATCGGCCTAGCGCCGCTTGTAAACTTCTTGAAAATCAATAAAATGTTAAATTCGCTTCAATTTATGTTCATTTACTTTCCGCTGCAAATGGGAACATTCTGTGCGACTCTGTGGCCTAGCTCAAATCGGCCGTTTCTGGACTTGGCCTTGCACGGGCGCAACCTAGGCCCGTGCGGCATCACACCTTAGCGAGGACGATCGCTCCTGCGGAAGCGGGGCGTGACAGGGGTCGCCGGGGGGAGAAGGGAAGGGTATCGCCGGAGGGAGGGGTCGCCGGAGGGAAGGTTTCGTCGGGGGGAGAGGGGAGAGGGGGATCGAGCGGGAAGAAAGAAATTTGGGTGAAATTTTATGATTTCGATCGGGCCAGTTGTCCTATATGAAATAAGTCAGCGACGTATAAAATATACGTAGCAATACAGCGACGAAAAAAGTATGTACGTCGTAAAATGTCGCCAGGCAGCGACGTAATAAACACTCCATCGCTGAACGTCGCTACGCAGCGACGGTCAGCGACGTGTAACACTTGGAGTCGCTATAGGCAATTATCAGCGAATGCTTTTTCTGCCGTCGCTAATATACGTCGCTATTCTAGCAGATTTTAGTAGTGGATTGACACAATTGAAATAGAAGTAGACTTTTTTTTTGATAATAATAAAACTTTACATAGACTTCCTTACAATCATTGCCGCACGGGCTACAACATGACTCGACTTACAAAACGAACGCCGATGAGATAGTCGTTCCATACATTACATCTCCATTTTACAAGCAAAAACTATTGTACATTTTCCACCTGCTATCGCGGGAAGTCGAGTCTTCATCTTTTCTTTTGGACTGAGTACGGGGTCTTCTTCAAAAGGAATCCAGAAACAAGCCTTTAACACACGGACGAGACTTCAAAAGTGGTTGCGCCGCCTTGAGCTTTAAGTGGCATGCCCTTCGTGGTTCGGGGTACCTGCGTGGAGAGCGAGGATCAGTACATTACACTTTGTACTGGTGTGTGGCTATTTAACTTTCAAGCTCTCATTTGGTTGAAGAGTTTATATGACTTAGTTCATGAATGTTTCTAACCATCCTAATGAATTTCAACAAGCATATGACAAGCATAATAAAATTTATGTTGAACATACCCGCGGTGGACCGCGTCGCGCCACCTTATAAAACTTACCATGTTCCTTCCTGTCAATTGTCATCATTTTCATACCAAGTGCAATATTTCATGTGGTTGGTCACTGGCTCCCGGAGCCATCGTGGACTCCTCTAGCTTTTGTTAGACGGGGTCCTTTCAGCGTGAGTAGCGAGCCCCGCTGCAAGTCCTCGCCTAACCCGTGCCCAGCACAGCTAATTTCTTGTTTCCTTTTTCGGCCGCAACGGTCCCGTGGCCTCGGGTTGCCGTGCGGAAAAATGCTCACCTTGTCGACAAGTTATCTATGACCGTACAAAGACATATTTTGTCACGACCCGCACCCGGAGTAAGGGCATGAGTACGTGACAGCATCCCAACCTACGCCGCAGGAATGACGTAGAACGCTGTCTAGGTCTACTATCTAACAACAATTATAATATCAAAACCTGTCGAGAACGGTCAACTCCGAATGGAGGACAAGCAATAACAATATAATATACTCAATCACAAACTCTAAGAAATATAGATAATACCGAAGATAAAGACAACAAGATATGAAATATCATCCTGTAAATCCAACACAAAATAATACAAGTCCAGTCACAGAGTCAATAATCTCAATACAATACTAAAATAATAACAAGCCAAAATGTAATCTGGAGACAAAGTCCAGTACCAAACTAAACTAGCTAAGCTACTCTAAAGCCCCATCGGCTGGAGCTAACCCTTGCTGAACTAGGGTCTCCAAGTCTAGGCCGACTACGTCATGAGGACCGTAGTCGGTAGGACAATCCTCCTCGCCTATAATCTGTAAAATTTTGTCAACATATCCAGTCAGGATGGAACGAGCACAAGTCTCAAATAACAGTTCTAATTAGACGATATTGAAAATATAGCAATAAATAGAGAGAATATACGAGGTAAAATAATGTGTACATGAATCATGGTAAGGCATGTCAAGACTGTAATTGAATGTAAGAACAAGAAAACAGTATATATCATGTACAAAAATCTGGAACTATATCTATGTGAGTTTAGTATTAGTTTCAACATGTGATCGGCTTAGAACTTGATACAATGTTTGGCCTGGCTAATCATATGTGAGTGTATGATTAACACTATACAATGATGATATAATATAATACTGTGGGGTATTGATCACATATCTACGCTAACACCCCCATCCTTGACTAATATAGTGGATCCAGTCATGACACGTCATGACACGTGATTCTCTGAGAAGGTAGCTAGCCTTCGCAGGAATCCTGTCTATACAATGCACAAGAAACTAGGAAGACTTGCACAAGGCATACCATATATAAGAGGAATAACATCTTATGACGGGATCCAGATAAATACCAATCCGTGTGAACAATATGTCAAAAGAACAAGGATATCTACACTAAATACTAGAAACAAAGACGATATCATAAAACAGAAATATTATCAGAGAATGTACTCGCCTATGATGTGATGGATAAGTCGACTGAGTCTAAGAATAGTGCCTCGAGGACCTATAGATGGAATACTGTATCAATATAATGGTTTGGAAGTGAAATTAAGTCATATTGAGTCAAACTAGGTTAAGACACGTCAAACTAAGTCAATCTAGGTCAAACAAGGTCAAACTAGATTGTACAGGGTCAATCTAAGTCATATTAGGCCTAACAAAGTCATATTGGGTCAATGCAAGTCAAACAGAATTAAACTAGGTCGATTTAAGTCAAAGGTTGACTTACAGTTGACTTTTGGTCAACTGGTCAATTCTGGTCAACCCTAGGTCAACTCTAGGTCACTTTAGGTCAAACTTGACTAACGTTGACTAACAGTTGACTTTGGGTCAACTGGTCAAGTTTGGTCAAGTTCTAGTAAATTTTAGGCTACGGTTGACTTTTAGTCAAAACGGTCAACCATGGTCAAACGTGGTCAACCCTAAGTCATTTACCCTATTCATAATCATTATCAACCAAGCTATCCTAATTCTAACCATATCTTAATCAAGTTATCTACATATCTTAGTTATAGGGTATTACCTAACCTATCTCATTACCTTACCAAGGTAAACTTATTACCTTAGCCTCTAACCGATACCTTTGCCTACTCTAGGCAACTCTAATACCTTGCTTAGGTATTATCACACCCTACCCTAGTATCTTGATACCATACTGTGGTATCTTGATACATTACCTTGCCAATAAGGTAATTATCCAATTATCTTGAAGGTAAAGGATAAATCTTAAGATACCGTATTGGTATCCTAAGATACCACTCTAACCTCTGACTCTAATATCTAATTCTAATATCTAATTTCTAACATCTATCTAACATATCCCACATCCTAACATTGCATTCTAACTCATCTTAACTCACTATCCTAACTTATTACATATCTATCTAACATCTAACATTCAACCATCATCTAATATCTAACTAACACACACATATATATATATATATATATATATATATATATATATATATATATATATATATATATATATATACATATACTTATATAACATCCTACTTATACCCTCATTGAACCTCTCTAACATGTTATCTAACCTCTCATTCTAACATATCCAAACTCATATATATATCTATATGTAAACACTAACTTAACTCTCTAACCATCTAATCCACATGACTCACTAACTCACCACTAACCCTCTACTTGCTAACATTAAGGCAAATCGACTTTGCCTTGGGAGTATCTCTCCCGGTATCCTAGGATAGCAAGATACTAATATATCTAGTCATTACCAACCATAATCTTTCACTATCTTGGACATCAAAACCATCTTAGCATATCTTAATTCTCAACATTTACCTTAAGGTAATCTTGGTATCTTGAGATACCAAGATACTAACTTAACCTCTAATCTAAACCACAACTAATTTCCTCAATTCCCACTCTACATCTAACTCCCATCTGTCACGCCCCGACCCGGGAAATCGCTCGTCCTCGCTAGATTTAACCCGAATCATCGTCCTCGCTGGGGCGTGATGCCGCACGAGCCTGGAGTTGCGCTCGTGCAAGGCAAGATAACAGGTTCACATAGAACTATCTCAAATCGATAGCATAAGCAGCGGAAGGAAACAAGTGAAACATAAGAATCTCTTTTATTAATATTGAACTGAAGGTTACAAAGGCTCTGAATAGCCCAACATAAAATGCCAATTGGCTACAACGCTCATGATCTCTCTTAGCTCACAAAGGATTTTATTGTTCCATACATCATGCCTCTTTATAGCCACCAAGTAGTCTTCGGCCGAACATCTCCATGTCGCAAGTCCGAACGCATATGCGGAAGCTCCTCTTGAACACCAAGGACTCCATGCCTCGGCACGTCCAAGCCAAGCTCCGCCCCGAGCTGAGCATAACCTGAACCTGCACATAAACTAGTGGGGGTTTAGTGCTTTCGTCCTCGCTTCGCACTGATCAAGACCCGCTCGCACCCAAACCAAACACTTAATCATTTAGTGAGCAAGCATCTTAATTTGTGATCTTTCTATTTAGCCTTAGGATCAATTTCATGGCAACATTCGATCGTATAGCAGCATATCATAAATGTGTCACACACCGTGTTCCTGCAGCAGATACAGTTAGACTTAATCTGAAACATAAACATAGTGTTCGTGCCCATCTCGTCCCATTTTCCTTAGCCTGCACTGGTTAGAACTTAACATAAAATCATCTCATTTACGTAAGCGACCAATCATAAACTTAGACCAATCATAAACGTAAACATATGCATAATGGGTAGCAGGCCCTGCGCCTGCACCCAGCTCTTATCTCAGCCCACCGGCCCTATCTATATGAAGGTCACGGTGTTTCGCACCGTAATGGACTTGGCATCTCATATGTGTAAGCCTACAATCGCTTCGATACGGGTTGCTAGCCCAGTATACGAAGGATCCCAAACTTACGGATATCATAGCTTATCACAGCACTGGACGGTCGCAATCCGTCCGAATGTTGTGCACCATAAATACCACACATAATTCCCTCATAGGCCGAACGGTCCCGGCGCCCCGGCGTAACCGTTCGAGGGAAGCCGCACCCGTGCACGGGCAATCCGAGTCCATTGACCATGCAATACGTTCCATATCATACAATCCATAGCATACCAACCGATCTCGTATTCCATAAACATAGTGTCGCACATAAACGGTTTCCCGTGCCATAAACGGTTTCCCGTGCCATCAACATAATCTACCATTCGCATGGGGAGCTCCGTCGGCGTTATGTCCCAACACATCCATATTGATGCACGACGCCCAACGGCTTAGTCGTCTCGTACTCATATTCATGCGTCTCGATCGTAATGTTACTCGTATAGCCTACCTCCGTATTTACTTAGACTTTTCGTAGCATAAGTGCACAAAGGCACGCTCAGCACCGTATTTAATGTTCTACGCCTAGTGTTCAATGTTCTCGGAGCCGTGCATATGATGCACATCTCGATATCATCTTTCAATGTTCTACCATCATTGCCCTACCGCGACCCGTACACTTGATGCACGTCGCTTCAATTGTTCAATATTCTATCTTAGTGTTCGACACATACTTGGGCACTTACTCGTCGAGCCACGCTCGCTAGCTCGATAACATATTACGCACACCATAATATATTTTATTAGACGTGAAGGAATAGGGAGAGAGAGTCAAGAACCCGCCCACCTTAAGCCGATACGCCTTGCCGCCTCGCCGATTGAAGCGTCTTGCTTCCATAACTCGATCGCATAGCTAACTCCCGGACTTAGCCATTCCTTTGAACTACTCGGTTGATTTAGCCTATCGTGTCCATGCCACAATCCGTTGCAGGGCCTCGATTTGGTTTTGCGGACACTTCATTGCATAAGGCAAAATACCGACCTCTTATCGTCCAGCGTAGAAGCATAGCCTGCACACCAGATCAACTAAAATCAGTACTTGCTCAAGCGGGACTTACTCTTTGCATCGATTCGATTCATAGATTCCAACCGACTCAAAGCTTACCTTTGGCCAACGCAACACTTGCATCGATTCGCATCGATACTTTATCGGGTCAACGCAACTCTTCGAGTCAACGACTCATCGTAATGCACCGATGCGGAGCGGGGCATTACACCATCTAACTAGAATACTACTTCTAAACTAACTCTCAAATACCAACTCATACATCTACAAACTTACCCTCTAATGTGAATACATTAACATACCCTTTATTACCCTTCCAAGGTAATTCCATTACCTTAGCTTCTAACTCCCACTCTAGACTTTCCTACCTTCATTCTAAGTATTCCCCCACTCTCCAATATGGTATTTCAACCTTCTTCTAGTATCTCGATACCGTATCATGATATCTTGACACTTAAAAGTCAAAAAGGGTAAATTTGCATTACCTACTAACATGTGGCTTAGCTTATTTTCTACCACTCTAACCACTAGTTTTCTAACCAACCTACACCACTCCAACACTCACAAATTAGGGGGTTGTATAGTAGAAAATATGGTGTATATAAGGGGGGTATATAGGAGGGTCAATTAGGGGTGTATTGGGGGGTCAAATGGGGCTCAAAGTAGGGGGTTTACTGCTGTTTTACTGCTGCTATTGTTGCTGAAATTGCTGCTGTTGCTGCTGAATTTGGGGGAGGCAGCAGCTCCCGCCTTCCATCCATTCATCCATTCATCCATTCACTCATCCATCATCCATTCACTCATTCATTCATCTCTCTACCTACCTACCTACCTATCTATCTATCTATCTATCTATCTATCTATCTATCTATCTATCTATCTATCTATCCATGAACACCCACACACAGACACATACATGCATACTACCAACACCACCACTACCACCACACACACACACTACCAACACCACCACTTCCACCCCACACACACATACATATGCATACTATGTACACCACCACTACCACCACACACACACACTACCAACACCATTACTACTACCACACACTAACACAATCCCCATAAAAATATACACACATACACATGTACATATACTCCTAAACGACCCAAAACCTTATCCGAATACCCGCATCTTTGAAATTCTACCCTCTAGGACCTAGACACGTGCCCCACACAAGCAACCTAACTCGCGCACGTGAGCAAAAATGAGAAACGAGGCCCGAATGGCCAAATGGTCATTCTGGCGACTCAGGGGTGTCCGATTCGCGATACCGCATGATACGGACACCAAACCTATCCGAATTCGACCCAAATTCTACCCGCGAGTTCTAAATAATTATTAGAACCTATTCTAAGTACTAACTTGTCGATTCTAGTGTCGGTGCAAAAAGTCACCCGTGTGTTGGAACCCGAAAACCCCGAAAAAGCCTATTTTTAGATTTCTCGCAAAACGATCCCACGTATCCAAATATGGACACATACCTAGCCTCATCTCACCCAAACTAACCTAATTAGGTCTAATTAGGCAAGGGGTATCACCCAAATATATCAATTTAGACTTTTCCCCAAAATTGGCACTAAACCTAGTCTGAAAGTCCCGAATTGAGTCCAATGGGTTCCAAACCTCTTCTAATGGATTGTCCTACGCCTCGGGCATTCTCTAATATGCAAATAACACTAATTAGGAGTAATTACAAGAGTTAGAGTTAGGGTTTACCTCTTGGGAGTTGGAATCCCAAGAAAAGCCCCAAAATTGGTTCTTTTTGGGTCAATAGCCAATTCTATGCTTTCAACCCCTCCATGCTAGGTTCTACCTAGATAAAAATCACAAATAAAAGATAAACAAGGGTTAGCACCAAGATTAGGGAGAGATCTAGAGAAATGGAAGAGATTGGAAGAGATTTGACTTACTTTTGAGCCTAAAATCCAAAGGAAAAAGAAAGGGCTCTTTGTAGAATGAGAGAAAGGAAGAGAGAGTTTTTCTTGAAATGGGAAGAAGAGAGGGAGTGAGCTGCTGGCCGGCCACTAATTTGAGGGTGTTAGGGCATTTGTGCAAAGTCACAAATGCCCTCCAAGTCAAGGAATAGAAGGATTTTGAGTTGGGGTCAAAATGGTAAATTGGAAACTCCTAATTTCAAGTTCTAAATCTAATTCTAATCCCTAATCCCACTAAAATCAAATGAAATTAGTCAAATATAAATATCTGGGTTTGGTCATGACAAGTTGGTCGGTTCCAGTTGGGTCCAAAACTGACCCGGGTCACTACACAAGTCGAAATGAGCCAAAACTCAAACCAGATCAAACTAAATCCGAAAATACAATATTAAATATAAAAATTCCTAAAATATTAAAATATGAAAAATGACCAAAATTATAATACATCAATTTAAATATATAATATAAAATTCACCAATTAATCAAAATTCTAAATAATTCAAAAGTCACAAAATGACCAAAATATCCTTAGTCTAAAAAGTGGTAATTAGCTAATCTAATCACATGGGTTAGACCTCCATGGTCATGGTTAGTCTCTAGGCTAAGCAGCTC
Source organism: Iris pallida (assembly GCA_029216955.1). Classification (NCBI taxonomy): domain Eukaryota; kingdom Viridiplantae; phylum Streptophyta; class Magnoliopsida; order Asparagales; family Iridaceae; genus Iris; species Iris pallida. The sequence continues at coordinate 8,225,137 of JANAVB010043017.1, forward strand.
TAAGGTTACAGTAGCCAAAGAACAAAATCACAAAACACTAATTAAATTAAATTAAAATAATCAAAATCACCAATAAATTAATAACATAATTTAAACCTATTATTAAATAATTAATTTTATAAAAGTTCAAAATTACTCTCATTTTAGAAAAGTGGTGGTTACATATTTTTAGTTGTTAAGACATAGCCTACCTTTTCTTTGAAAACTTGCTTATTTATTCGTGTTCGTGCACTTGCATTTATCTTTTCATTCGCAACAACACTATCGATTTTGCCTAAGAAGGGGGTCGAGAAGAGAAGGGTCGGCCACTCACCTTGAGTTTACTTCAGGCGAGAGAACTTGTTGGTCGCGCTAGACGTCGCCTACGCGATTACCTGAAATCGCACAAACAACCGATTAGAATACTGCATTATTCAAGAAGTTCGATAGGAAATACGAGTTTGAAATGCAAGCCATGAAAACCATCGAAAATATTCACGAAAGCGCATTCAGAAAACAAAGCCAAAACCAATGCAAGCGGCGTGGAAAGTAGAGCAACGGGAGGTCTCTCCCGACTCAGCCGCATAGTCAATCCTTGAGGCGCAACCCGCTGAATATGGGACTTTGGTTTCGAAGAAGTCATTCCATAACGAGGAATAGATCTTAATTCAACCGTTCCTGTTCGATCGACTCGATCGATCCCGACCTATCGGTCCCGACCGAATCGATAGCGACAGTGTTCCTTTCTCGTGCACCCCGTGGACGGAGTACGGGGCACGATGTAGGGACGGGGCACTATAGTTAGAGACCCATAGCACTGTCATATAACCCGACAATGAATCATGAGTAGATCGACACCTTGAATCTATGGTTTCCATAAATTTTATCATGCATGAAGTATGAATCTACGATTTCCATAAATTTTGTCATGCATGCAGTAAATTGTGTGATGCATGCAGTATATCGCATGTACTACCCTGAGTGGAAATCGAGTCTCTGCTTGTTATTTCTAGCCGCGTTGGATCGAAATCTAACAGCTGGGATTTGATTTGGAGAGAGTATAAGAGAGTTTAGCTCTCTTTTTCTCTCATTATGCTATCTCTTTCCGTTTGTTTGTAAAGAAGAGGAAAGTCTCCTCTTGTCACGCCCCGATTCCGTCGAATCGATAGTCGTCACCCGGACGTGATGCCGTGCGAACCTAATTTGCGATCGCACAAGGCATAGTCATAAGGTAATCCGAGACACGAGATCTAAGAGATTACGCAGACAAATTGATTCATACAGTAAGTAAAGGAAACTTGATCTTTATTGATAATGAACATATTTTACAGACTCCGATACATGACTCATTGTCGTACGGGGTACAACATGACTCGATTACAAAAGAGTGTCGATGAGATAGCCGTTCCATACATTGCACACATCCCTCTATATACAACAAAGTACTCCAGTGACCTGGATGGGAGGGACGCTTAGTCATCTTCCTTGGACTGTCGAGAGCCTTCAAAAGTGGAGTCGCAGAAAAAGTCTTCGACGCACGGCCGATGGTTCAAAATCACGAACGTTGCCGAGCTAGCTAGCACGTCCTTCCTGGTTCGCGGGACCTGCAAGGAGCGAGGATCAGTACGATCACATGTACTGGTGAATGGCTAATTAAAATCCAAGCTCTGCATTTGATTCAAGAAGTTTCGTAAACATGTTAGCTAGCTATTTCAATGATCTTTCTAATCATCCTGCTCGATTTTGCATGTTAACATATTTTGAGGCAAGCATATGAAATTGTATAACATTAAGCAACTATCATATTTATCACGTATCCCGTGCACTTGTTTAGCAGTGAAAAGGGGTGTGAAGGCCACTGGCAATGTCAAGCCATCGCGGACTATAGCTGGATTAGACGGCGACCCTTTCGCGTCGGGTAGCGAGTGTAAGCCCCTGAATTTAGGGCTTATTTTTTTCAAGTTTATAAATCAATTATTTTAAATAAATATTATTATTTGATTATTATTTGATTTAATGCTCTTTACCGTGACTTGAAATTATAGAGCATTAGGGATGCCAGTCTCTGGAAACTTCCTTCTTGGAGTTTGTAGTAGACGAGATTATCTTCATTTTGATATATCCTGTCCCACTTGAACTCGTTCCCTTGTGCTCTTTTTGCTTCGCGCAAGTTCGGGTCAATATTAGACCATTTAATTATTAATTGAATTCCCACACTTTTTCTTGATCATCATATGCGCGTTACCATGACTTTTAATTTAGGAGCACCAGACTAGTCATTTTCTCGAAACCAACTTGTCATGTCTGATCTACTCGAGACGCTCTTCACCCATGACCTTCGTGTCCCGCTCAGACACACCCTCTTGTGCTCCATTTCCTTCGCACAACTTTCGGTTCAATTTAGGCTAATTAATTATCTGCCGTAAAACCTGATTTAAATTCCAATTTAATTTTCGGGTCCGACATCGATCCATCCTAGTCGACCCCAAATAGGGACATGGTCCACATGAAGCCTACTACCCGCCTGCCACTTGTGTCCCATTTATTTGAGTCCCCGCATGTTATTTATTTATCCATAATTATAAATCCCTATTTTAATTCAAATGTTGCACCCTATCCGATTTTGGCCCGACCCGGCTCTTCCGAACCCGAACCCAAGCCCCATGTTGCCCTCTCATGACTGCTCAATTACCCCACAAGATTTTCCTATTTGAAAATATTTCTTTCTCTCTCTACTTATTAAATATCTTAAATATCTCATGTGTGTGTATATATATATATATATATATATATATATATATATATATATATATATATATATATATATATATATATATATATATATATATATATATATACCTATCTCTCTCACTCCCATCAAACACACACACACAGCCCCCCTACAGTGGCCGAACACCTTCTCTCTCTATTCTCTATCTTCTAAATATCTCTCTCTCTCTCTCTCACTCTTTATATAATATATATATACACACATATATATATTATAATCTCTCTCTCTCTCATTTTCCATCATAACACAAGCAAAACCCCTCCCCCCTCTCTCCCGTACTGGTACAGTAACCCCCATCCTCTCCTTCTTCTTCTTCACTTCTTCTTCCCTTCTCCTTCTTCTTTCTCAACTCCTTCTTAGTCTTCTTCTTCTTATTCAAAAGAACACACCACCACCACCTCCACAAATACTACCACCTACATCAACACCACCACCCCGCCATGCCTCCGCTATCGTGCCTGTGCCGCTTGCCGCCGCCGCGCCCTCCCGCGCGGCCACAGCAGTAGTTCACTGCAGCACTGGCAGCGGCAGCAGCATGCGCGCGCGCGTACCGGCCGGCCGCGCGCCGCCCCGGCCACCGCCGCCGGCCAGGCCGGCCGTGGCACCCCCCCTGCGTGGCCCCAGTCTGGGAGCACCCCTGCGTACCACCCCAAGGCGGCCACCGTCCTCCGGGACGCGCCGTCGAGGCGATTCGCGCATTTTTTCCGGGATTCCGTCGACGCGCGCGGTGCATTCTGGACAGCAACTTCACGCACATTTTTTGGGAGATCCGACCGTTGGATCGGCGATTTCTTTGCTCCGTCACAATCTCGGTATATACCCCTTCACCCCTGTCAATTTTCGTCCGTTAATTTTGTCGTTTGATACCTCAAAACTGGCCACCAAGTTGACGTTTTAATTTGAACTGTTTTTGCACAGTTTTGTGACGCCAACTTCGCGGGTTCGTATCTTCGTCGTCGCAGCTCCGTTTTGCGCCCTACCAGTTCTGGTACACAGCTGGTGTAACCCTCTTCCTGTCTCCTTTAGATTTCATTTCAGTTTGAGCTTGTTAGGTCGGTCGAATTCGACGCCAAAGTTGGTCGTTCGAATTCTTAGTGTTGCACTTGTAAAATTCCATTTTTGAACTCGGGACTCCGGATTCAATTTCTGACACCACCAGTAGACTCGTGGCGTCGTTCTGGCATGTTTTTATATAAAGTTTGCTTGATTTGGAGAATATGGGCCCTGGCACGCATTTCGGTGCAAAACGGGTCCCACTTTCTGGGTCAACGGGTCATTTTGAGATCGGCTCATTAGAATCCAATTCTGGATATACCGTTGAGTTCGTATCGTCATTCTAGACTCGTTGACGTATAATTTGTTAGGTTTTAGTGGACATTGATTCCGGCACGCATTTCGGTGCAAGTCGGATACCAGTATCCGGGTCAACGGGTCATTTTGAGATCGGCTCATCGGAATCCAATTCCGGATATACTGTTGAGTTCGTATCGTCATTCTGGACTCGTTGACATATAATTTGCTAAATTTTGAGGACATTGGCTCCGACACGCTTTTTCGTGCAAATCGGAATTTCAATGTCCTGGTCAACGGACCAATTTGAGATTGGGTCAATGAAATCCAATTCTGGATATACCGTTGGGATCGTATCGTCATTCTGGATTCGTGGACATATAATTTGTTAGGTTTTGTGCACTTTTATTTTGACACATTTTTTGGTGCAATGTGTGTCCAACGGCGGACATCATTTTGGTCCAAAATTACCGTTTTGCCCCTGTGTCCAAATTGGACTTTTGGACAGGCTATCCTAGCTGATTTGACTATTCTGGACACGTTGGTGATGTTAGTTTCATCATCCGACAACATCTGTAGATTTCTTCCCTTTTTGTGTCATCCTATTATTATAATATTTTCTCGGGATATTTTGTAAAACCTCCCCTAAATAATGGGCTAATTTGCGAAATACCCCCTAAAGATCTCGAATTGGTAAAACCTCCTTTCCGTCAAGACGGTGTTTAATTTTGGGTGACGTGGCAATTGTTGCATACGTGGCCACAACTCTGTTTTCCAAATTTTATGAAATTTCCAAATTACCCTTCCTCCATCCCCCTTCCCCTTCTTCCTCCTGGAGCCACGTCCCCTTCGAGCACCCGGCCACGTTCGACACGCTCGCGATGGAGCCCCGCCGGAGCAGCCCACGCCGACCCAGCGCGAGGAGCAGGCGTCGGGGCCGGTCCAGTTGGAGGCCAGGTTGCCGTGGGCGTCGACGAAGGCGCGGAAGGCGGCGAGGGAGTCGGTGTCGCTGGTGGACGAGGAAAGTAGTGCCGTGTTCGACAACAACAAGAAGAAGAATGTGTGTGAGAGTTTAAGTTTCAAAATAAAAAATGTCCAACAGCTTTGAGCTTGGCTGGGCTGACTTTGGTTGTCTTTTTCGCTTGCTGCTTAATTTGTGTTTTCTCCTTACTGTAAATAGAATAATTTGTGTTTCCTCCTTACTGTAATTAGAATAATTTGTGTTTCCTCCTTTAATGGCAGAAATTGCCTCCTTCTCTAGAGATGAAGAAACACCCCCATGCTTGTAGGAACCTGATCTTTGGTAGACAAGTTGTACGCTGGAAGAGGATCAAGTGAAAGATGAGGAAGATGATCGGTATAAATAGGTTAGAGGAAAAGTAAGAGAGGAAGAAGATGACCGTTAGAGAGAGAGAGAGGAGAAAGAGAGGGGGAAAAGCCACGTACGCAGGGGTATTTTCGTCTGACTGGGAAAAGCCACACACGGATAGCCACGTCACCCAAAATTAAACACCGTCTTGACGGAAAGGAGGTTTTACCAATTCGAGATCTTTAGGGGGTATTTCGCAAATTAGCCCATTATTTAGGGGAGGTTTTACAAAATATCCCTATTTTCTCCTTTGGATTGTTTTGGAGACCCGTCGATTTCAGTAATTTCTAAATCACTGAAATTCATAAGTTGACCCTGTAGATGTTTATAGAGATTAGCTTTGACCCAGTTTGACCATGGTTGACTACTTTGACTGAACGTCGAAGTAGAGTCAACATTTGACCTAGGTTAGACTAGTTTTGACCTTGGTTGACCACAGTTGACTATTTTGACCAAAGTCAACCGGAAGTCAATCGTAGCCTAAAATTGACCAGAACTGGACCAGAGTTGACCAGTTGACCCAAAGTCAACTGTTAGTCAACGTTAGTCAAGTTTGACCCAGAGTTGACCTAGGGTTGACCAGAGTTGACCAGTTGACCAGAAGTCAACTGTAAGTCAACCCTTGACTTAGATTGACCTAGTTTGACTTGCTTTGACTTGTCTTGACCTAGTTTGACTTAGTATGACTTGATTTTACTTCCAAACCCTTATATTGATACAGTATTTCCACCTATAGGTCTTCGAGGCACTGTTCTTGGACCAGTTGACATATTCCACCAGATCTCAGGCGAGTACATTCTCTGATAATATTTCTGTTTTATGATATCGTCTATGTTTCTTGTATTTAGTGTAGATATTCTTGTTCTCTTGACACATTGTTCACACGGATTGGTATTTCTCTGGATCCCGTCATGAGATGTTATTCCTCGCTTTCCTTGGTATATCTTGTGCAAGTCTTTCTTGTTCCTTGTGCATTGTATAGACACGATTCCTGCGAAGGCTAGCTACCCTCTCAGAGAATCGCGCGTCATGATGTGTCATGGTTGGATCCACTATACTAGTCGGAGGAAACGGGGAGTATTAGTGTAGATATGTGGTCAAAGCCTATTGTGCACCCCTTGTGCACCTATTGATTGTGAGTGTTGATCATACACCCCACGTATGGTTAGCCAGGCCTGTTACTATTGTGCAAGTTCCCAAGCCGGCCACGTATTGTAGCTAGTACTCACACACTTAGATAGATGATTCTTGATTCTTGTACATGCCATGATCAGTTTTACTTGCCTTGTTCTAGCTCTAGATTTACAGCTTACCTTGCCATGATACTCACATGTACATTTCATAATTTTTTGTATATTCTCTCTATTTACTGCTACATTTTTAATATCGTCTAATTAGAACTGTTATTTGAGATTTGTGCTCGTTCCATCCTGACTGGATATGTTGACAAAATTTTAGGAGTAGTTGTGCCCTCGGTATTGGACTTCATGATGTTGCTAGCTGAGGTGGATCTCACTATTCTTCTATGTGAGTTGCCTAGTAGTTAACCTTAGTTAGGTTGTTGTTCATTCTTTATTTTCCTGTCTTATAATCATTATAGATTCTAGTTGTTCTAGTGATATTGTTATCAATTCTTGTCTTATCTTCCTTAGTTTTCGTGATGGGACATGAGTACATTTCTAGTTATGAATTCTTAGATGTTGTAGTTAGTATAGTATACTTGACAGCGTTCGACCACCGATACCGCGGCGTAGGCTGGGCGTGGCCCACGTATTCGTACCCGTATATAGCGGGTGCGGGTCGTGACACGTTTTTAGTGGTGGCCCATGCAGGTCAGTCTTTGCAATTAATGCGAAGACGTGGTAGTACTTGAGCTTATCTGTACTACTGCGAGCCTGCCCTAGGATGAAGGTTGAGTCATGGAATATTTTAGGATTTTGGTACTCAGTCACATATTAGGAACTCTTGGTAGATTCCAGGGATGACCCATGGGAATCTTATTTCGAACTTTTTGAAACTTTTCCCATTCATTCCTGTCCGTCCTGATTTCTGAAATATCTGTCCGTATCAAACTTTATTCCTTCTTGGGATGAGTTTGTGGACCCCAGAGGGAAGGTATAAGTTGGACTTGTATATCATCTAGGTTGGGGAGAGAATATGATTTACCAACCTCGTATCATGGTCGAGGTTTGTTTTAGATTATATTCCACCATTTTCTATCTTGACCTAGGTAGTACCCTCGGGACTTTTCCCGAGATTTTCCTCTGAACCTTATCTCGGAAGTTGTTTTCGTAGTTTCTATTAACTTACCCTTGACTTGTTGTTGAATTTTAAATCTTAATATTCGTTGTTGACCTTTGATTTTGTTTTGGATAATTCTTTTAAGAATTGAGTTAAGATATTCTGATAAACATATTTTGGACGAGAACGATGAGAACAGTAAGTGTCTACTTTATTTATGGAGTTTAGAATTTATCGCAGTCATATTAGCTAGCCTGACAGGGACATGGAGCCTGATTTTGGATATACTATCCTAGTTATGGAATTTAGATTCTCTTGCAGCCATACCGGTTGGCGTGGTAAGGAATCTAGATGACATGATTATAGGGTGTATACTTTAGTTATGGACTCTATCGTTTATTGCAGCTATGTTTATTGGCGTGGCGTAAATTCTGGCAACATGATTTTGGATAAACGTGTATGGTTATCAGGTCATATCTTAAGTTGATTCACTTCTTTTACCAATTGAGCAAGATAATTCCTACCATTATTTCTTGTTTATCATTATTTTTTCTCCCATCGCATGATGATTTTCTCATCTTACCGTCATTTCCTTTGCCTTGTTTAGCTATTTCTTGATTACACAAATCACCTATCTCATATCTGTATCTGTCATCTACACTTGAAAACTCTGAAAATTTTGAAAATTTTATATCTCAATTGTTTCTTAAATTTCGATACTGTGAAGATTTTGATTCCCTTCTGTCCATGACCAATCAATTTTGGTCGTCTTGTTTATCGTGCCAAAGAGTCTTGGTTGCTGACTATACTCTAGATGACTTTGTCAACCCTTGACCAATTTTCTCCTATATTTTTTTTATTTTCCTTATTTATCAGTTGTCACAAATAGATAATTGATATGCTTCATATTATTGGTTTTATTAAATATCCATAAAAAGGTATGAATGGTAATAAGGGAGTTTGAGGGACTAAAGTATAAATGTCTCTAAACTCAAATTCCCTTATAACCGAAAATCTCTGTTTTCAAATTCAAAATGAGTTTGGATAAATCTCAAACCCCTCCTGTTCAAATCCTGACCTCTACAAATCACAGAGAAGGATTCATTCCAATCTGATTTCAAATCAGATTCAATCCATCTACTCCTTTAATCCTGAGTATATATATGTAAGTAGACAGGCTAGTAGCCGATCTTGATCATCAAGACTCGTGATCTCCCCACAGCAAGAAAGTCCACGAACAAAACCACAAATCTGTTGAGAGGAAACAAATTCGCATCAGGTAATTCCCTTTTCCTTACTCACCCTGTTTCTTTAAACCTAGCACGATTATCAGGTTATGTGTTTGTTGAAATTCCTAAGAGAACCTAATAATAAAAACCTATGAGTCCTGGTGTCTTAACCAACCTGCAGAGTATCAATAGAGGGTTGTACTGTCCTCATCATACATTCATGTATGGTATTATAGCCCTTTCCTCCTGTGTACCAAGGATGAACAGGGACAAAGAAAAGGTTAGGGGGAGAGATACTGAGTAGGCATGTCGATACAGGTATAGGGTACCTAGGTGTCCATATCAATATACCTGGACATTCACACTTGGTATCGAGTTGGATGATTGTTATAAAGTTGCTGTATGACTTTTCATGTCCTGTCTATATGGTGTTCAGGCTATAGGTTATGTAATGAGCATGTGTCAAAGCAGTACAGGTACCAAAGTATCTGGGGAATATCAAGCCTAAGTAGCAGGCAAGTACAGAAGGATAGGACATCACTCGTGCCATGTACCTGAGCATGGGCAAGGTGAGCAGTGTACCTAACTCAGCAGGACCAGATGAGAGTAATAGGTTATGCCATCAGGAGAATTTGGAGCTTGTTAACCCTGTGGTCCATAAGCCTAAGAGTGATAAAGTGTTTTCAGGACCTTCCCTTGTCCTGGGGGCCAACCCTGTACCATGGTTTAAAGTATCGGCCGATACCGATCCGATACGGCCGATATCGATACGGTTTGGCATGTTCCGATCCGATACCGACCGATACCAAGTATTGACCGATACTGACATTGGGGGTCTTTGTTCCGGTCAATTCGACAAAGAAAATTAAACAAAAAAGACAAATCAACAAGGGTTTAAAGCATAACAAGGTTGTAGAAGCATGTAAAGAAGAAAATCACATCAATTGAAGAAAATCACATCTATTGTTTGTAAACCAACCGGTAAGGGTGACTACTATTTCATTTAATTTCAAAACTACTAAGAAATAACACTGAAAATACTTAAAATTATGCCTAAATGTATAAAATATATGTTTTTAAATGTAAATAATTTATTAATAATTATTTGTTCCCCGATACCAAAAAATCCGATACTCCGATCCGAAACCGCCGATACTACCGATATCGCCGATACCAATACTCATAGGAATAGTCCGATACCGATTCCGATACCGATACTTTGAACCTTGCCCTGTACTAGACAGGTACAATCCCCTATTTATCTGAACCTTGGATTATGTAAGTATGGATAGAACCTTGGTCTAAATGGTATGGCAAACTACAGTTGGTGTGGAGCCATGTTTCCTAGGGACTTAGGCAATACCCTGTACTCCTGCCTACCTAAAAACCCAGGTATCAGAGACACCCTTAGAACCTGAACGTTCATGTCAGGCTAAATTGCCACTTAGGCTTGACAGGAGACCTGGGGTGTATGCCCTGTCCCATAGAGACTTGAGTACCCAGGCTAGGGGAAACAACCAAGGGTGTACCCAAGAGACCAAGAGGAGATGTATCATGAAATATGTACACAATTGTGTTGGTCAAAGCTTCACCCTTAGCTTTTTGTGGCCATTATGCTACATATTCTTTTTACTTTCCAGTTTGTTGCAACTCCATCTTTGTCTATACTTATGATTTTCCCGTTCCATTACAATTGAGAAGCTTCTGTCACTTCATTTTACTTTCTCTTGTTTTCAAAGTTTAGTCTTAGGAATGTCTCAATCCATTTACGTTTTGAATAAATTCATTAGAAGACACTACTTTAGGATTTGATAACAATTCCTAGCTTATAGTATACTATACTTCCATACTTGTTTGGGTTCCTTTCCAAGTTTTCCTTCTGGAGAATTATCTTTTCTTCTGTAGGTTGATTATCAAATTCCTTTTTCATCGTCTCCTTGGAGTGTCAGAAAACCAAGATTACTGATATTACACTTGTTTCTAGCAATCTTTGTAATTCAGCCTGTTACACAACTAGTTGATTTTCCATAGCATATTGTATTCATTGAAGAAGTAGCTTATGTAAGCAGTAGCCAATTAGTATGTTTGAGTCAGCAACCGAAGATAAACAGGTGGTTCTTGTGGAAAGTGAGTGGAAGGTTCCCTGGGCCAGTTCAGCTTGATGCTCAGTCCTAGTATACTTTGGTTAAGACCATTTGTTCATGTCAATCTCTTATGTAACAGTCAAATCTGTGAAATCCTCATTTATTCTAGAAACAGTTATCATTTCTAATGTTCTATATGTCCCTTGGCTCAACCTTGGTATGACATCTCCTTTGGCTTTGCAATAGGAGTATCACACTGCCAGGTTTGAGATGATCAGACCTCTGGGTTAGGTAGATTGCTATTTCCAGGTTGCTTTAGGGCAGAGCAGGAACTTAGTAACATGGAACACCACTTAATATTCAGTGTATGATAGGGTTAAGCTTCTGGGAACACTACAGAATAGAAGACATGGTTCTGGAATGTGGCATGCTTACAATCATGTGTTTATTTGTGAGTTTGTATCCAATTACAATTTCACATTTACTTAAGGTAAGCATCATCCATTTCAAGAGGCCTCCATAAACCTCAGGAATCGGGGTATCACTACACTGGAGGAGGAATTGGACTCTAGTGTACAGTAGGAAATAAAGGGTGAAGCAGGTTGGGGGACTTTGAAGTCCTGCATTAGCAGCTTGCCATATGGTTGTGTCCACACTAGAGGCTAGCTATAGGACCCAGGTATCCTACAGAACCTACAGGGCAGGGCAGATTGTAACAAACTGTAAATGGATATAAGTATAGGCCATTCCTTTGAATATCAGGCATAGTGATGTCTTGCATCTGATAACCCTTTAGTTCCTTTTTGTTTCACAAGTGTTGGTCTTTATCCTTTGTGGTTCAAGCCATATCAGTCACAGCATTTCCCTGGGTTGGGTTCAGGAAGAATACCCATTAAACAAGACTTGATCTCAGGCCAATAAACACATGGGTACAAATATTCAGCATAGAGGTATCAGTAAATCTTCTATGCCAAGTAATGAGGGCAATATGTTTGGGTTCAGGATTAACTGAAGTTAACATATGCAGGTTATGGCAAAAGCTTGACATATGTGAAATTCAGGGCCTAACCAAACTAAGCCTATGGCAAATAATTGGGGTATCAAATGGGGAGTACCAGTAAATGAGGAAATTCTGTGATGGCAGGATGTTCCTACCAGGTTAGGAAAACCAAATCAGAGGCTTAGTAAACCAAGTAGGTAGAAATCAATATTGACTAGAACTATTGACAGTTACCAATTATCACACATGGTTAAGACCCAGTAGATAAGTAAATCTTTTCTTCTGAAACACTTATTGACATGGAAATTCACAAAAACAGGTTACTTGGACTTAATACGGATTTTGACCCGTGCTAGCAGCTCAGGACTTAAGGCAAGTATACCTTGCCTTTCTACACAGCTTTATTTACATGCACTGTCTATTATTTTATCCAGTTTTCTCATATTGTTGCCATGTATCTTTTCTATGAAGCTTGTAAAGTTTATCATTGCTTTAGACAGTGTTCACAGTTAGCCTTGTTTCTTATTGGTCGTGCCTTGATTGAGTCGTGCCTCCGTGTCTTGAACCTTGAAGCTAACCTGCGAGTCCACGATAGGGACGAGGGTTAGTAGTTATTGGTCCATACCTACGAGTCCACACTAGGGACGAGGGTGATGCTAATCTGCGAGTCCACACTAGGGACGAGGATTAGTAGTAGATGCTGGCCTGCGAGTCCACACTAGGGACGAGGGTTAGTGGTATAGGGTTACGCCTGCGAGTCCACACTAGGGACGAGGGTGATGCTAGCCTGCGAGTCCACACTAGGGACGAGGGTTAGTAGTAGATGCTAGCCTGCGAGTCCACACTAGGGACGAGGGTTAGTAGTAGAGGCTAGCCTGCGAGTCCATACTAGGGACGAGGGTTAGTAGTTCAAACCTGCGAGTCCACGCTAGGGACGAGGGTTTGAGTATTCGTTTCGGCTATCCGTTGACATCATGACATGAGTTCTCTAGTCCTTGTTCGGCAGTTCATCTATGTGTAGACAGTGTATAGATTCGTGCTTTATTCATTGCTCAGTTTTACTTGTTTATTCTGTATCCTTCTCCATGCATAATAAACTGTTAGAAAGGCTCGTTTTTATGTATCTTGCTAGTCCTCTGAGGACCTGATGATCTCTTCAGGTCAGCCGAGTTTGAGTTAGGAGCAGACCAGAGGATTGAGCCAGCATCAGATCGCATCGCTTGCACTTGAGGTGGTCTAGAATAGCAGTTTTTATTCAGTTAGTTACTCCTTGTATTCTTTTATTTTCTTTCGTCTATTGGTAGTGGATTTGTGTCCACCGGACGTGACAGTGATTCTTGATATTCAATTTATTCATTATTATTCAGATCATGTCTTCTCATTGATCTTGACTGTGACATGATTATTGCTGTGGATGAGATATAGTTTTTCCGTGATTCTAGATTGTCGTGACTTGAGTATAGACAGCGTACTACCGCCGACACTGCGGCATAGGCTGGGCTTGGACACATTTCGTATCCGAAAAGCGGATGCGGGTCGTGACAGACTTCAAATTCCTTGTGACTTGGGTTCCTTCCTAAATTGTGCTTTTAGGACCTTGATTTCGAATTCATGATTTTATCGTCTTTCATAACTGAACTTGGATCTTGATCGTGCTTATGTGACCTATAATCTGATTTCTATCAAATCTATCTCTCAATCGTGCTATTCTCAAATTTTTCTCTCCATTTGCTTCTCTTAGCCCTGTTTTAGATCATGACTATCCAACTTTGATTTTCATGATCTTGATAATCTTAACCCTCAAATCGTGCCAAGTGAACTTAGACTATTTTCGATTTCAATCGCGTTCGAACTTGGATCGTATTTCATGATTTTATTAATCATCCTCCTTAATCTTGATCGGGCCTATAAGACCTTGACTTCGATTTTGTTTGTGTCTGAAATGTTATCTCAACTATGTCAAACCTTGTTTTGGTCATGGTTAGCTTTTCATCTTGATCGAGCATGTGTGACTTTCAGTTTGATTTCCATCAACCTAAGTCTTATAGATCACCCCGTACTTGAACTTCATTATATCTTCGATTCTCTTAATCGTCTCTAAAATCGTGCCCCAATGACTTGACTTATTTTTGAAATCATGCACATATGATTTTGTTCGTATTATCATTCTATCGCGCCAAATCCCTCATCGTGCCTGAACAATTTTAAATCGATTATCTTGATCGTGCAAACTCGTCATTCTTGGATCGTGCCTAAATATTGCTTAAATCTTCTATCCTGTTTTAACCCCCACTACCAACCTTTAATTTCGAGGACGAAATTTTTATAAGGTGGGTAGGATTGTAAGCCCCTGAATTTAGGGCTTATTTTTTTTCAATTTTATAAATCAATTATTTTAAATAAATATTATTATTTGATTTAATGCTCTTTACCGTGACTTGAAATTATAGAGCATCAGGGATGCCAGTCTCTGGAAACTTCCTTCTTGGAGTTTGTAGTAGACGAGATTATCTTCATTTTGATATATCCTGTCCCACTTGAACTCGTTCCCTTGTGCTATTTTTGTTTCGCGCAAGTTCGGGTCAATATTAGACCATTTAATTATTAATTGAATTCCCACTCTTTTTCTTGATCATTATATGCGCGTTACCATGACTTTTAATTTAGGAGCACCAGACTAGTCATTTTCTCGAAACCAACTTGTCATGCCTGATCTACTCGAGACGCTCTTCACCCATGACCTTCATGTCCCGCTCAGACACACCCTCTTGTGCTCCATTTCCTTCGCACAACTTTCGGTTCAATTTAGGCCAATTAATTATCTGCCGTAAAACCTGATTTAAATTCCAATTTAATTTTCGGGCCCGACATCGATCCATCCTAGTCGACCCCAAATAAGGACATGGTCCACATGAAGCCTACTACCCGCCTGCCACTTGTGTCCCATTTATTTGAGTCCCCGCATGTTATTTATTTATCCATAATTATAAATCCCTATTTTAATTCAAATGTTGCACCCTATCCGATTTTGGCCCGACCCGGCTCTACCGAACCCGAACCCAAGTCCCATGTTGCCCTCTCATGACTGCTCAATTATCCCACAAGATTTTCCTATTTTGAAAATATTTCTTTCTCTCCCTAATTATTAAATATCTTAAATATCTCATGTAAATATATATATATATATATATATATATATATATATATATATATATATATATATATATATATATATATATATATACATATCTCTCTCTCACTCCCATCAAACACACACACACAGCCCCCCCTACAGTGGCCGAACACCTCCTCTCTCTATTCTCTATCTTCTAAATATCTCTCTCTCTCTCACTCTTTATATAATATATATATACACACATATATATATTATAATCTCTCTCTCTTCTCTCTCTCTCTCTCATTTCCCATCACAACACAAGCAACCCCCCCCCCCCTCTCCCGTATTGGTACAGTAACCCCCATCCTCTCCTTCTTCTTCTTCTTCACTTCTTCTTCCCTTCTCCTTCTTCTTTCTTAACTCCTTCTTAGTCTTCTTCTTCTTATTCAAAAGAACACACCACCACCACCTCCACAAATACTACCACCTACATCAACACCACCACCCCGCCGTGCCTCCGCCGTCGCGCCTGCGCCGCTCGCCGCCGCCGCCCCCCCCCTCCCCCCGCGCGGCCACAGCAGCAGTTCACTGCAGCACTGGCAGCGGCAGCAGCATGCGCGCGCGCGTGCACCGGCCGGCCGCGCGCCGCCCCGGCCACCGCCGCCGGCCAGGACGGCAGTGGCACCCCTCCTGCGTGGCCCCAGGCTGAGAGCACCCCTGCGTACCACTCCAAGGCGGCCACCGTCCTCCGGGACGCGCCGTCGAGGCGATTCGCGCATTTTTCCCGGGATTCCGTCGACGCGCGCGGTGCATTTTGGATAGCAACTTCACGCGCATTTTTCGGGAGATCCGACCGTTGGATCGGCGATTTCTTCGCTCCTTCGCAATCTCAGTATATACCCCTTCACCCCTGTCAATTTTTGTCCGTTAATTTCGTCGTTTGATACCTCAAAACTGGCCACTAAGTTGACGTTTTAATTTGAACTATTTTTGCACAGTTTTGTGATGCCAACTTCGCGGGTTCGTATCTTCGTCGTCGCAGCTCCGTTTTGTGCGCTACCAGTTCCGGTGCACAGCTGGTGTAACCCTCTTCATGCCTCCTTTAGATTTTATTTCAGTTTGAGCTTGTTAGGTTGGTCGAATTCGACGCCAAAGTTGGTCGTTCGAATTCTTAGTGTTGCACTTGTAAAATTCCATTTTTGAACCCGGGACTCCGGATTCCATTTCTGACACCACCAGTAGACTCGTGGCGTCGTTCTGGCATGTTTTCATATAAATTTTGCTTAATTTGGAGAATGTGGGCCCTGGCACGCATTTCGGTGCAAAACGGGTCCCACTTTCTGGGTCAACGGGTCATTTTGAGATCGGCTCATCAGAATCCAATTCTGGATATACCGTTGAGTTCGTATCGTCATTCTGGACTCGTTGACATATAATTTGCTAGGTTTTAGTGGACATTGGTTTCCGCACGCATTTCGGTGCAAGTCGGATACCAGTATCCGGGTCAACGGGTCATTTTGAGATCGGCTCATCGGAATCCAATTCCGGATATACCGTTGAGTTCGTATCGTAATTCTAGACTCGCTGACATATAATTTGCTAAATTTTGAGCACATTGGCTCAGACACGCTTTTTCGTGCAAATCAGAATTTTAATGTCCTGGTCAACGGACCAATTTGAGATCGGGTCAACGGAATCCAATTCTGGATATACCGTTGGGATCGTATCGTCATTCTGGATTCGTGGACATATAATTTGTTAGGTTTTGTGCACTTTTATTTTGACACGTTTTTCGGTGCAAAGTGTGTCCAACGGCGGACATCATTTTGGCCTAAAATTACCGTTTTGCCCCTGTGTCCAAATTGGACTTTTGGACAGGCTATCCTAGCTGATTTGACTATTCTGGACACGTTGGTTATGTTAGTTTCATCATCCGACAACATCTGTAGATTTCTTCCCTTTTTGTGTCATCCTATTATTATAATATTTTCTCCTTTGGTTTGTTTTGGAGACCCGTCGATTTCAGTAATTTCTAAATCACTGAAATTCATAAGTTGACCCTGTAGATGTTTATAGAGATTAGCTTTGACCCAGTTTGACCATGGTTGACTACTTTGACTGAACGTCGAAGTAGAGTCAACATTTGACCTAGGTTAGACTAGTTTTGACCTTGGTTGACCACAGTTGACTATTTTGACCAAAGTCAATCGGAAGTCAACCGTAGCCTAAAATTGACCAGAACTGGACCAGAGTTGACCAGTTGACCCAAAGTCAACTGTTAGTCAAGTTTGACCCAGAGTTGACCTAGGGTTGACCAGAGTTGACCAGTTGACCAGAAGTCAACTGTAAGTCAACCCTTGACTTAGATTGACCTAGTTTGACTTGCTTTGACTTGTCTTGACCTAGTTTGACTTAGTATGACTTGATTTTACTTCCAAACCCTTATATTGATACAGTATTTCCACCTATAGGTCCTCGAGGCACTGTTTTTGGACCAGTTGACATATTCCACCAGATCTCAGGCGAGTACATTCTCTGATAATATTTCTGTTTTATGATATCGTCTATGTTTCTTGTATTTAGTGTAGATATTCTTGTTCTCTTGACACATTGTTCACACGGATTGGTATTTCTCTGGATCCCGTCATGAGATGTTATTCCTCGCTTTCCTTGGTATATCTTGTGCAAGTCTTTCTTGTTCCTTGTGCATTGTATAGACACGATTCCTGCGAAGGCTAGCTACCCTCTCAGAGAATCGCGCGTCATGATGTGTCATGGTTGGATCCACTATACTAGTCGGGGGAAACGGGGAGTATTAGCGTAGATATGTGGTCAAAGCCTATTGTGCACCCCTTGTGTACCTATTGATTGTGAGTGTTGATCATACACCCCACGTATGGTTAGCCAGGCCTGTTACTATTGTGCAAGTTCCCAAGCCGGCCACGTATTGTAGCTAGTACTCACACACTTAGATAGATGATTCTTGATTCTTGTACATGCCATGATCAGTTTTACTTGCCTTGTTCTAGCTCTAGATTTACAGCTTACCTTGCCATGATACTCACATGTACATTTCATAATTTCTTGTATATTCTCTCTATTTACTGCTACATTTTTAATATCGTCTAATTAGAACTGTTATTTGAGATTTGTGCTCGTTCCATCCTGACTGGATATGTTGACAAAATTTTAGGAGTAGTTGTGCCCTCGGTATTGGACTTCATGATGTTGCTAGCTGAGGTGGATCTCACTATTCTTCTATGTGAGTTGCCTAGTAGTTATCCTTAGTTAGTTTGTTGTTCATTCTTTATTTTTTGTCTTATGATCATTATAGATTCTAGTTGTTCTAGTGATATTGTTATCAATTCTTGTCTTATCTTCCTTAGTTTTCGTGATGTGACATGAGTACATTTCTAGTTATGAATTCTTAGATGTTGTAGTTAGTATAGTATACTTGACAGCGTTCTACCGTCGATACCGCGGCGTAGGCTGGACGTGGCCCACGTATTCGTACCCGTATATAGCGGGTGCGGGTCGTGACAGCGAGCCCTGTGCGAAAGTTTTCGCCTAACTCGCGCCGATGAAGGGCTGGCGCTTACTATAAACTCGTTCCTCCCGGGCTGAATCGGTCCCTTGGCCTAGGCAACCGTTCGAGGAAACTACACCTTGTCGACAAGTTGTCCAATGGCCGTTTTGCTTACTTAGCCGTATCGTTGCGATAAACGTTAATCGATTCATTCATTGCTTTGCATAGGCTAAGTGGATTTGCATAAGGAACATGTTTTCTATTTCCAATACCAGCAGTTGATAACAAGTGTTTCGTGAAGAATCGTGCTACGATTTCTTTGATTCTACACTATTATGACAAGTATTCATTTTACTTCATATATTGAGTTTTTGAAGTAGAGGGACGAGGCGAAGGAGGTCAGCCACTCGCCTTAGGCTTGCTTCAAGCGAGCAACCGGTTGGCTGCGCTGACGTCGCCTACGCAATCACCTGCAATCGCATAAGTAACTGATTAGAACACTGTATAATTCAAGGATATTCAATATGAATGCAAAGCTCGAAAACGCGTCACGAAAACCCATCGAAAACATTCACGAAAAACGCATTCACGAAAACAAAAGCCAAAGCCAAATCAAGTGCGGCATGAAAACCAGAGCAACGGGAGGTCTCTCCCGACTCGGCCGCAGAGCCAATCCTCGAGGCGCAACCCGCTGAATATGGGCTTGGTTCCGAAGAAGTCATTCCATAATGTGGAATGGATCTTAATTCAACCGTTCCCGTTCGATCGACTCGGCCGATTCCGACCTATCGGTCCCGACCGAATCGATGGCGACAGTGTTCCTTTCTCGCGCACCCCGTGGACGAAAACGGGACACGATGTAGGGACGGGACGCTACACCTCTCTTTACTCTCTCACTCGCCACATGTGAGCTCGAGAGTTAAGGAAGTGAGGCTTGCGCCATTGGGCTGTCCTGGAGGTGGATACGAGACAATATTTTAGTGTAAATTGACTGGTCGTATCGCACGCGAGGAGATAAGTACATCTTGTTCGATACAGAGACTCGATCTCATATATATTTTTTTTCATCTCGGTTTTTATATTATAATCTTGTTTTGATAATGATGATTCCGATATGATTTTGGTCGAGAAAAGATGTCTCGATACTTTTTTTAATCTTGTGTCGAGAATGTGACACAAAATTAAATTGAAACAATATATATATATATATATATATATATATATATATATATATATATATATATATGTGTTTTTTAATGGTAACAGGGAGCATTAGTAATTAGAAATGCAACTCACCTTTCGGAATTTTGTTTGGAGGTATACGTACGTGTTAAGATGCGTCCTCCCGACCACCAAAGTTTGAGGCACATAGGTTCGTATGTGGGTGGGACTGGGTGTCGATCATATCATGTCATGCATCTTCTCTGTCTATATGTCTCTGTCTGTCTATGAGAGCGACAACTCCACGTGGATGGTCTATCAGCTGGAATCTCACATGGTGGTCCAGGTCCGTCCGTCCGTCCTGTCCGCAATGTTACTCGATCGTGAAATTTGATTGTACTTGACCATGACCAGATAGATACCAACAGGTTGCCTTGGTGGTGGGGTGTATAATATGTGTATGTAATGTTCGGTCGATCGATCGATCGATCGATAAGCTGGAGACAAAATGAAATGAAGCCGATCCGATCCGATCCGACTCTGAGCATACATGTGGGCAGCCAGCCATTCCCTCTCGGCCGGCCCCCACACCCATTCCACTCCTCTCCACTTGCCCAATTAATTAATACTCTCCTCTCCTCTATTTATGATATTGCAACAACCACATAATATGCCCTTGTGTCGTCGACCGCCACGTCATACATCTTCTCCTTCTCTTCTGTTTTGATAAGTATCTATAATATAATATATATGGCGCTGATGATTTGTGCCACAGTGCATGTGACCCACCATCCATCCAAGTGCAATAAATATTTAACGATTGATCGAGCTAGAAAGAAACATAAACATTGCTAGCTAGCTAGCTAGGCTAGCTCCATCTCTTTAATTTCTCTCTCTGTTTGTTTGTCTGCAAGTTCGTCTAGCTAATTAAGATGGCACAAGTATCGACCCAATATGCGTCCTCCAAAGGACATATTGGCAAAGTTGCAGTGATTGATCTTCTCGATGACTACTGGTTCTTCCACAGCACTCTCTTCACAACAAAGCAACCTCCTCCAGCTAATTCGGTCGATGCCTCCTCCTCCTCCTCCTCCTCCTCCGCCATGGCTAGCAGCTTCTTGAATCAAGAACTGATCAATTTGTCGTCATCCTCCTCCACACCTCAACTTGAGCTTCCGAGCAGCCACCAGCACAAGTCCGAAACTACTTCCGCTCTACTTACAAGGATGCCCACTCTTCCAGCTGTACCTCGGCTGCGCGAGGATCCAATAGCACTGCCTTTCAACTCCTGCTATACCAAGCAGCTGCGACATTCAATGAGTGCATTGGATACTTATCAATCCACCACCGCCACCACCTCTTCTTCTTCTTCTTCAAAGGTGCAAATATGATCAATACTAAACTACGTAATCCTGTCTGGTATATATTTGTATGTGCACAACTTATAGTTATATATACTTGCATATATATATTCAGATTATATATTAATTAATGTTTGCATCGCTCTTCAGAACAACACTTGTACTACTACTACTAATCTAAGCAGTAGTGGTGGTGCTGGAGATCGCCCACCTAGGCACATGATCAAGCTTGAAAAAACAGCTGACAGGTATAGTACTATCCGTCATTTCATTGCTAGAGAAGCCTACTACAGAAAGACTTTCAAGGAGAAGAAGTGGAGAAGCCTAGGTGACCTTGAGTACATTGAGATACAAGGTTTAAAAGACTTGGGTTTTGTATTGGACAAGGAGCTGCTGCAGGCCGGCCAGATGAATGCGAGGAGCAGCTTCACTGCAAGGTCGTCGACCGTTCCTGTCGTACTCAACAGCCAGTCCGGTGCCGCGTGCGCACGGGATGATGCCAAGCGGCCCTATCTGTCGCAGAGGTCAGCTCCTCCAATGTTCAGATGGGTCAATAGGAAATCGGCCGATGACATGAAGGATCAGCTAAGGTTCTGGGCCAAAGCTGTCGCCTCCAACACCAAGCTTGAGGGATTTTGATACTGGGATATCTTGTAATTAGTCAATGTAAGCTGATAACATCTTTATTTCTAGCTACAATTCCATCAGTATATATTAAGTATTTCAATTGTACGTAGTTTTATTCTTGATGGCTGCAAATCAGAACTGAAGGTGTTCATAATTTGCAATATGTTGAATCTGAATTTGTAACACAGAAATAACAGGGAAAGACATTGTGAATAGTGTCCCTGCCGGTTTAATTATGAAGCTCAAGGTTGCCAAATAAGCCTTGTTTTTTTTTTTGGGAAACATATATATCCGCATGATCAGTTTTGTTTCTAATATTCTAGCAGTACTTGTTATCATAGATATAGAAAGGATGCACATTAATCCATGTATGTATTGAAGGAGGAATATGAAATTCTTTTATATATATATATATATATATATATATATATATATATATATATATATATAGTGGTGTATTCAACTGGTTCTGATCAAATCCAGTAAGTACATCAAGGTATTGCAGAGTTTTGGTACATTTGAATATATAGTTAAGGAGTTTCTCAGTGTATGTCCATTTGGAAAATAAAAGTGAATCTAGCTAGATCGACCTCAGTAGTTTTGGACATTTGGATGTGACCCAATCAACTGCATCCGCATTCCTAGCTCAACCATTAATGACATGCATGATTATACTTGTATGATTGTGTATCTATAATTTTCGTCTAACTAACAGCTAGCTAGCTGAGCAAGTTAGCCAGATGGGCAAATAATGAAATGAGGGTGGAGCTTGAGTGTGACCTGTCAGAATAAGAACATATCCCAAAACTGCGTGTGAACATTCGACAAGTTTATCTACAAGATTTGACTTGAGAATCGGGTTCGCTGGAATAAGAACATGGGTTGCTGCTGCTTCTTCTTCTTCTTCTTCTTCTTCTCTAGAGAATTAAGAAGGGGTAGTTGTTAGCTATCTGATTCCTTTTCATTAATACTTTAGTGGTGTGTTAATGTCATGATTACTAAATTGTACAGGAGGTACTGGGAGCTCCTGTTCAATCAACACCAAATATTTACATATATATACCTACAGATGAATCTGTCTCCTACTGGACCATAACATGCATGTCTTTTTTAATACAACAATTCGGATAGTTTTGAAGTTCTTGTCTATTGTAGATTCGATCACGATTTATTTTGAGTTGTTTGATTTGGCGCAATGGGATCCCTTGTCCTTAGGGCAATGGGATTCGATCGGTACTAACTAGATCATAAACTTCTAAAGACAAGTGAAGTTATAAGTGAGGGAGAGTTATGTGTTTAGGGTGGGAATCTATTACCATGTTTGTTTGGGCTATAAAAAATTTATTACCAGGAATTAGAAATATCCGGACAAATAGTTTATCCATAAAACATGAGAATTCTATCACTTAAGAATAGGTGGATTTTTTTTTGTTCGGACAAAAAAAAATTTGTTTAAACTTTTTTTGTACTTTTTTGATCATTTTTTTACCGTTTTCTCGTTTTTTTTTTTGTTCGTTTTTTGTCGTTTTTGTTATTTTTTTCGCTTTTTTGTCGTTTTTATCGATTTTTTGTTATTTTTTGTAGTTTTTTTTATCATTTTTAGTCTTCTTTGTCGTTTTTTATCGTTTTTTGTTATTTTTGTCTTTTTTGTCGTGTTTTCTCTTTTTGTCACTTTTTGTCGTTCTTGTCGTTTTTTTGTTGCTTTTAGTAGTAGTTTTTTGTCTTTTTTATCGTTTTTTTTTTTGTTTTTTTGTCGTTTTTTCTCTTTTTTGTCGCTTTTTACCGATTTTTGTCGGTTTTTAATAGTTCTTTGTCCATTTTTCTTTTTGTCATTTTTTCGTTTTTGTTATTTTTTGTCGTTTTTCGTCTTTTTTTGTCATTTTTTTGTCCTTTTTACCAGTTTTTGTCGTTTTTAGTAGTTTTTTGTCGTTTTTGTTGCTTTTTGTCATTCTTTTGTTCTTTTTTATCGTTTTTGTCGTTTTTTGTCTCTTTTTGTCACTTTTTTGTCTTTTTACCGATTTTGGTCGTCTTTTGTTGTCTTTTGTCGTTTTTAGTCGTTTTTTGTTGGTTTGGTCTCTTTTTAGTAGTGTCTTTTTGTTGTTTTTTGTCAATTTTTGTCCCTTTTTTTTGTTGTTTTTTGTCATTTTTCGTCATTTTTTGTCACTTTTTTACCGATTTTTGTCATTTTTTTGTTGTCTTTTGTCGTTTTTTGTTGTTTTTTTTGTTTTTTGTCTTTTTGTCCTTTCTAGTAGTTTTTTTATCGTTTTTTAGTTATTTTTTTATTTTTTTGTCCCTTTTTGTGTTTTTTGTCGTCTATGGTTATCTTTTTTTGTCGTTTTCTTTCTTTTTTTTTTCATTTTTTGGTCCTTTTTTTAATCGTTTTCGTTGTTTTCTGTCATTTTTGTTATTTTTGTTGTTTTTTTTGGTCTTTTTTGTCGCTTTTTTATCATTTTTTTTGTTGTTTTTTTGTTGTCTTTTTTTTTCTTTCCATTTTTGTCGTTTTGGTCTTTTTTTTTTTGTCTTTATGTTTTTTTTGTATTTTGGTCGGATTTTTTTTTTCCATTTTGTTTTTTTTTTTGTTTTTTTTTTCTTTTTATCGTTTTTGTTTTTTTTTCATTTTTCATTTTTTAGTTTTTTTATCATTCTTTTTTCGGGGAATATTTATATAGTCACCAAACATGGAAATATAATTTTTCAGAAAATTTAATTACTTGAAATTTGATTTTCGGGAATATAAAATTTTAGACTATATACTATTTCGCATATCAAACGTCCCCTAAAAAATAATTATTTTTTATTATCCTCGACACGACAACATAAAAAGAGAGACTTATGTGTTGTTATAAAGCTCAGGAGATTCACTTTCAACTCGTTGGTTAATTCTTTCCACTATCAACTCGGTTCTTTAATATTTCTTGCAGATGTGTTGGAATTCAAAGAGCTGTGCAGCAGATATTACAATCAGCGTCCATCGAAACTCATACAAAGATTCATACATGCAAATCGAAAATGAATTTTGCCAGCGGTTTGTAACCGTGGATGTGACCGTCGGCCGACGTGTCGGCCGGCCATTGCCTCTTCCTGCTATCTCGGGTTTTATCCGGATCAGGAGGTCAATGATCGGCCGAGACGTGGGCCGACGATCACGTTCATGGTTACAAACTGCCGACAATCTAGCAGTTCCGCATACAAATATAACAAATTATGAACATGAGAGCCAAGCAAGACCATACATAATATATGTGATGGCTTCGGACACCGGACAAATCACAATCATTGATAATAAAAAATGATAATATCAGCTCATGTGTGTACTTCTTAAGGAGGAGAAAAATACAAATGAGATTGTGTAAACCGAGGCCCTGAGCTCATGGGGCCCGAGATTAGCTCCCTAGATGGAACCCACATACAAAGTGTAAAATAAAAAAATAAAAGTAAAGTAAATATAACACACACAAAATTGTTACCATCCAAATTTGAACTAAGGGTATATAGTGTGCAAGTCTAACATGATAACCACTAGACCAAAACTAGTTGAATTAATGGGTGCCCATAGTACATCTTTATTCTATTCATGATATGTCTATGTTGGTGCCTCTTTAGTTTTTGGACCCTGGGTGTCATCCAGTCTGCCCTGGACTAGAACCGCCTTGAGTACACTTACAAAGCCCTCCTCAAGTAATGGTTGTCAATTGTCTAATAACGACCCTGACGAAGAAGACACAATATGAAAAAAAAATATCATTCTCACTTAAAGAGTAAAACCTACAAGCATGTATCCCATAAAAGCGGTGGTGGATTTTGTCATGCTCCGATGCCGCAAGAATGAAAGTTGTCACTGTGCATGATGTCGTACAAGCCTGAATTTGCATTGTACAAGGTGAAAAAGAACACACTCGATAAAACATCTCAAATAAAAGTCATCGCGGCAAAAATTGAATAGAAGAGTAAATAAACACAAGATACAATGAAACATGATTATCTTTATTGATAATATAGCAGCGAAATATAACGACACGAAGCCAATGAATAACTCAATCACAAGCTTTCTTTCTCGTATTACATTGAAACATGCCACAAGACATACAACTCAAGAACTATACAAGAGCACAACATTATTCCATACGTTATGTCCTCTATAAATACAAGCATCATCTCTAGTAGAACATCAGCAAGCACCGACGAAACTCCAATGCCTCAACACGCTCAAGCAGATCCTTGAGCATGGGAGGTTGGGGGTTAGTACATTGTCATGTACTAGTGAGAGGCCTCTAGCCGACTCAGCCAAAAACCAACACAATTAAAATAAGTGAGTGCAGGCAGATATGCGGTCTTTCAAATCTTATCTTAGGATTAATTTCTATGGCATAACAATGTGTATTTTATGCATATATTTGGCATTCATATCAGACTATTCTCTTGATAAAACGATGATCCTTCATCTACAGGTAGCTAGCTCCACCGAAGGTCTCAAAATATCTACATTGCGATGCGCTCTTCCAGTTGGATAGTATATAAGCTCCACTGCATGTCTCGCAATACTCCATTTTTGAATCATATTCTACATAATTTCTCCTAGGTCAAATTGGTTCCGGTGGCTCCCAAAAATCGTTCGAGGGATTGTCCATGACCATGCAATATGCACGAACAGTTAATCAACTATAAAACATATGCATGGTACATAATCCAAATACATGAATCACACATCATTACTCATACCACCGATCATACTCGTGATATCATATTTTCAAACCATTTTCGATTGGCGATTAGCAACTCGCAAGTCCTAGACATACCATGGCACAATACCGTTCCATGGTATCTCACTATATTCACCACCATAAAGAGCGCCTACCTACCTCAACAGAGCAAATACAGAACCATGCCTCCGACAGACAATTTGATGTGATGCACGAACTTTACAATATGTATAACCATACACACAAGCCAAGTTCCATAAACCATCTAACTCGATCGTATAAGCAAGCCTCGTCACCACTCAAATTCCGCAATACCTCGCAGAACACAAATCCAAATCAACATATACAAACTAAGAAGCCAAATACAAACTGATGAAGCCAATTCATCTACATGAATTCACGTCCAACCAAACATTCGAGCCAACAAACCAGTATAATAAGCCGCGTGACTACAGATTCTTCCTTCAATCTTCTTGAAAGTGCAACCAATGAAGAATCCCCTAGCCTCCTTTAATAGGTATATGAAATCCAAGATCAAGCTAGAACGAATCTGAGCATTTATCCAAACCACCTAAATCATTTTCTCATCTTGTCCTTAATTGATAATACATCTAACTTTCTACAGATACACTCATTTTTATTATATCTCCTAATATATTGTCATTCATCCAGTCCGTTACACTAATTTTGTTGAGTGTGATTTTTTAGTTATCTAATGCTTTGATCGATAAAGTATATGACTAGTCTTATAATAGTGAAGGGTTATTTCTTCGACTTTAGAGGTCAAGTCACAACCAAATGATAAAATATGCTGCAAGCAAACATTTTACAACTGTCATTTACTTTATTAATATGCAACCAAACAATATATTTCTAATACAACTTATTACAATAAATGTTGCATGATATTTTTATTCACGTGCAAACCAAATAGCTCCATAGTGAAGACAAAATTTTCCTTTAACATCATTTGGGAGCCGAAAAATTTTAGAGAGAGCATTATAGTTTAAATTAATTGTATAAAAGGAACAAAGTTTGGAGAAATTGCGGACTGAGCATCGTGGCGCCGAAAAGTAGGGCGTCGAATTTTTACGCACTACTCTTGGGCGTAGAAATGGTTTGGTTAATTGTTAAAACATTGTTAATGGTTAATTGTTAATGGTTAATTGTTAAAACATTGTTAATGGTTAATTGTTAAAACTTTGTTAATGGAGTTGGGAAGGGCTGACAGGAGGTGAAAAAGTGCGCCCTTCTTTAGGGAGTAAAATTTTCGGCTTGCCGGCCACTTCTGCAACGGCTGGCTTTTACCAACGGCTACATGGCTACTATGGCTACATGGCAGTACATGGCTACTATGGCTACATGGCTTTTACTTCTGCGCAACGACTACTGGCTACTACGGCTTTTACAACGGGACTATGGTTTTTACAATGGCTACTATAACTTTTACGACTATTTTACATGTATATTGTCTATATATATAAATCATCTTATTGAAAATTTTCACATTCAATTCATCCCCTCACTTCTCAAGTTACCTCTCAGAGAAAAAATTTCTTCTCCTCTGCAGTGAAGCTTTCAAGAAGAATCATCTCCAAATCACCACCTAGTGTCAAGAAGAATCCCTCAGAAAGAAGTTGCAACATTCAACGACTATTTTTAATTTTTTTTTCATGGATCAAGTATTAACATTGATCTGCTACCATGGAGGTACACTTAGTGGACTATCTTATGAAGGAGGCACAACTAATCTAATTTCTAACTATCCTAATATCTCCTTAGAAAATATACGTAATATTATCATTGAACGTTTTCCTATTACATATGATTTCGTAATAAGATATTTTTTTACCGATACATTTTTAGTAATAGATAGTGAAGAAGCATGGAACTTTGTTATTCAGAATAATATAGGTGTATCTTGTATAAAGATTTATATTAATCAAACATTAACAAATATTAGCAGAAATTTTCCTTCTACTAGTCAACCTGTTTATAACAGCCAAAATTTTCATGTTGGTCCTAGCACTTAAAACCAAGTAAATTTAGTTGAAGAGAACGTTGATGACGTTGATAGTGACGACTTAGTCGAAGATTTAGACTATTATTTAGACAATAATGATGATAATTTAGATGGTAGCACCCCTGAGTTATTTGTTGGAAAAGAATTTCCTTCATCTTATGCATTTCAAAATTTTATTAGTAATATAGCAATTCTTCATAATTTTAGTTGTAGAGCTAAACATAACAATTCTCAAAGAATTGTATACATTTGTGACTCTCCAGATTGCAGTTGGAGAGTGTATGCTAAAGCAATTGGTAACGGTACAATCTTTGAGATTCGTACATTTGAATCTCGACATTCGTGTACCGGTGTGTTACCAAGAGGACATCATCGACATACTACTGCTGCATGGATTTGTGAAAAAATAATGGGTAAAATTAGAGATAACCACTTCTATAGTGCATCTCATATTGTAAAAGATATACTTAGAGATTATCGAGTACATATTACGTATTCTAAAGCTTGGAGAGCCAAAAAACTTGCATTATCTGAAATCAACGGTAGTTATATTGATGCATATGGCAGTCTTGAAAGATATTGCTTGACAATTGCAGAAACAAATCCTGGTAGCAAATGTTTTTTAAAGATCGTAGAAAATAATGTCAGTCAAAGAATATATATTCGTTTTAAGGCATGTATAGACGGTTTTTTAAGTGGTTGTTTACCTATAATTAGTATTGATGCAACATTTTTGACATCAAGATATCAAGGTAATTTATTTGTGGCCTGTAACGGACTTGGACACAACAGGAGAAATTGCACAAGATATCAAGGTATCAAGGCAACATTTTTGACATCAAGATATCAAGGCAACATTTTTGACATCAAGATATCAAGGTAATCTACATTGCAGCAATTGTAACGGACTTGGACACAACAGGAGAAATTGCACAAGACAACCGACACAGTAAATGTGTGATTTTTTTTAAAAATATTTTATAATCTTGTAAGTTTTAATATTTCTTAAATGTTATGTAATCTTGTTATTGTCATTTTTTTAAGTCATTCGAAGCATACTGCGAACAACCAGGTTGGGATGTGCCCTCGCCTGTCGCTTGATCAATATGTGACCCAGAATAATATGATGCATACTGTGAACAACCAGGTTAGGATGTGCCATCGTCCGTCGCTTGATCAATATGTGACCTAGAATAATATGATGCATACTGTGAACAACCAGGTTGGGATGTGCCCTCGCCCGCCTCTTGATCAATATGTGACCCAGAATAATGTGATGCATCTTGTGAGGCACCAGAATAATCTTCCTTCGCCTCTTGGTGTGGCCTACGGGGCTGTGCATGTCTGCGCCTCACAATTCCTACATGATGATCCTGAGGGATTTCTAATGGTAGCACTAGGGACCTATGGGGTTGGCTCAAAAATTGTGCAGAAAAGTCTAGCAATTCACGTGGATCTACTATTGGGTCCTGGGACAACTCTTCCCAATTTTGGAGCTGAAATTATTTAGATACTAAGTGAGTGAGACTCAGAATGATCATAGTTTATTTAAATAAAATTTATACACATACCATTATATTTACTTGTGTATTCCGTACACGCAGGCTACTATCATCCAGAGCTTGGTGAGGAAATCGGGCTTCTTCAAATTGCCAACGTCGATTTTCGACGCGGGGAGTCCCATACCAAAGTACGAAGGATTTGCTACCTTGCACTGCAAGAGAGATAATTTAGCATGACAAATATAAGAAAGTAATTGTATTTATACAATCAAGAGATGACTTACAATCAAGTATCGATGTCATCGTTTGAGACAAATATTCCACCCCGTACGTCTCAAACATGTTCTCCCAACCTGGAAGATGTGAACGAGCCCGCGATGCGACTGACCCTCTGCTCCGACTAGCAGCCAAAGGTTCTTGAGGTATGAATTATTTCATCCCAAAATGTAGCATGACACGATCAGCCGGATGAAACATGATATGAGAATGGTAGATGATGTAGTATCTGTGCATACTACCTCCAAGTGCACCATCAATCACATTTTGAGGTACACTAATATGGTGTCATTCGACCTATATGAAAGTAGTGTGAAACAAATTATTTAGATAAAGTGTGATAAAGATGTATAACTAATAGGCTCAACTAACCTCATTTGTAGAAATTGTGTCAAATAGATGACGATAAATTGAGACCACTTTAGTAAGTCCGTGATATGTATCTACATCATCTGAATTCCATCTCACTCCTGTGGGCATGACCCGCTCATCTACACTGTATCGAGTAAGTGGCCTACCGATATAAAAATATTCGTATGACCATAGCTGCAGATTAATAGACAATAAAAATGATATCAATTTTCTAACTTATATAACCATTTATGAAGAATTTTTTTTCCTAATTATACATGTATAAGTGTAATACATCCACATATATTGGTGTGTACAGCACCTTCCGATCCAATAGTAACAAAACTAGTCATCGAATGATAAATATAGGCTAACACTGCGGCACCCCATGCATGCTTTTTAGGAGTTTGTAAGTCTTCAAAAAATGGGAGGAGGTTTGCAGTAACCTTATTTTCGGTCCCGTTGGAAATAACAATGCACCGCACAGACTTAGTAAATAAGCTTTAGTGCAACATACAAGCTGCAAATATAAACAAGTATTAAAACTATATTATATAGTACAATAATTATAGAAAACTATATAACATATCCGTTGCTCGTCTACAGGAACCGGTGTATTTTCAATCCGATGAACATGCATAAAAGTTGTTCAAAGCCAAGTCATTTTGATACCGGAACTAGTACCTTGATCCGGTTCCGGCTCCACACCAAGATATGTTCTGATAAGATCTCCAACACTTCTCTCATCTTCAAAATATATAGGACTACCAGTAATCGGTAACCCCAAAATCATGGCTACGTCGGCCAGAGTGATCGACATTTCACCGAAGGAAAGCTAAAATGTGTTGCGTCCTGGCCACCACCGCTCTATCAAACTCAACAATAGATCTCTATCGTGACGCCTTAGACGAATAGCGTCAACATAGGAAAAGCCAAAAGATGAAACAAGTTCATTCTGACGAGTTGTGAGATTCCATCCGTGGCGCCAGTCTCCATGCTCACGTAATTTTACCGTTGGATAATCATATAACTAAATAATGTCTGAAAATTTTTAGTGCCTATAATTATCAATTATAATAATGATAATTTACTTTAACTAAAATACCTTTCCGCCGAATACCAGATCTGAAACGTGACAGACTCGTTCCTGCATAATACCCTCTGTTGTAGGTCCACCTGGTATCTGACCGTCATTTTGAATATCCATCTATAAATTAATGACAAATATTATACATTAATTTGAGCAGAACTTGTACGGTATAGTAAAATATATGCCATTCTTCAAGGCGTATTTTTTCCCGGGTCTCTAAGACTACACTAACACACTGGCTATACAAAAAAATTTCACTAACCTTAATTTGATAGGGATAATTCTTCTTCTCCTCCGACTGCCTGTGTTACTCTCTTCCTCTTCCTTCTTCTTCTTCTTCTCTTCTCTGCTTCTGCAAGTGTTCTTCACTACTTCATTGTCATCTTAAAGTCGGCAATAGCACTACCCTACAAAAGTTGCCGAATCTTTTGGTCAAAAGTTACTGAAAAGGAGCAGGAATCTCTGCAACGGGTGCAGAGGCACGTGCACCAACCCAACCCCATGGCCACGCGGCACAAGCCGAGCCACACGACAGAAGCCGTCAGACAGAAATTCTACGCCCTAAACTTAGGCGCCTTTTTTTTCTTTCTTAAATTTGGCGCCCATAAATCGGGCGCTCTTTTTTTTTTAAAATTCGGCGCCCATAAATGGGTGTCACGCCCCGATCCCGGAGGATCGAAAACTAGCCACTGGGCGTGATGCCGTACAAGTCTAGATTGCACTTGTACAAGGCAAAACCATTACAGTTCCTGGTAATTCTCAGAAAACATCGACAATGCAGCGGAACCAAGCAGATAAATTGAAGTCACACAATTTATATAGAAATGTATCTCTTTATTGATAATCAAGATGGATTACAAAACTTGCAGTAGAATACAGAGTTTACAATTGTTTACAAGACTTTTGAATAGCCAACTGAATGTATACACTTGCCCTTTAGGCTACAAATGAATATACCGACTTCTTTACAATGAACTTGCCAATATGGCTACAATCTCACTGGTCTAACTGAGTTCCCATGTTCCATACATTATATCCCGTATAGCAGAAGACATCGTCTTGCAAGAAGAGCTTCTGCACACCCATCCGATTCATCGATGCCAAGCACTGATTCACAGGATTTCCCCCAAGCAAACACCTGTAATATTGCCCACAACGTGGGTCAGTACATCATCAATGTACTGGCGAGCGGTGTTGGCCCAACTCACCTAAGAAGACAACACTAAGTAATCATGTTATAGCACATTATTAACAGTGGTCTTTCTCGTTGCCTTAGGGTCAATTTCATGTTATAGCCGACAAGAAGTAAAGCATGCAAATCTCATAGCCAACATAATTTAATCACCCTTTGGTGATTCTTACCCACGGTCGTGTAGCCATCCCTGTATATTTATAATACTTACTCTGCCTGCACAAGACATTGTTAGAAACAATATCATAATTCAATATGAATATCACCGTTCAGGTGATTCTTACCAACAGCCGACATCCTTCCCTGTATTTGAGTAATAACTTACTCTGCCTGCATAAGACATCATTAGCACCTGACCTATCTATATGAAGGTCACTGGCGACACGCCATCTTGGATCATCTTCTGGTGAACGGCTAACTCCAAATGGGGTACGAATCCATGGGAGGTTTCCGAAACACCGTGCTACTACTTCAGCACCATGGGATTTCAGCATCCTTTCAGTGGGCGGTAGCAAGCCCCCACTGCAAGTCCTGCAATCCCGATGTCAGTACATCGACACCATCCTTGTTCCCCTAGGACGAACCGGGTTCCATGGCCCAGGAATACCGTTCGAGGAACGAAACCTTGTCGACAAGTTGTCCATGACCATGCAACTATATGCAACTTATCTAAGAAGAAAACATATAATGCATGATAAGGAAAACTAAGCAAAACCATCATTCTCATCCATCTTGCCATCTAGCCATCTTGCCTTGAGCCAATGCTCACATTATCATCTGCCCATCCAGGGTCTTAGTGAAACCAACATTCTACATCGGCACAGGATAATAGAATGTTGTTTTCCAATCTCTTTGCCACCTCTTTGATATCATACCTCTTTCCAACCAACTCAATGTACTTACCGCCCAGTTCCTGGGACTTAGCATATGTTTAGCATTCATTCATTTGAATGCAATTCAAGCATACTCACTGCCCAGTTCTTGGGTCTTAACATCTGTTTTGCCATCTATTCATTGAGCCAAAGCTCGATATACTCACTGCCCAAGTATTTGGGACTTTGCCTTCACCTGTCATGTAATTCATCGCAACAGCGTACAAGCACACAATTCACTTAGCCACAACAGTTTACGTTCATGTGATTATTATCTTTCATTATCTTTCCAAATTCCATGCAAGGTGTTATTCAGCAATTCAACAAGAAACATAGCATACTATCCTTATTTTAAGCGTGAAGCTAAAGGATCTTTGAAGGGTTCAACACTACTCACATTCATAGGACGATTCCCGCCACGATCGCATAGTCTTCCAAGCGATCCTTCGCATAATCCCAAGTCCAACAAGGCTTCATCGAACCAACCATCCATCATAAGGCATCTTGCGGGTCGGGGCACTACAATATATACCACCCAGAAAAAGTTTCGTCCTCGAAACTTAAAACAAAACTCATCCCCAAAACTTCAACCAAGCTTTTCATGAAACTTCTCAACGATCAACTTACACCATTTACTATTTCTCCGCAATCTCTCGAATGATTTTCAAGTAATGTACCGTCTCGTTACAGCATCCCAAATTGATTCAACATAGTTTACCATCTTGATCTTTCCTCCGACACTTGTGCAAATCCTTAGCACATGATAATCCTTCCCGTGGCTTCGTTTGAATTCAGCATACCACTTAGTTGGAATCATACACATATTTTAGGCGTCCCCGAAATACATGCACTTCAGCCAAGTTCAGTGATAGAGAAAACGAACGAGCTACGGTGTACCTTCCTTTTCGAACATCAGTAATTCTTTTTAAGCATCTCTTATAATCCCACTTGTTTATTCAATATCCCGACCAACCAATAACGCAACAGATGTTGCCAATTCTAACTCGAGAAATTTTCCTCAACCGATCCAGAATTTCCAAAATATTCCGACTTAGATGTATCAAGTATTCCTTTCAAGTTCATTGTCATCCATGCCATCAAAGTTGATAAATCCTATAGCCACATTTCATTTTGATATCCGATTCTCATCGATCAAATCTTTTACTCATCATCGTTCGCATCCATACACTTTGTTTGCAACTCGTAACTTTCTCGATCACGATCCATCCATCAAATTGTATCATCATTCCAAATTGTATCACCATTCCACTCTAGCAACATTTCTCGTTGTACTCCAACATTTTCTCATATTGATCAAGCCCACATATTTATCCTCTCGCATAGGCAACTATCATATTCCAGCAACATTAATTCCGAGGGTCATTCCTATTCATATTCGCCGATCTCGGCTACATGTACTATCCAATTCCGTCGTTACACTTATCATAAATTCTGATCCGGTCAATAAAATTATCCCAACTGTCTCAAGGCATTACCATCAATTTTCGCAGCTCAATATCAATCAACCAACCCAACCAGTTCTAACCATTCCCAACATTTCAACCAAGGCAACTCAATTTCCGAAACCAACATGATCCGTCATTCCACCCAACATTAAAACATCAAAATTTCCCAAATATCCATTCTATCCCGAAGCCTACCTTCCAACACATCTTACTCATTCTGACTAAACTCACGCAACATTAATAGGGACATCCTATGGTTTTCCAACAGTCAACTTAGCATACAATCAAGTCTCTATGGTCAGCTAATCTAAGCTAAACCAGACATTTAGCTAACCCATATGAGATGAGTAGCTATCAGGGACATACTTATCTCTTATCTTAGAGGCAACCAATTCTCAACAGAGGGCAACTCTATGGTCTGACTAACTTAGGGACATGGGACGCCACCCCAATCTTATGAACTTATACCCAACACGGATAACTGAAGAACATAGCCAACCAATCTGAGACTTAAGCAAGCAACCAACAATCTAGGCAACAAACCGACACTCTAGGCAACCAGCCAACAATCTAGGCAACCAACCGACAATCTAGGCAACTAGCCAACAATCTAGGCAACCAACCGACAATCTAGGGTCAAGTCTTTCTACCCGTACTCATACTCGAGTCATACCCAACGAAGTCTCATTCTAGACTTACCCGCAACCGACCAAATCTATCCGACAATTCTATCCAACAATTCTATGGGTCAATCTCGAAGCTATCATATAAAACTCCTCAATAGAATATTCAACTTTCAATTTCCATTTGCATAGACATAGCATCACTTGTTCAATCCGACTTGCATCCTCATATCGTACTCGTATGTCTATTCAATCGGGTCAACTATTCTGAATCATCATCCGACATTGTTATCTCAATACTTTATCACTTATGATCTCTTTCCTACGGTCTCTTCGCGACATATTCGTTTCCCATATTTTTAGATCATCGATACGGTCCGTACACTTTTAACCAACAAAATAAGGCAACTACATAATCATATTTCTTCCGAGGCATCCTTTATAAATTTTCTAGCACAAATACGGTCATCTCTTAGCGATCCCCGTTAACCATCAATATTCGTTTTGCATCATCTCCTTGTGATTCCATAAGAAGATTTACTATTCATGTACCGATCCAATCTCTATGGCACCAATCATCTAGCATTCTTACTTCGATCATCCAATTGCATATGACATAACTTAATTAGCTAAGTCATAATCCCATAATTCTATATTCCACCAAACTTGTTATTCATGCGACAACATCATCTACCGACATGGTCTCTTACATATCGCTGCACCTCGATACTTATTTGTATTCCAGCCATTCGACTCTCATAAGGGACATCTACTCTTTCATGCATCAAGGGACAAGTACTCATTCTCTGTGCCTCAAAATATTCAAGGGTCATAACATGTTAATTCGGGACATCAATTTCTCTCAAGCACACTGCACCACGTGCTAAGATCATCTATTCCACAAGCCCATTCTCTAACTTTTCGGTCGTCGATGCAACTCTCTGCATCTTCTAAATCATTCGCAACATCCCGATAAGCGTCTAACATCGCCAACAATTTGGTAGGTATCCAACATGTAATTTCTTTAACTCAATTCCAACATTGTTCAATATTCGGTCCATAGTTGTTCTCGCAAAATCTTTCAATAGCAACACCACACTATCGTTACCAAGCCTACAATCCTTCTACCCAACTGATTCAAGTACTCGCCTGAATCTAAAATTCTTTTCTTTCCCAACCAAGGCATCATTTCATATTTTCAATTCTCTTATTATCCAACATAATGCTAACCGACAAGGTCTAGCGATGGTTCACCCGAACACATCAAAATCTCGTAACGGGTCATCCGAACTTAATCATCAAGGGACATTCCTAACCGTCATGTATCAATCGTAAGCTCAACTACGATTCGATACCACCCAATACCTTTTGGAAAGTGCCACTTACACACTTTCAACTGCAACTCACCATGACGTAAGTGCCACTTTCACACTTTTAAAGAGTTACATCTATCCAAACAGCCCCTTAGCAAATTAAGACCTCCGCAATCTATGACTTGCTCGGCCAACCCCTACCATCTGTTGATCGTTAGTTTTGATCGTTAAGTGACATTTTTTTATAAAAAAAAAATTCTAAATTACCCCCCTTCCCTAACCTCTCCCCTCCTCCCTCCTCCCTCTGGCCAGCCACCCCCCTCCTCCTCCCCGCCCCCCTCAGCCCACCTCCTTACTCCGGCGAGCACCCCCCCTCCCCGCCTCGGCCAGCCCAGCCCCCCTCCTCCTTCTCCCCGCCCCGGGCAGTGCCCCCTCCTCCCTCCTCTTCGCCCCGCTCATTACTCCGGCGAGCACCCCCCCTCCCCTCCCCGACCAGTCCAACCCCCCTCCTCCTCCTTCCCGCCCCGGCCAGCACCCCCCCTCCTCCTCCCTCCTTCCCGCCCCCCTCAGCCCCCCTCGTTACTCCGGCGAGCACCCCCCCTCCTCCCCCCCCGGCCAGCCCAACCCCCCCTCCTCCTCCTCCTTCCCGCCCCGGCCAGCCCCGCCTCCCTCTTCCTCATCCCCGCCCCGGCCAGTCCCGCCCCCTCCTCCTCCCCGCACCACCGGAGAGAGAGGGAGGGGGTGTGGAGGAGTAAAATAGTCATTACACATCCCACTTAACATCAGTTAACGGAAAGGGGACAAAATGAGCAGATTTTATACTTTCAGAAATTTTAAGAGCATTGGGCCTTTTAGTGCAAAAAGCGAAAAATTTAACGAGGAGTTTTTTGCACTTTACCCTTTTTTTAAACTTTCAGATGAAAAAAATGGTAAAATAAATTAAATATAAATTTATTATAAAAATTTATAAAACCAAGGATTTGAACTCAAATAACCAAGAAAAATATCTCATATCTTAACCATTTGAATTAGACTATTTAGTTGTAAATATATCATATTAGCTAGGTAAATACTTAGTTAAATATTTTTAAAATAATTAGTGGAGTATTAGGTAGTTATTTAGTTTTTATTATGTTTTAAATTTAGGGTAAATTGTAAAAAATTCTCGTTAGATTGCCATCTTTTGCATAAAAAGACCTTATGCTCTTAAAATACATGAACGTACGTAATCTGCTCATTAGGCACCCTAAGACCATCTCCAAAGGTGATTTCTAAAATTGAGTTCTTATCCTACTTGGCATTGTACTTTAAGGAGATTTCTATCCTAGTTGGAAGAGTTTCTACATAGAAATTGTAGACATACAAAAATACTCTCCAATGGTTCTCCATTTGTATCCTATGTGTCACATAGTAAAAGGACCAATTTAATGGTGTGGGGCCCAATAATAATTGTCATGAGAGATAGAAAAATTTCTATGAGAGTTTCTACATGTAGAAACCCTCCTAGAAAGTTTCCATCCTACATCATTGCCACCTAGGATAGAAATTGTGATAGAAATTACCATTGGGAGAATTTTTTTCTAAAATGGATTTCTTCCATAGAAATAGGGAAGATAGAAAACTCCATTGGAGATGGTCTAATAGTCCACTTTCCTAACGGACGTTAAATTTTGAGTGGAGTGACCGTTATACCCTCTCTAATATATACTGAAATCCCTTGTTGGATTCCCTAATTCATTTCTCTCTTCCCCAAATTTCAAAGGAGAAGAAGAATATCTGACAATGGGTGGAGGAGCGATGAGGACCGTGGCAAAGGTCGCCGCCCTAGCCGGAACGAGGAGGTCGACGTTCCCGCCGGGGACATCCGCCGCTGCCGCCACTTCCGCCACCGCAGCGGCTGTCCACGTGGCGCCTGCGAGGGAGCCGCAGTCGCCGTCGGTATCAATCACCGTGTCGGAGAAGGAGATGCTATATCCGGCGGGAACACAGTGGCCGGTCTGGACGTTGAAGACAGCTGGGAGCTCGCCGGGGGAGAGGAGGAAGTGTTGATTGGTTCGGATATGTCGGATCCGCCTCCGAGGCTCGTGTTCGGCTCTCCTCCGACTCTGGAGGAGGCGAAGGAGGCGGCTTCGGATCTCAAGGAGGCTCTGGAAAAGTGAGATTCTTATCTATTTTGTTTAATTTATCAGAATTTTCCCTTATTTATCATAAAATTTAGTTGTGTAGTGATTCTGTCATATAGACAAAGCTTTTGATTAGAATGTTCAGGAAAAATTTTAAGTTCTTGGGTTATAGAACATGGCCGGATGATTTTTTGATGAAACTGTATGAATATTAGAGGAATCATATTAGCCGTTTTATGAGAAGTTTGGAGTTTGGGAGTAGGAAGCTTTTGATTAAACTATGGTTCTTTAGTTAAAAAAAAGTCACACACACACACACAACACACCAAATTCTCATGTTGACCTTTTTTTTTGGGGTCGGCTATACACACCCCATGACTTGCTAAGGACACCCCACATAACTTAAATGTCATGTTAAAAGACCAATATACCCCCAAGACTTTCTAAGAACACCCCACAAAAAAATATATTCTGCGACAAGCACGACCAATACTTGTCGAACGGACAATGGTCTGTTTGACAATTATTGGTCGAACATGTCTTATTCTGTTCGACAAACATTGGTCGAACGTGTCTTCTTGTGTTCGACAAACACTGATCGAACATATTATAATCGAACATGCCATCTTCTGTTCGACATATTCTGGTCGAACGTACACACTATAGTTCGACTGTCGCGGGTCGAACATTGTTCTGTGAGTTCGACAAACCAGGGTCGAACCTACCCGTGAATACACCCAAATTTTTTTATTTTTTTTTATTTTAACAACAATTTATGGTCGACGGAGGGGGGATCGGAAAGCGGGAGGGAGGAGGAGGAGGAGGCGGGTCCGGGGGGGGGGTCGGTGGAGGCGGGTCGGGAGAGGCGGCGGGTCGGCGGAGGGGGGAAGGAGAGGGGAGGGGAGGGGAGTATGGGGTGTGCTCAACAGCAAGGGTAGAATAGGGAATTTTTTTTTGAAATGGGGTGTCCTTAGCAAGTCATGGGGTGTGTATAGCCGGCCCCCTTTTTTTGTAATATTTGTATAAATTTAATGGGCTTAAACGCACCCCAGCAGTTACTTAGCACACCCCAAGTAACTTAAGTTATAAATTACTTCAATGTTAAAAGACTAATATACCCTTCTCTCATTTTCACACCCCACCACACCCCATCAGCCTTCCCAAACACACTTCTCTCATTTTCACACCCCACAATCCTCCTCATTCTTCCTTCTTTCATCATCTTCTCCAACAAAACCCTAAAACCCTAGAAAAATCCTAAGTTGAGAAGCCATCATGGAAGAAGGTGGTCCATCTGAAAGACACAATGTACGTGCTCCCTCCACCTTCTTGCTCGTTTTCAAGTATTAAAATTAGTATGAGAATCGTTCCAAACGAGAAAATCAAAAAAAATTCACGATATGCACGACCTGTGTTCGTCGCGCATTTCATGTGCTGTTCGACTAGGAGTTGTCGAACATGGCTTAGAATGTTCGACCCTGTTAAGTCGAACGTTTTTCGACACATTCGACCTGTTACTGTCGAACATAAGATACTTGTACGACCTGTAATGGTCGAGCACTGTGTTTTTTGAATTTTTTTTTTAACTTAGTAAAGTGTGGGTCTTTGTCTTTTCAGGATAGTTCTTCAAATGACACTGGAATGAATTGAGCATTGTTAACTTTCCCATGTATGAACAAGTTGATTTTTCAGAAGAATTTCAGAAGGAAGAGATATTTGATAATCGTGAATCGTTGTTGAGGTGGACACAGACGGTAGGAAGACGTCATAATATTGTCGTTTTGGTTAAACGATCCGATAGCGGGGATGGAAGGCGGGCTCGGATAGTTTTGGGTTGTGAGCGCGGTGGTAAATATCGGCCTCCCAAGACTAAAGTTGCTGAAACAAATTCGGCGAACATTGCGAAGAAGGCAAGACGGAAAAAGCTTACGGGGACAAAAAAATATGATTGTCCGTTTCAATTGAAAGGAGTGCAATTCAATGACCTAGGACAGTGGTCATTGACTGTTGTATGCGGCTCACATAATCACCCACTCGGACGCAATTTGGTTGGACACTCATATGCCGGTCGACTAACACCGACTGAAGATCAACTTGTGAAAGACTTATCGAAGAACAATGCAAGGCCGAAAGATATATTGAGCACATTGAAGGAATTCTTTAGCGAGAATGAGTCGACATTGAAGACAATTTACAATGCTCGGCAAAAGCATAGAGTTGTCGAGCATGGGGGCCTATCTCAAATGCAGTACTTGTTGGGTAAGTTGGACTCAGAAAAGTACTACTATTTAGATAGGAGATGTGAGCAAACCGATAAAGTAAAGGATCTATTTTATGCTCACCCGACTAGCGTGGATTTGTTGCGTGCTTTTCATAATATTTTATTGATGGATTGTACCTACAAGACAAACAGGTACATGATGCCACTTTTGGAAGTAGTAGGGGTCACATCCACAAATATTACATTTTCTGTGGCATGTGTTTATATGGAGGCTGAGCGGGAGGATAATTATATATGGGCGCTTAGTACGTTTAAAGGATTAGTGGATCAATCATGCTTACCGAAGGTGATTGTGACTGATCGTGAGGTAGCACTTATGAATGCTATAAGCGTTACGTTCCCCAGCTCCACACACTTGCTATGTCGGTGGCATATTAGCAAGAATATATTGGCCAACTGCAAGAAGTTGTTTCGTACCAAGGAGAAGTGGGATTCTTTTAACAACTCATGGAATTCGTTGGTTCTTGCCGAAGATCAACCAAGATTTAATGAGTTACTTAGAAGATTGGAGCAAGATTTCCACGATTATCCAAAAGCAGTTAACTATGCCATTAAGAATTGGATTGAGCCGTTTAAAGAAAGATTTGTTTCTTGTTGGACTAACAATGTGATGCATTTTGAGAACACGACAAGTAGCAGGTACGTGTCTTTAAACCATAGTTTGCATATATATATGTTAATTACGTTATAATGTATGATTTTGACTGTATGAATTTCATACTCACAGGGCGGAGAGTGCACATGCAAAATTGAAAAAACAGTTGGGCACTAGTCAATCCAATTTTGAGATCTCATGGAGCAGGATACATGATTTGTTGATCGCTCAACACAACCAAATTAAGGCCTCATTTGAGATGAGCCTTAATGTGGCACAACATCGTTATAGTTCCCCTCTATTTAAGAATATCCGAGGATTGGTGTCTCATCATGCACTTGGTAGGATATTCGAGGAGATGAAGGGTATAAATAATACCGGTGTAGATCCCCTCCTTTGTGGTTGTGTGTTAAGGAGAACTTGCGGGTTGCCTTGTGCACATGAACTTGCAGTGTTGAAACGGGATGGTCAGGTTATCCAGTTAGATATGGTTGACAGATTTTGGACGAAGTTGGATTATGAACCCTCCAAAACGGACAGTGCAGCTGATGCAGATGTCCGAAGTCGTTGGGTGGAGACCATGGAAACTATTA
Organism: Iris pallida; assembly: GCA_029216955.1. NCBI lineage: Eukaryota > Viridiplantae > Streptophyta > Magnoliopsida > Asparagales > Iridaceae > Iris > Iris pallida. The sequence continues at coordinate 8,267,913 of JANAVB010043017.1, forward strand.
ATCATATGTTCGATGCTGCTACCGATGCTCAAAGGTTGTTGATGCTGAAAAGACTTCGGGAGATATCAGTTCCTTCGACATCTTCACTGCTTGAACCAGTGGGCTACAGACGACCTCGTGGTAGGCCAAGTAAAACGAAAATCCGCACTTCACATTCGACCAAGAGTGAACCAAGCAAATTTGAAATTGTTGAGTCTACTCATGATAGTTGTTCACCTTTGGATGAAACTATAATGCTCGATGGACTTTCTTCGGCAAAACCAATGTTCACTTCTATCCGAAGGGGAAAGCAACATGTTCGACGGAAGTCATTACGCAATGCCACCGATATTGCATATATAGGACAAGTTCCACCTCAACATCATCCGTATGTATTGAGTACGGAAAATGTAATAGGGGATGGACATTGTGGTTTTCGATGCATAGCCCATGCACTAGGATTGGGGGAGGAATCTTGGCCAAAAGTACGTAGTGACCTCATCCAAGAGATCACACTCTTGGGAGATATATACGACAGATGTAACTTGATTAAGGGGTCTCCGAAACAGGTACTTGAATCTTTGAATTGCTTCGTAGCCCCGATTTTTGACCGCAAGTACTGGTGGTCATTTCCCGATATGTACTACTTGGCGGCGTCGGCCTACAACATGGCCATCGTTCACATGCACGGTGATGTCAACGTTATGTTTCTACCCATGAGGACAGAAGTTCCAGCCAACCCTCGGCTTGTATGCATGACATTTGTTGATACCAATCATTTCATCGTGGTAAAGTTTATTTTTTAATGTAAGTTTGAGGTTGTATCATTTCATCGTTCACATGCACGATTAATGTGTTTTTATTTATTTGTATGCATGTAAATTTGGCCTCAGACGTACCACTACCATCCATTATCAACAGATGGTCTACTCTGCGTCTTCTATGTGCTGCTGGTTGGGGCGAAATTTATAAACAACGGATTGAAAAGTATCGTGAAACTGTTCCTTCCAAAAGCTTACATGTTGATGGTGATCCGATTAGTTTGGACGATTAGTGTGAAACTCAGTTTATGTGAAAATTTACCATGATAAGATCAATGTACTGTATTTTTCAATGTACTGTATTTTTATGAGATGTTCAATGTACTGTATTGTTCAACATAATGAGAAGTTCAATGTACTGTATTTTTATGAGATGTTTAATGTACTGTATTTTTCAATGTACTGTATTTTTATGAGATGTTCAATGTACTGTATTGTTCAATATTATGAGATTTTCAATGTTCTGTATTTCTCTTGAAAATTACACTGCTCGACCATTAAAGATCGAACAAAATCCTTCTATTCGACCATTACAGGTCGAACAACACCCTATTGTTCGACAATGACAGGTCGAACAGACCATTTATGTTCGACAATTACTGGTCAGATAACACCCTACTGTTCGACCATTACAGGTCGAACATCGCCCTTCTGTTCGACCATTACAGGTCGAACATCACCCTACTGTTCGACCTGTAACTGCCGAACAGAAGAATGATGTTCGACCTGTACTGGTCGAGCAGTACAATTTTGAGCAAAAACTGAGTACATTTGCAGTACATTTGCAGAGTTCAAAATGATCACATAATGGACACATAAACTGAGTACATTTGCAGATCTGAGTACAACTTCATATTTACAATTTTGAGCAAAATTTACATAAACTGAGTACATTTACAGAGTTCATAACAAAGCACATAGTTCATTAACATAGTTCTTAACAAAGCACAGAGTTCATAACAAAGCACAGAGTTCATTAACATAGTTCACAACAGAGTTCACAACATAGTTCACAACATAGTTCATAACATGAATCTATGATCTTCGACGCCGTTGACTCCTACTAGTAGACGCCCCCTTCGAAGATTCTGGTGGTTCTTCAGGCACGATCTTCAAAGCACGATAGGCATCGACTAAAGCTGGGACTAGCATCGATGTGTCTAGACCCTCTTCATTCTCTACCCATTGCTGGTAGACCGGCTCTAAATACCCCAGAGCATTTCCGATCATTTCCCATGGTTGTGGGCCTGCCTGGATAGATGTAGTGCCGACGGCGGTAGAGATGTTCTCCGGATCCTGGATGATAGGATGTGAAAACGTCCTATACCAATGCAGAAAATCGTCTGAACACTCCCATGCGGGATTTGCAGCTCTCCCGCGGGCTTCGGTCGATAGTACATGGCTGCTCCAGAATCGGAAGTAGTCTCCCAAGACATCCCACGTCAGGTTGTACTTCTGGCCCGTATTTTCCCGACGAACAATACTTGGAATCAAAGGAAAATCAGGTATCTTCTGGAGTAAGCCAAATTGTCGAAGCACGCGGTCGGGATGATACGGCTCTACACAGTCAAATGCACGTATGCATCCGTGGTAGAAAGTGACATTGTCCCGAGGATAAGAGTCCCGCATCCCATTGTAGGGTGTCCAATTGACCTACATCATAAAAAAATATAATTACTAATACATAGAACACATTAATAAATGGCGTAAAAGAATGTAATAACACTCACACTATGTACTTGGAGATTGTCCAGAACCTCCCTCAAGGCCAATACCCGGTCGGCAGTTCCTGCAGAATGGGATCTCTTGGCCCACCTCAAAGCAAGTGGATCGCCCAACTTATAATTGACATTATGGGTTGGCCTTGTGAAGGGAAAATACTCGTATATCCAAGCCTGAAAAAACAAATATCGGACATAGAAACAAAACATAAATATCCACATAAAAGGAGATAATAACATAAAAACATGCATATAAGAAGGAGAGATAGCTACCTCCAGTAACGTCAGATATCCGCATATTTGTCGCACCCCACTCCGAGATGCTAAACCAAGCTGTCGATACAAGTATGCTAGAGCCGCTGCTCCCTAAGCATACTCATTGACGTGGTTGACCGTCTCTAGAAGACTGAGAATTTTCGTGTCCACACATGTGCCACTCTTGTCTGCAAATATTGTGCATCCAAGCACGAACCATAAATATGCACGGGTTGCACGTCTTCTTTTCCTCTCATCCCTACTAGTGACATCTCCACTAAATCGTGAACGGAGCCACTCAAGCCGGACTGAGCTACCTCTCTGGCCCTGAAGAGCATCGATAGTCTCCCTTTCTGTCACCCCTAATAATCTACTGATTATTTTCTTAGGTTCCTCTGGTCCCCTTGCCGACTCTGGTGCAACCATAGGTAATCCACTAACCGGGAGTCCGGTAAGACAAAATACGCCATCCAACGTAATTGTCATCTCACCGAATGGCATATGGAATGAGTTGGTCTCCGGTTGCCAACGCTCAACAAACGCGCAAATTAGATTTTTGTTCGGAGTCTTATATGAAATCCATCTCAAGTCTGGAATTTTGGAACGATGGATCAACTCCTTAAATTCATTACCCCCTTGACCAAACTTCCATGTCTCGCACCAACACCTCAATAAGGGCCTTTCAATCCCATTCCAAATCTGGAACGCCACATGAGTCTTGAAACTTGGTATAAGTCGGGGATCCTGAGGTCCACCGGGACAAGGGCCCGTCAATATATCATTGTCAACACCTTCCTCATCTTCCTCAGCACGTGCTTCCTCATCTTCCTCAGCACGTGCTTCCTCTTCTTCCTCATCATGTGCTTCCTCTTGTTCCTCTTGTTCCTCGACATGTTCCTCATCCTCTTCTTCTCCAGCACGTTGCTGCTCGCTAATTTGACTTGCAACAGCTGTTGGACTAGTACGTGCAGCTGCCTCTTCTTCCGCAGCACATTGCTCTTGCATTTGAATCGGAGCAACTATTGCTCCTTCTTGACGACTGCTACGTGCAGCTGCCAACTCTTCTAACCGACGCCTCCTAGTAGAAGCTGTAGGTCGTCTCCTCATATATGTCATTCCTGCTAAATTGAATGAAATATCAAAAATTAAACAATCTGTACAGTCAAAATGAACTGTTCGACCAACACTGGTCGAACAAATATATACTGTTCGACCATTACAGGTCGAACAAGTACCTACTGTTCGACATATGCAGGTCGAACATAAGCAGGATGTTCGACATATGTCTGTCGAACAATACGTGAGTGTTCGACATATTTCTGTCGAACGTCTGCACAAGTGTTCGACGTCGTGTTGTCGAACGTACGGTTTTCTGTCCGACCAACCAGGCTCGGACAGAACAACGAAAATCGAAAAAAAAACGAAAACGAAGATGTTCGTCCAAGAAAATGACGGGTTTTTGAAACCCTAATTCAGTGATCCTAAACGAAAGACTCAGTTCGAAGTAATGGTGAGGTTCGATTTGAAAAAATCACCATATTGTTAGGATTGGGGTTCATCTTGGGATCGGTCTTCGGATTGGCCCGCCATTGTAACGAAACAAACTCCTTGTCGTCGAACAGGACTCCTTGTCGTCGAATAGGAGGGGGGGGGGGGGGTTCGGCCGCTTGGTCTTCGGGAGAGAGAAGAGAATGGAGTGTTAGTGGTGAATAGAAATGGGGTGTGTATGGTTTTGTATAGAATGGGGTGTACTTAGGATTATTGGTTTGAGAAGAGATGAGAGTGGGATGTGCTTAAAAAGGGCATTTCTGTCAAAGAGTGGGGTGTGCTTAGTATGTTTTTAAGTTTTATTAAATATATATGGGGTGTACTTAGTAATTGGGGTGTCCTTAGCAAGTCTTGGGGTGTGTATAGCCGGGCCCAAATTTAATATCAATCCATTAATTTTTACAGCATTCCTGGTCGCTATGAGGCCTTCTGGAAAGAACTCAGATCAGATGGAGTGAAACACATGTAGAAGAATAGGCACGAGCTGAAGGTGGAGGATGCTGGCATTGCTGCTCTGTTTAGTGTAGAGTTGTATGCATGGTTTTGTGTTGGTTGTATTTCATTTTGGTTGTATTTCTAGAGTTGTATTTCTATATGTTACTGCCACTTTTGGTTGTATTTCTATAGTTGTATTTCTAAATGTTACTGCCACTTTTTGTTGATATAGCTTACTGCCAGTAACACTTTTATTGAAGTAAGCTTCGTTTTGGTTATGTGTTCATTTTGGTTTCCTACTGCCAGTGAAGTAACACTTTATACTTTCACATAAATTACTTCATTCAACAATTACAATCATCATACAAATATTTTAAACATAACTATACACGTTAGAAAACCAAAAACAAATTGCAAAACATGCATGTTGAAGAATAATCTTCGTTCACTTGTCATCATCGCCACTGTCGATTCTCTAGAAGAAATTAAACGTTGGCTTCGATGCTCCTTCAATTCTTTCATTAAATTTCACATTAGAATCTGATAGTGCTATGTAAGTTTGTCATCCTCCCATAGTAGAAATCTACAAAAATTTGTTAGAAAATTTGCACACCCATAAAATCTTCTTCCAGGGTTTGTTTGCGTCCACGAAATCTTCAATAGACTAATTAATCCACAATGACATTAATTTTTATTCTATTTCTACTTGAATGTCGTGAGAACGAAGATTGTGAGCTATAAGCCATAACTTCTACTTTGGATGAACTCTGTTCGAACAAAAATTTAGAAACAAATTAGCAACAGATATACACTGAATGTAAAATTCTAAAACAAAGAAGGAAATAAAGAGTAATTAGAACAGAGAAGAAAAGCAACCTACAATCCTCAGCCGTTGTCTCCCAACCTCCAAACTGCTGTGGCTTATATAGATAAAATACACAGGGGCATTTTGGGTGTCTCAATTAAATTTTTCAAAAATTTGACTTCGAACGGTCACTTCCAACGTCTATCAGACGAGAAGGACCATTTTGAACAAGTCATATATTGTGGGGTCTTTATTTGCTAATTTTGGCTAATAGGTCTTTCTATGCAAAAGGTTACAATCTAACGATGTTTTTTTTGTAATTTACCATTAAATTTATTCAAATGGTTGATGATAATTATACGCTTAGACAGCTCTTATATATTAGAAGATATGTTAGCCATTAGAGAGATTAATTAAAAAGTCTATTTTTGTTTATCTATTAACAAGTGGAGGACGCTCGGTCATCTAACAAAAACCCCACCCCACCCCCGCCCTTCGTTTGCAGTCGAGTGTCTTTATTATTACTAGTCTACATGTACGTGCTTTGCACGTATTTTAATTAGAATACCATAATGTCAGCTGTTGTCTTTCGTCTTTTGCAGATGACTATTCATGTGTGTATTTTCTTTTTACAATACCAACAGATTCGAAGTACGAATTTTGTTTTTTAATTTTCTATTGAGAATAATAACCTTTGAAAAATGGTAAAGACATAAAAATATATTACCATTGGAACATGAAGAGTTGTACGGAAGAAGAAAACTCCATAACATGCAAACTTTATTGCTTTGACTCTTAAATATAAATGACAAACAAGTTGATATAATAACATCGAGTCATAAAATACTAAAGGATATTTTAGGAATTCAAAAGTTTTACCAAATTTTTTCTATTATATAGTAGAATAGATTAAGTACTGCTACTAACTAATGACAAGAAGAAGAAGAAGAAGAAGAAGAAGATCGATGCGACCAATTGATTATGCATGTCTTTATTGAGTTTGTTTGGGAGTTCCGTCCATCACTTTTGTATTCTATATAAGGAGGAGGATGGGATGAGAAGGGAAGGAAGAGGAGAAAGGAAATGTTCTGATGGATTATTCTTCTTCTTCTTCAGCGTGGGGTGATGGTGATGGTGGTGGTGGTAGTTATTCACTTGCCAGCGTGGGCTGTCGCTGCTGTTTGTTCGGTCTTGATCGCATTAGCTCTCCTAATAGAACATCTACTACCTCAAGTGAGTAATATCTTTTCTAATTTCTTGATCGATTGATTTGATAATCCTTTCTTGTTTGATCAGCTCTGCGAGAGAAGAAAGAGGAAAACTCTAAATCAAGCCCTCTACCACATTGAGTCAGGTTATTAATTAAATTACCCCCTCCCTCCCCTCCCCTCATCCTTCCTATTCTGTTAAATCAACAATCCTAATTACTTGAGCCACCTCTTTTCTTCTAAAAAAAAATCTAAGAACTTTTTTCTTTGATTACTTGTCATAATATTTGTTTGTTGTGTTATGGAACTATGGATGATGTAGAATTGAGAAAGTTGGGCTTTATGTCATTGTTGCTGACCGTGGCCAAGAATCCAATAACTAAGATATGCATACCTAGAAGCTTAGCTGAACAACTACTTCCTTGTGATGCATACCTAATCAGAAGACTATAGCTCAGCAGGGTGTAGTGATCAAGTACCTGGTAGATACTTTTTAGCATTAGCTAATGGCAGTTACTTGTAGTTAGTTACATGAAGTAACCTGGCAGTTAGCCAGCAGACGTATTCAGCACAGTCATTGCCACCTGTCACCTGTCCAAAAGGATGAAGGGTAGTTCAGTAATTGAATAGATAATTCAAGTTGTATAAATAACTGAATGAAGGAGGGAAGAAGTATGATGATTCTGAATGTAATTCTTGATTTGTAACTAACTACTCTAGTGTTACCAATAAAGCTTTCTTTCTTCCCCAAATTGCTATTGATGCTAGCAAAACCCTAAATTGCCATGGCCATAACAACTCGATTATCTTCCAATCCTACAGTGAACGGAAGAGGTCGTAACACCTTGCAAGAAGCTCAATCTTCCATTCGATGAGATCCAATCTTGCAGAGACAAGGTATGTGTGTGTGTGTGTATCGCCCACTCAAATCACCCACTATTATTACAATCAAACATAAATCAAATCAGATCAAATTAAAGCTTAGAAGAAAATATTGGAGAACCAGATTGACAAGCCACACCACGTACGGAATTTAAGGTATTTCATCCACAAGTTAGCCTATCCCCACCGACCAAGAATATCAAGACTAGTTTCAAATCCTACACCAAAATGTATACATTATCTCATGTTCTTTCTCTCCTCACACACAGCCCTTTGCTTCTGCACAAATTTATACAAAATTCCTCATTTAAAGTCTCAGCATGTCATAAATCAGAACAGGTCAAAGGAATTCAAGACAAAAAGAAAAACACCTATCTGTCTAATTTCAATATAAATTACAAATAAGTACATGATGATAAGAAATAAGAATTAGAACCCATTCGTGCTTCTTCTTGCCTTATAAACTAAAAATGCTTGCATGTATCTTTCATCTTATCTCCTAAAGTTAACTCTTTCGGAATTAAACTTGGGCATGCAGGGGAAGGTATGTCTTGTATCCACAGAGAGTACTGAACAGGTCCAGACGCTAATATTTGTTTTGGCCGTATTCCATGTGATATCATGCCTAATCACCTTTCTTCTTGGAGATGCCAAAGTAGGAATTTTTTTCACAAGTATTTTTCTCTAGGAATACAAATTAACAATATTAAATAATTAAAGTGCAAATATGAAGTGGTATACATATGCATATTGCTTGTAATGTTAACCTAGTTAACCCCTCAAGTGAAAATGACATTCATTTTTTCTAATCCAACAGATGAACAGATGGAAGTCATAGGAAGAAGTGACTCATACTGTGGAATTCCAGTTATCCTATGGTAAGTTTTGCAATTCTATATATTACATAAGGGTATGAACTTATTCCAGTTCATGCATAATGTTTAATTTATGAACATAAGGGAACATTCTGATTTGAGACCAGGCACTCGATTTGATGGTAAGTAATGAGAACATTGTAGTATTGAAGTTTGGAACACTATAGCTTACGAGTTACCATAAATAAAACTTTCTACATTCATACAAACTGCACATGAGTGTCAGTCTCTGATTGTAATGCAAACAAAGGTTATCATCCTTCGATGGATCAGGTATATATAAGTACATATCTAAATAGCTTGAGCTATCTACCATTCAAGAGAAAATATGGAGTGTTAAGAGAGATTACAATAGGAGAGCTCACTAGGTCGGATGGTCAAGAGGCTTTGCCTGATAGCTAGGTCACTGGTTCTGGCTAGTGGCAGAGCATATGTAGAGGATTTCCTCCAATGGACAAAGTGAAATTTCCCCATCCATTCTTTCATTTTGGTCTTTCTTGTAATGATGGATGGTGAGTAGCTTTTGCTAGTTTTTGTATCATTACATGGACAAATATTTGTAATATAATATATTCATTGGGTACTTGAACCTCCAGAAGCCAAATCAATAACAACTAACCTCCATCTAGAGGGATTGACATCCATACTTGGCAGAACTTCAGTTATAGTGCAATGAGTCACATGATGCTGCACCTACGTTTATTTGTGTCTATAGTCCCCTTAATAATGCTTATGAACTATGCAATTCTGTACCTTCTGGTTCATGTTCATGCATTAGTTCATTCAATTATCTGCCAGTGCTAATGCACTTTTGGCTCCTCTTTTTGTTGCAGTTCTTATCTAGCTGTTACTTCTTTCAGTCTAAATGTTCTGATTTGCAAGATGACTCCTTCTTTAGATGAACGCAGGTTCGAAATGGCTCACAAGACATCATTTGGGAAACGTCACCTCAACTTATGGAGTGACCATCCTTTATTTCTCTGGCTTGTTAGTTTCCATCTTCTTTGTTTGAGAATTTATCCTGCTTGCTAATCTTAACTTTTGTGTTCCTCTATTGAACAGTTAATGGGGATATCTTGCTTACTAGCATTTATGCTAATATTTAACTACAATTCAAAAAACATGATGTTATTACTTATTAGTTGTTGATGTTTACTTATTTATGGTGGGTATACACGTGCATTGACTGCTTATTGGGTGATATAGTTAGAGCATAATAGCAGTCTCTAGAGCCAAATTATCCACCATTGATCTTGTTGAGGGGTACACATTCACTATCAACATTTTTGATAGACAGGCTACCAGAACAATGGAAGTGAAGTGAAGTGAAACAATCACTTCAGACAGAGAAGAGTTGCCCCTTCACGGAGCATAAATGCCCTACTTCCAAACTTCTCACATTCTGTTTTCTTTTTAATATTTTTCTCTAGCCAGGATTGGTCTCTTTTATAAATCATTTTCTTCATTATCTCAATGGAATGGGTCGATTAGGCTAGATTACGATGTCCTTGTTAGAGAGTATAGGGAGTTTAGTGCCACCTCGGATTGGAGATTTGCTGTTATGTTCCGGTTCCGCAGAACCGATCGTCCTCGCTAGGACGTGATGTCGTGTGAGTCTAGGCTGTGCTCGCGCAAGGCGAATACCTGAAACGGTCAATTAGAAGTTAGGCGAGGATTCACACAGAAGTCAGCATCGAAAGAAAATTTGGACAACACTTAAATACAAGGAAACAAAATCACATCTTTATTGATAATGCAACGGAATTACAAAGGCACGAGGCCAAGATTACAATCACTTAAGCTCACAATCTCTCTGAACACAATTACTCATCTCTCAATTGTAAAAGGTCTTGCCTCGGGGTATACAACTGGAAGAAGACGATGTCCATACATTACGTCCCGTATATGTCACGTCCTGATTCGGAGAATCGTTCGTCCTCGCTTGGGCGTGATGCCGTATGTCAGGCCCCGACCCGGAATTACCCGAATCATCGTCCTCGCAGGAGACGTGATGCCGGACGAGCCAGGAGTTGTGCTCGTACAAGGCAAGATGACAAGATCTTAAAATGGTTATCTTTGATTTGACATTAGCAAATGGAAGAAAACAGAATATACGAAATAATTTTTTTTATTGATAATGAACTGAGATTACAAAGGTTTTCAATAGCCCAACTGAATTTGCCGGATTGGCTACAACACTCAAGTTCTCTCTTGCCCACAAAGGATTTTACCGTTCCATACATCATGCATTCTATATCTCGGCCGCATCAATCCTGTTGCAAGTCCGAGCGTCAATGTGATCGCACGCTTCAAACGCTACGACATTCCATGCCTCTGCGCGATCAAGCGAAGCTTCGCCGCGAGCAATCCATTCTTTGCACCCTGCATGAAAGCTGGTGGAAGATCAGTACGTTCGTCCTCGCATGTACTGTTGAAAAGATCCACTTTCTAAACCGACATTTAGTATTTATGTTGAGTCATGCAACTTAGCTTATGATCTTGCTATATTCTCCTTAGGGTCGATTTCATGGCATATTCGAAAGCGGTAAAGCATGTTATTATGGCAAGCATGTTATCAAAGAATTTCATAAGCATACAGACAGACAAAATCAAGCAATCTTGTGTTTCGTTTCGTGACAAGATTTCTTACCAACAGCGACGTACTCGTCCTTGCACCTACGCAAGGTGAACACGCCTCAATTCTTTCCTGTCATCAGTGTTTTAAAATCGGCCTAGGCGCCTGCCTAGGCGCTAGGCGCCCGCCCACCGCACCGAAAATCTCCTAGGCGGTGGGCTAGGCGGCTAGGCGGGCCTAGGCGGGCCCTAGGCGAGCTTAGGCTCCCCTAGGCGGCGGGTTTTTTGAATTTTTTGATTTTTTTTGATTTTTTTTTATTTTGTTTATTCTTAGTTGTATTTTGGATATTTGTTTGGGTTTTAAGATAGTATTTGGATTTTAGAACATTGAAATTTCAAATTTCAAAATTCAAAATTTCAAAAATTTCAAAAAATAAAATAAAATAAAATTTCTAGGCGGCTGCCTAGGCGCCGCCTAGGCGGGCTAGGCGCTAGGCGGACCTCCGCCGCACCGAGTCCGTCTAGCGCTTTTTAGAACATTGTCTGTCATGTTATAAGTGCTCCGTGCAGGATCTTTGTGTGCCTGCACTTTCAACCTACCGTTCCTTAACTATATGAAGGTCACTGGTGTATCCGCGCCATAATAGACTAAACTTGTTTCTCTTTCATTTTCTTTCCTTTCTTTTCTCAAATTGGGTAGTCCGACGCTTCACGGGTTGGATTACTATCCCAAACAACCGAAGATATACCGTATGCATACCATCTTTTGCGGCTTTTCACATCTATAACCGGTTGCTAGTCGTCTTACAGATGTGCGCCCATCAAATATTAACGTCCCTCCTAGGCCAAACGGTTCCGACGTCTCGGCACTAACCGTTCGAGGGAACACCTGTGCACGGGCTATTATTGTTAGAAAACAATTCGAGAAATACGTTTATTAAAAGAAAATCAATTCGTGCTTGGAGTCGAGGATCACTCTCTCTTTTAGAACGTTTCGAGATTATCTTCTCTTTCTGAAGATTTCAATCTCGTTGTTCCTAGGATAAAACCAGCGTATCTTTTACAACCGGATTATAGAAAGAAGATCCGGTGTACTTTATGGAATACTGTCCAAAATCAGAAATCACACTTACTGTTGTTGGCACACTGAATTCGGTACTGGTACGTCTTCTGTGTACTCGTACTTCTATGCAGGAACTCAACGAAACACTTGCACTCGTATCAACTCAGGAGAGAAGATTTGTTGACTTGAGTGAATTGTTTGTTCTCTTGTTCGCTGTCCCTTTTATAATGCAGAAGGGTTGCGATGCGAACAGACTCGAGTCTGTAGGTGCGTGCCTGTTGGACTCGCATCTGTTCGCTTCGTATCCCTTCAACCAAAAAACATAACTCTTCAGCGTACAGCCCACAGACCACGGCCCACGGACCAACGGCCCTCGGCCTAAGGCACAAGGCTAGGCTTGGCCAATAGGCCTATGCCTAAGACTAAGCCTAAGCCAAGCCCAAGCCGGCCCGGCCTAGCGGGCCGCCCGAGAATAGATTAAGAATTTTATCTCTCAAAATTCTTTATTTAATCTATCTCAATAAAGCCCACCACTTGATCTCTTGGATGATAATCAAAGAGAGAGGTTGCTTTATATATGGAAAGAAAGTTTTCTTTCTTTCCAATGTGGGACTATAGTTAATAGAGTTAATTATATTTTATGGTATTAATTAATTCATTAATTCCAACAATCCCCCACTCATAAAATATGATGGAAGACATAAGTGATTTATTCTTTATCTTTGTATTACCATGCATCAGTGAGAGTGTACTTCGACTTGAACTCTTCATAGTGAACAAACAACAAAACAGAGGATAATAAGTGAACAGAGTCTTGAACTTACTATCCTGCTTTCTGAGGTGAAGGAATGTCACACATGGGTCTACTGAGTATTCGTTCATTCTTTGCTTAGCACTAATATGGCCCTGTGCTATATCCTAGTTAGGTAGAAAGCTCTAGAGAATCAGCCCATTCTCATAGGAAGCGGCCACACTTCCACAATCACCTTGGTGATGACTATCAAGAGTATTCTTGTAGTAGTACCCCTCTCAAACTTGAGAATAGTCTTCATTAAGAATTTGTATATCAAAAATTCATCCATTCATTCAATACAAGTGTAATCATGTAAATCATTCACATCAGGATAGAACATTGTTTTGAAGTTTCAAGAACTTCTTACATGATCTTTCAATATCACTAAATGGTTTGTTTTTCTCTTTGAACTTAGATCTTGGGATCTCCAGTCAACTAAGTAGAGTTTCCCCCACCTGAGACTCTGCCAATGGGCTTTAGTCCCATCCTTGTCGATGTGCTCCAGACCTTGTCTTTAGATAATCCTTTCGTCAAAGGATCTGCCAAATTGATGTCTGTTCTGATGTAGTCAATTCTTACCTTTCCTGAGGACAGGAATTCTCTCATCGCATTGTGCTTGCGTCGAATTGCTAACTTCTTACCATTGTAGTAATGGTTCGTTACTAATGCTATTGCAGAAGTACTATCACAATGAATCAGTACCGGTGGTATAGGCCTACTCCACAGAGGTACGTTCGACAGAAGGTTTCTCAACCAATCTGCCTCTTCACTAGCTGCAGCTAGCGCTATCAACTCAGACTCCATAGTTGACTGGGCCAATATCGTTTGTTTCTTGGATCTCCAAGATACTGCTCCACCTGCGATACTAAAGATATATCCGCTTGTGGCTCTGGAATCATCCGAAAATGAGTTCCAATCTGCGTCGCTAAATCCTTCAAGGACCGCGGGAAACCGACCAAAGTGTAAACCTAAGTTCTTGGTTCTTTTCAAATAACGCATTACTCTTTCGATTGCAATCCAATGCTCTGAACCTGGGTTACTGGTAAATCTACATAGAACTCCGACTGCATAAGCAATGTCGGGTCTAGTACAGTCTGTTACGTAACGGAGACTTCCAATCACACTGGAATACTCCTGTTGCCGTATTGCATCTCCGGTGTTCTTTAAAAGTTTAACTTGGGAGTTACTTGGAGTGCAAATGGGTTTCCGATCAAAGTAGTTGTATTTTTTCAATACTTTCTCAATGTAGTGAGATTGATCGAGATAGATTCCAGAGTCAGTACGAGTGATTTTCATCCCAAGGATGACATTTGCTTCACCCATATCTTTCATATCAAAGTTCTGACTCAATAGACTTTTAGTCTCATTGATCAACTCAATAGTTGATCCAAAAATGAGTAGATCGTCTACGTATAGACATATCATTGTACATAAGTCACCTGTTTCCTTATAGTACAAACATTTATCTGCCTCATTTATCTTGAATCCACCAGATAATAACATTTGATCTATCTTATCATGCCATTGTTTGGGAGCCTGTTTAAGACCGTACAAGGTCTTGGTTAGCTTACAAACTTTGTGTTCCTCTCCTGGAATCACAAATCCTTTAGGCTGAGCCATGTAGAGTTCTTCTTCTAAATCACCATTTAGAAAAGCTGTTTTTACATCCATTTGATGGATAATCAAATTATGTATAGCGGCGATCGATAATAGAACTCTAATGCTCGTCACATGAGTAACAGGAGAATATGTATCAAAGAAATCAACATTTTCTTTCTGTACATATCCCTTGGCTACTAGTCTTGCTTTAAATTTATCAACCGTTCCATCAGTTTTAAGTTTTCTCTTGAAGATCCACTTGCTATCAATGAGACGACAACCAGGAGGTAATTCAACTATCTCCCATGTTTCATTTGATCGTAATGATTCTATCTCATCTTTGATAGCTTCTTGCCAAGAAGCAGCATCGGCAGAAGCCAATGCTTCTTCTATTGTGTTGGGATCTGCCTCTAGAGAGTAAACATAATCATCATTATAGTTGACTCTCTTTGTTCTCTTTCCTCTTCCCATATCATTGTTATCATTTGTGGATAAAGCATGTTTTCCACCAACAATGACTGGATCTTCGTTTGCTATTTCTGGAAGAGGAGTATTCTCAATCAGAGGTAGAGTATGTGTTATACCCCCACTATCCGTAGCATTTTCACTACTAGTGGAACCCCCACTATTCCTTATCTTGTAAGGAAACTTGTCTTCGAAGAAGTCGGCATCCGTTGACTCTATGATTGTATTGCTAGTACGATCAAAGAATCGATAAGCGCGGCTATTAATTCCATAACCAATGAACACGCACTCGTAAGCCCTGTTTGCTAACTTTGATCTTTTCGGATCTGGTTTGCGAACATATGCTAAACATCCCCATGCTTTGAAATAATTAACATTAGGCTTTCTCTTTCTCCAAATCTCATATGGGGATATCTCAGTGTTTGCACGTGGAATGCGATTTAACACATGATTCACTGTTAATAGAGCCTCTCCCCAAAACGATTTTGGTGCACCGGAACTAAGTAGCATTGCTACGATTAATTCCGTAAGAGTTCTATTCTTTCTTTCTGCCTTGCCATTTGACTCAGGAGAGTATGGCGCAGTGGTTTCGTGAATTATTCCCATTGAAGCATATAAGCTTTGAAACTCATGGGAAGTGTATTCACCACCTCTATCGCTTCTGAATCGTTTGATCTTTCTATCAAACTGATTCTGAATTTCATCAACATATATTTTGAACATGTTGATTGCTTCAGACTTATGCGAGAGTAAGTACACTTGAGTATAGTTGGAATGGTCCTCTATAAAGGTTATGAAATACCGTTTACCATTTCTGGTTAGAGTTCCATCCATTTCACAAATATCAGAGTGTACTAACTCTAATAACTCTGTTTCTCGCCGAGAACCTGATTTGTGTGATGTTTTGATTATCTTTGCTTGACTGCAAGATTCGCACTTATCAAAAGTATTCACATCAATTCTCGGTATCATTCCAAGTTTACTCATATTAGATACGAGTTTTTGGTTCACATGACAAAGTCTAGAATGCCAAATATTGAAAGTACACACAGAGTAAACCAAATCAGATTTATTCATTTCAATACTCAGTTTAAACATTCCATCAGTTACAAATCCTTTCCCAACAAAGATACCGTTCTTGGTCAGGATCCACTGGTCAGAACCTAGGGTTTGCATAAATCCAGCCTTGTTAAGAATGTAACCGGAGATCAGATTCTTCCGCATCTCTGGAGTGTGCAGCACATCCTTCAGAATGAGTGCCTTCCCAGAAGTAAACTTGAGAGTAACATCGCCTACTCCCATCACTTTGGTGGTGTGGGAGTCTCCGAGCAGTATATGCTCATCAGTCTCTCTATATGAAGTGAACCAGTCACGTTCATAACAGACATGGCGAGTTGCCCCTGAATCAGCCCACCATCCGTCGTTGCCACCAACCATGTTTACTTCCGTAACCATGGCAACGAACGGTTCTTCTATGTTGTGGATCTGTTCCTTCTTCTTTCCTTTGTTGCGGCAGTTGCGAGCAATGTGGCCTGGTTTGCCACATTCATAACACTTGAACACCATTTCTTTCTTTCCAGGAGGAGGAGGAGGCCTGGAACTAGAACCTGTGTGAAAGTTCTTCTGTGAAGGGTTCGGCTTCACTCCTTTCTTCTTGAAAGATGGCTTCTTTGTCTTCATGCTCTTAGGAGTTGGACCAGGATAAACCTGCACATAAGAAACCTCATTCTTATTATCCTGGTTCCGTGCCTCTTCTTCCACCCGTAACTTGATGATAAGGCTTTCCATCGTTAACTCTGATGACTTGTGCATCAGAGTAGTTTGATAGTCTTTCCACGAACTTGGTAACTTCTCAATTAGAGCAGCGACTTGGAACTGCTCGTCCACTGGTATGCCTTCAGAGATGATCTCGTGCACAATCTTCTGAAGATCGTGCGTCTGAGCAACAATCGATTTGTCATTCTGAAAAACAAACCTAAAGTAGCGGCTTACTGCGTACTTTTTCGATCCCGCTTCTTCGGTATCGTATTTCTTTTGCAATGCATCCCATACCTCTTTAGCAGATGTCATATTCTGATATAGATCATAGAATGCATCGGACAACCCATTCAAGATGAAGTGACGACATTTGAAGTCGTCTTCTTCCCACGCTTGTTGTGCGATCAGGGTGTCATCGTAGTCACTGGTGTCTGGTTCTACACCTTCTTCCGTTACCGTTGGTAGTTCCGGTAGGACGGGCTTCTCATCCTTGAGCACGTAATCGACCTTTTTTAAGACAAGATAGAAGTTCATTTTTGACTTCCATCTCTTAAAGTTCAGTCCGTCGAACTTTGAAGGGCGATCATGATCTTTCTTTTCCCACTTCTCGGAATTGTCCATTTCTGTAACAAAGTTAACAGAAGAATCAGTAAACGTTCTAAAAATTGTTAGAAAACAATTCGAGAAATACGTTTATTAAAAGAAAATCAATTCGTGCTTGGAGTCGAGGATCACTCTCTCTTTTAGAACGTTTCGAGATTATCTTCTCTTTCTGAAGATTTCAATCTCGTTGTTCCTAGGATAAAACCAGCGTATCTTTTACAACCGGATTATAGAAAGAAGATCCGGTGTACTTTATGGAATACTGTCCAAAATCAGAAATCACACTTACTGTTGTTGGCACACTGAATTCGGTACTGGTACGTCTTCTGTGTACTCGTACTTCTATGCAGGAACTCAACGAAACACTTGCACTCGTATCAACTCAGGAGAGAAGATTTGTTGACTTGAGTGAATTGTTTGTTCTCTTGTTCGCTGTCCCTTTTATAATGCAGAAGGGTTGCGATGCGAACAGACTCGAGTCTGTAGGTGCGTGCCTGTTGGACTCGCATCTGTTCGCTTCGTATCCCTTCAACCAAAAAACATAACTCTTCAGCGTACAGCCCACAGACCACGGCCCACGGACCAACGGCCCTCGGCCTAAGGCACAAGGCTAGGCTTGGCCAATAGGCCTATGCCTAAGACTAAGCCTAAGCCAAGCCCAAGCCGGCCCGGCCTAGCGGGCCGCCCGAGAATAGATTAAGAATTTTATCTCTCAAAATTCTTTATTTAATCTATCTCAATAAAGCCCACCACTTGATCTCTTGGATGATAATCAAAGAGAGAGGTTGCTTTATATATGGAAAGAAAGTTTTCTTTCTTTCCAATGTGGGACTATAGTTAATAGAGTTAATTATATTTTATGGTATTAATTAATTCATTAATTCCAACAATTATCTCTTACATTTGTCAAGCCCATTCGACTATGCAATCGTCTTACAGATGTGCGCCATCAAATATTAACGTCCCTCGTAGGCCAAACGGTTCCGGTGCCTCGGCACTAACCCTTCGAGGGAACACCTGTGCACGGGCTATTATCTCTTACATTTGTCAAGCCCATTCGACTATGCAATGCGCATCTTATTCAAACAACCAAACATAGTCTTGAGTCCACGACTCAGACATTCATCATCTCGTATTTCTCACATTAACTTTCTATGTTCTCACTTTCCATACTTCGTTTCGATGTTCAATGGCATCATGCTCCAACTCAATGTTCGTCAACCGAACGACCCAAAGGTCCTGAACATTTTCGAGACATCATGTCATATCTGACAGTTCCGTCACATTCATGCCACAGGCCCACAACTGTACTCTTTCGCAACGAAGCCATCTTTTATGATCTCGTGCACGTACGCACGTTTCGACACATTTATCATCTTTTTCTTCGCGTCGTGCACTTGATGCACGCATCGAAGTCGTATTTTCATGTTCTATCCCTTAGTGTTCAATGTTCATGGCTCATGCACTAGGGCACTCGTCTATATTGTCTTTCAATGTGCTAGCCTTCTATCTC
This sequence comes from Iris pallida, assembly GCA_029216955.1. Lineage (NCBI taxonomy): Eukaryota > Viridiplantae > Streptophyta > Magnoliopsida > Asparagales > Iridaceae > Iris > Iris pallida. The sequence goes on from JANAVB010043017.1 coordinate 8,286,810, forward strand.
GTGCTCGGGGGCATGACATGACTCGTGTACTAAGGCACTTGCCGATATAGTTATCCCGTATTCTTGTGGCTTACGCGTCGAGGCGCTCGCCTTTGTGATATTTAATGTTTCATAGCGACTCGTGCATTTGATGCACGTTTCATTTCAATTGTTCTAACTAGTGTTTGACACACACTATGATTTATCTTCCGATCGGACCACGCCCGTGGCTTTGATAGATTAACTTAGCATACAATGATACATTCTTACTTAGGCATGAAAGAGTAAAAAGAAGAGTCAGTCCTCCCACCTTAAGCTGATACGCCTTGTTGTTTGCCGAGCCGATACGGTTCGATTTCATAACTTTGTTGCACAGCCAAATCTTCTGACTTAGCCATTCGAGCACTTCTTGTTTCATTGAACTACTCGATCGATTAAGGTCTACCGTGCCCAAGTCCCAGCCCGTTGCGAGGCGGTGATTTGGTTTTGCGGACCCGTTGCGAATGAGGCAAAATGTCGACCTCTAGTATTTCAGCGTAAACGGATAGCCTGCACATGAAACCAACTAAAATCAATACTTGCATCGATTCAGACTTACGCCTTGGGTTGATCCGATTTCTTAGAATCTTCGAGCCGACTCAACGCACTTGTCCTTGGGGCAATGCAGCGCTTCGCATCGATTCAACTCGATGCATTCTTTGGGAAAATGCAACTCTTCGCATCGACTTAGTTCGATGCATTATTCGGGACAACGTAACTCTCGTATCGATTCAAATCGATACATTTCATTCGGTCAACACGACTCTTTGAGTCAACGTCTCAGCGTAATGTGCCGTACGGAGCGGGGCATTATACCGTACAAGTCTGGTATTGCACTTGTACAAGGTAAAGACAGTATATAATTGAAAATCTTCAAATAAGAACACATCGCAGCGGCAGAAGCAGACAAATTGAAGTTAATGAGAACATTCTTTCTTATCGAATAGAAACACATTGCTGATTTATAACAGCGGAGATAAGCATATAACTTGAAATCGTATAGAGATATATAAAAATGTATTCTCTTTATTGATAATTGAAGTAGAATACATGACTTGTAATGGAATACAAAGTTTACAACACATCTCACTTTACATTGATAGCGAACTGAACAAATGCCATAAAGCTTACATTTGATACTTTGATACAATGGATTACAACTCGATACCGACTTGGCTTACATTTGATATTAAGATAAGAAAAGGCAACATTATATTATCTCGCCCCATCATGTTGTGTTCAACGACACCATCGTTTACCATCATTTCCACTTGGTGATCTCGACGATCCCAAGCATTATCATTTCTCGTTTTATCGATTCATTACAACATTTCTCATAGCATTCCTTCCACGAGGGACAAATAACATTTCATTCATTTCAAAGGGACATGCATCATTTCATTCATTTCATTGACAGTTATCATTCATTTCATTGTGTCAATAGCATAGCCAGTTCATTTCTCAAGGTATCTTTCACAAAGCATCACATTACTCAAGTGCTTCATTTGTTCTAGCAGCATTAATCGTAAGAGACATTATCAATTCATTGCATGGCATCAATTTACATTAGCAGTTCAAGTGTTATTTTTTCAGCAGTTTCAATGTTCTTGTGTTATTCATCCAACAGTTATTAACAATAGCATCTCAATTATTCAGCATTCAAAGTATGGGACATTAGGGACATATTCTAGCAACTCATTACTCTATTTTATTAAGCATTAAGGAGTAGGAAGGAATGACAGTTCCACTCACTTGTATGAAAGGGTCTTCTTGTTCCGGTCATTTCTATTTCCCACTGGACATAGCTCCACCAGCGAGCCACATTCCAATAGCCAATCCGTCTAGCCATCTAAGAGTGTCAGTCTAAATTCTCCTGATTTCGAACCCAAGTCACGGTCCAACTTTCTGATTGCATCCAACAAGCCAACCAAATGCCTCGCGCGAAGAGGGGTATTACATAATATATCACTCAGAAAAAGTTTCGTCCTCGAAACTTAAGGGAACAACTCATTCTACTAATTTACTTAGTTACCACAAGTTACTCATTCAGCTTCCATTCAATATTGATTTCAGCTTACTCGACAATATCAAGATTACCATCCAACTGTATCACTTAATTCATCAATGATTCAATCCGTCTTTCCCTTTCCAAAATACTTGTAACTTCTCATTGATTCACCAACATTTTTCCATGCAGCTTTATCTTCGTCGTAGCCTACCACTTCGTTTGGATTCATACACATATCTTAGCGTTCCTAAAATATATGCATTTCAGCCAAAGTTCGTGCTAGTGTGATTCGATAATCTCTCCCGACAGTGTTATCTTGGTCGCATCTTATCACTTCGGTTGGATCTATACACATATTTTAAGCGTCCCCAAAATATATGTATTTCAGCCAATGTCCGCAGTAGCGCGATTCGATAAGCCACACGTGTAATTCTCTTCCCCAAATCCGACTTAGCATCATTTCAATTGACTTATTACTTCATTCACTTTGCCACATCACTTTATATCTGAGACAACTCGGATAAGTTTCTTTATCCAAGCGCAATGCAATAATTCTAACATTCGAGCCAAGGGTCTAACTTAGAGCCAACCATACTAAGAGTTCACAATAATCAATACGCAATTCCATTCCTTCTCAACAACGTTTCTCACCGAGGCAATTCAACTCTTAAATGATACAATCCGAGGGTCACTCACTATCAATTACCGAGCCAAGGGTACAATTCTATGAGCCAGTCAAGGTTAGCCCAGCTACCCGACTTTAGATACCGATCCAACATTCTCGTCATGAGCAGTCAATTCCATTCCATGGAATAATTGACTTCTCGATACATATAACTCAAGTCTTATCCCACGATTGCAGTTCCCACTATAGGCTGACACATAACTTCACAAGGGTCAAACTGTAGTGCCCCGTCCTGCTCAGTCAATCGGAGGAATCGAAACGCCGACGGCGTTCGGACTTAGCCTTACAACGGCGACTCAAAGACATCGCTCGGTCAAGGCGACCGCTCGCTCAGGTGGGGTAGTTTCGGTGAACTCGCCTCATCTTTGCCTTCACATAATAAATCGCATGTTTTCAACTCGCACAAGTAGGCTTGATAATAAAAGAGACGAATCCACATAGCTAAAGGAAATAATTCCGACAGGTCGAATTGAGTTAGAATATGGAAAGGTCCAACGGTCGGCTTAGAGTTGGTGCACGGCGTGCTTTGAAAATGACACTCGGTTCTTCGTCCCGTGGCTTGGGAGAAGAAAAAGTTGGTCTTCGTCACAAGCTAAGAGTTAGCCAAATTCATAGGCGTTACCCGCATAAATGCTTCATAGAGCATGCACGGTCTCTTCGCCCAAGGCGTGACATAGCCTCTGCTCGCCGACGGGTTAAATTGTATTGCACGACTTGTGGCATAAGTCTAGGCACCCCAAATAACTTGGTTGTTCATAGTCGAACGCGTGCACGGCACGTTCCCACGACGCAAAGCTTGACGCAGCCTTTGCTCGTCAAGTTGTTGCAAAATAAGTTGGGCAAGTTACGTTAAGCTACCAGGAGTAGTAGCAGGCACGGCCCTATGAGTTCTACGGCTGGGTATAACCACATAGTCTCACGATCGTAAGGTCCGTCATATAGAGTATGACTTGGGCAGTGGTGTCACATAGAGTTTCAAGTTGGTTTAAGACATGATGGCACAGACTTAGTATTTTAAGGCACGGGCCACGGTTGATTTATTGAGTTTGGAAAGCGTCTCAATAGTTGTTCTTGAATTGAGTGAAATGATAGGACAAGAAAGAAGAATGCTCACGACTGGGTCGTTGAGGCAAGAAAGAAGAATGCTCACGACTGGGTCGTTGAGGCAAGAAAGTAGAATGCTTGCGACTGGGTCGTCGAGACAAGGTCTCAGATGTGAGAAGTATTGAACTTAGCCCTGAAAGAGATGGTAACACTAAAAGTAGATTGACTGTGTGAGACGTCAGTTTGAGTCGAGTCTTGCATGGTCATTGGACAACTTGTACAAGGTAAATAAAATAAACAGTCTCTTGAACGGCGACCCAGGCGACCCATGGGAACCGTTGCGATGGTAGACATTTTCGAAGCTGTGTGCTGGATGACCGCACGGGTTAGGCGGGGACTTGCAGCGGAGCTAGCTACTCGCGCCGGCAAGGGGCGTCCGTCTAATCAAAACTACAAAGAGGAGTCCATTATAGCGCTGGGCGCTAGTGACTAGTTCATATAGATGAGTCGGCATGGGCGGCGATCCGCGTGTATGCCTTTGGATTGAGTCGAGTATTGAGTAGTATATCAAGGAAGTCGAGTTGAAGGTGTGAGTATAGTTGGAACACAAAATGTTGGGCCTAAGATTTGGTTGCAACGTAGGCGACATGCTTCGGCACGAGACATGGCGTCGAGTCTTATGTTGTTGGCATATAAGTTGCATAGTTTGGATGTGAGTTGTCTTGAGTCTAAGTCAGGAAAGGCCGCAAGGCAAAGTCGGTCGAGTGACACTTAACCCACAAGTCTTGATTGGGTCAGTTGGTGATTTAGTAGCAAAGGGCCGCGAGGCGGCGATGTGATTGAGTCTCATTGAGTTGCGAGGCACGACCTCAACAAGGACTTATAGCACGGTCACACGGAAATGGAGTCTTATCGCGTAGTTGCGTCTCTGATTTTGGCCGTAAGGCAAACACGACTTGATAAGTTAATGTTGATGTTGCAAGCACGGGATGGTAGGCCAAGACGTCTGTCCTAAAATCGATCCTAAGGAAAGAGTAGAAAGACAATCATAAAGGGGACTATGTTGCACAAAAGTAAATCAAACGTGTTGGTTTTGTATGGGTGAACGAGGAGCTCATTCCACCAGTACAGTTGAGTACCGACACCCACATAGTTTCCATGAGCAGGCACAGGTAGAAGCTCGTGGCGCGGAGCTCGCTTGGATGCATCGAGGCACGGAGTTCCTTGGCGATTCGAAGCGTGCGGCCGCATGGAGTCAAGACTTATACGGGACATAATGTATAGACGTCGCCTTCCGAAGCATCTGCTGGTTCAAGACTTGTATTGAGAGATGAGAGAGAGCTGAGTGACTTGTAATGTGAGATGAGCGAGCTTGAGTGAGCTTGAGAGACTTGTAATCTTGGCCTTGTGCCCTTTGTAACCTTTGTTTCAATATCAATAAAAGTGTGTTTTGCAATGACTTGTGTTTTGTTCTAAATTTTGCTGCTATTATTCAATGTCTCTGCTTGGGACTTCTGTGCGACGACCCCGTCGCAGCCGCTGAAATTGACCGTTATGGAACCCGCCTTGCGCGAGCGCAATCTAGGCTCGTGCGGCATCACGCCTTAGCGAGGACGATCGCTCCTACGGGAGCGGGACGTGACATAATGGTATCAGAGCACGGCTTTACGTCCTTGGACTATCGATTGAATTATTTAACTCTGTTGTTTCCGCAATCTCTGAATTGTTGCTTCCGCAAAGTTGAAATCGTTGGTGCGCTCTCTCAAATGTCCCACGGGATGTCCATACAATAAGTCTAAATAATTTGCAAAACGTAGGAGAACAGATTTTGATAAAACAAAAAGATGGTTAACGTAAGCACGGTTGGCTAAGTCGGGCTAGGCATATACACCAAGGATTGCGTCGACCTTAGAAAAGTCGAGTGCGGGAATTAAATAGTGTCGAGCAAGAACGAGTTGAACTCGATTGAGTAAATTGAGATGACTATCGATAGGGGTGCTATCGAGCGACGATAACGTCGGTGCGATATAGGTGAGCGTGCTTAAAATTTAAGGGATCGTTCGAACGGAAATTCGAGGAGATAGAATTGTGAATCGAATGATAAGTTGAAGATTTGTTGAATGACTTCATCCCTGAGTGGTGTATGCGATAGCCTCAGGGATGTCGATTGATCGATTGAGGATATAGGGTGTCGATGAGTCTATCAGCTAGCGTCGCATATATGCAAAGCCTCAGATCGTGTACGATGGAGTGAGTTGTTGTCCTGAAGTGTGATAAGTTGATTCGAACGGTCTAGAAATGGACGCGCACAGAACGTGCACGGGATTGAGAATTGTGCGAATTATGAAACACGAAAACGATTGAGTAGGTGAAATCGAATCGAGGAAAAAGTTAGGGTGCACGAATGGATGACTTGATCGAGGAAATTGATGTGGATCGTATATGAAAAGTTAGCACGATGGGAAGATAGCGTGCATGAAAGGTTTGAATTTCGAAGTTACGCAATGACTCTAAGGATTGGATTGAATGTTGCTCGATGATTTGAGTTAGCAAAGGATGATGCAAATTGAGGAAATACGTTGGTCGATGACTTAAGATAAATGGATGAACAATACGTGAATTTGCGTTTGAGGAAAATTGATGTTGTGAATGATTCGAGGGATAATGATCGAACTTGGATTGAATGTCGAGGAGATTATCCAGTCGGACGATAGCATCATTCGCACGACTCAAAATTTGGTTGCAAAGGAAGATCGTCAGGTTACGCATATCGTCGATGGTATTGAGGCATATCAAAGATCGATATGCGATAACTCAGGGGTACTCTGACTCGGCGAATGACGATCGTGCAAGTGTTATTGTTCAGTTGGATCCATACTTAGGCCTTTCAGTTATTTAGGCATAAAGGGGTATTGTGGTCTTTCACCACAATAATCCTCCTAGGGTTTGCTTTTCTTTTCTATTTATAGTCAGGGCTAGCCGTCATTACTTTTATGCTTGGATTGAGAAAACTCTCCCAAGTGTCATCAAGAAGGATTTTATTACTTTGTTCCGTTCAATCAAAGTTGAGAGTTTTGTTCTTTTCCTATATTAAAGATCATTCTGTTTCTATTCCTCTTGTTCTTTGTTTTATTTGCTTTCTTTTGTGAATCGATTGAGTCGATTCACAACAATTGGTATCAGAGCACTCTACGAGCCATGGCGGACGGGACGAGAACCACAATCGACGAGAAGATCCGAGGTCTTCGGAAGGACTTCACCGCCGAGATCGATAGCTTGAAGAAATCCATGGAGGCCTCCATTAAAGATCAAGCCTCCACGAACCAGGAACTCCGCACGGAGATGCGGGACATGCGGAGGGAGACGACGGCCATAATGACGCTCTTACAAAACATCTCGAAGAAGATCAACGGCGAGGAAGCGGAGGCGGTAACAACCCAAACCCTAGGCGATCAACTAGGGTTTGCTCCTGCGGAGGGGGAGGCGACCGAGGAGGAAGAAGGACCGGCCGGCGGCCGCTGCCCCGCAACCGCCGTCGCCGCCGCACCTCCGGGCTGGGCCCTGGCGGCCGGCGATCACCGCCGGACAGCAGCCGAGGGCCGCGGGAGCGCCACAGCAGGCCGCGCGAGCCCAGGCGGGGCCGCGGCTGCTGTGGGCGGCCGCTGGCCTACCCATGACCGCCACCCAGGGCCGGCCGGTGCCAGGGGAGCCGCCGGCGAGCGGCTGTGGCCGGACGCCGCCGACCATTTCGGTCCCGGCGGACCGGCGCCACACCCGGGAGAGGCCCTAGGGCTTGGGGCCCCCTATGGGGGTCGGACGATGACCTCGAACTACGGTGACAGGTTCACGGGTTCGGGAAGGGGCTTAGCTGGAGTTCCGGCTCGGACGGGAGGGACGGAGCCGCCAGGAGGGGCGAGGAACACCGGAGGCAGCAATTTCTGTGGAGAAACGGCGGATCCCGCCAACTTCCAGAGAGGGGATCTACCCCCACGACGACCACCACGGAGGAAGAGGAGGAGGAGGAGGATCCGACGGAGGAAGAGGCCGCTATAGCAACAGACGCAGTTCCCAGATTTCCACCTTGAGGACAAGATGGCTCTTTTAGGGGGCGGTATTGATGCGGGCCCACTTTTTAGGCCTTTCAGTTATTTAGGCATAAAGGGGTATTGTGGTCTTTCACCACAATAATCCTCCTAGGGTTTGCTTTTCTTTTCTATTTATAGTCAGGGCTAGCCGTCATTACTTTTATGCTTGGATTGAGAAAACTCTCCCAAGTGTCATCAAGAAGGATTTTATTACTTTGTTCCGTTCAATCAAAGTTGGGAGTTTTGTTCTTTTCCTATATTAAAGATCATTCTGTTTCTATTCCTCTTGTTCTTTGTTTTATTTGCTTTCTTTTGTGAATCGATTGAGTCGATTCACAACACTGGACTAGGGTCTCCTGGTCAATGCCCACTACGTCATGAGGACCATAATAGGTAGGACACTCGTCCCCGCCGTCGTCTGAAAAATATATCCAGTCAGGATGGAACAAGCATATCTCAACAACAGTTCCCAATAAATGACAAGTGCTATGAAACAATAAATAGAGAGAATATACAGAGTAATCGAATGTACATGGAAATAGCATGGTAACGGTGAAACACTAAACTAGAGCAAGAACAAGAGAAACTAATCATGGCATGTACAAGAGTCAAGAATCATCTATCTATGTGAGTGAGTACTAGTTTCAACAAGTGACCGGCTTGGAAACTTGCACGGGAATATGGCCTGACTAGTCATACGTGCAATGTATGATTAACACTCACGGGAAAACAATATCATGCACAAGAAATGTATGGTCACATGTCTATACTACTACTCTCCGTCCCGACTGGTAGAGTGGATCCACCATGACACGTTACGACACAGGATTCTACGAGAAGGTAGCAAGTTTCATCGAGAATCGATGTCCATATATTGCACAAGAACTACAACGGGACTTGCACAAGATACACCAAGATAAACAAAGAATAACATCTCATGTCGGGATCCATAAATACCAATCCGTGTCCAATGTGTCAAAAATCATGAATATCTACACTATATACAAGAAACATAGTAAATATCATGAATGAAAAATCATCAGAGAATGTACCCGCCTGCAAACTGGTGTGTAGTATCAACGACGTCCGATACGGCGTCCCGAAGACCTAAATAGGCAATATTGTATCAATATGAAGTTTGAGATTGAAAACTAGTCAAACTAGTCAAATTCTAGGTCAGCAGGGCATTTCTAGGTCAGTTGGTCAAATCTAGTCAACTCTAGATCAAACTAGTCCAAATAGTCAATTCTAGGTTGTATTAGCCTATGTCTAAGTTTCTAGGCTTGTAGCTCTTAGTATAGTGTAGGCTCTTTAGGCTATAGCTTTTATACTTGATGATTTCCTAGATAATACCCTATATAGTTGTTACCTTAACTATATATATACCAACCCTCTTCTCTAATCTTATATTTTAACTAATTCAACTTGAACATATATCCTAACTTAATTAACAAAACCCTCACATTCCCAAACATCAAGGTATGCATATATAACATACTCCTATATAATTTACTCATATATATAACCCAATATCCTACCCATGCTATCCCCACTTCAGATGCATAGCCCAAAAGGCAGCACATAGATTATGTATATATACATATATATATACATATATATATATATATATATATATATATATATAGTATACTCAAACCTGTAACCACTTATCTGAACTCAAATCAACCATTACATACAAGAGAATAGGACACAACCTAATCTACTGTCCTGATTACCACTGTTACCCCTGCTTCCTATACTGGTAGTAGAGAATGAACAAAGCCCATATCACGTTAGTTGTGAACTGGTCCACAACTCTCAGGTTTGGGGAAAAACTGATGCAAAAGACCAGCCCCAAGCCTGAACATTTCCTCAAGTTATTCTTCTCCCAAACTACACCTCCTATTGGTCAAACATCCTAACAGATATATTGGATACCATTCTATATGTGGGATACACTACTAATAAGACATATATATATATATATATATATATACACTCACCTATGATCCCATCTATAACTGGCACATGGATTTAACCCCAAGCTTCAAGTCTGAACATAACTGAACCAGTTCATATTTCCTCTAATCCCTCTCTTCCTTACTGCTGCAAAGATCCCCCCACAGCAGCTGCCTGCTGTAACTGCTGCTACTTCAAAAACTCGAGCCGCCAAGTCTTCCCCCATGACTGCTGCAAGCTAAAGGAGTAATGCTAGCCCCCAGATCAAAACACTCTCAACCCATTGCTCATGCGTGACCCAATATATCCACACATGCCTATATCTCTCTCCATGTTCTGTGCTTCCAAACCCAAATCCCCTTCCTAAACCCTTGCGTATCCTTTACATTCAATCCCAGGGTCTCCCAAGCCTTCTAACCCATAACCCCCATACTCTAATCCAAAACATCCTTCTTATTGGCAGGTATTAGCCTATATGGCACATATATGTATATATACTTAAACCTATATAGTCACACACACACAAACATATATCCTCAAGTCATGTATATCTCAAAATCCTGCATACTTCAATCCCTTCTGCTGCCTCTGATCTCTGATACTAGATTCCCCAATCTTCACAATCCTACAAATTCATATGTATATATATAACACACACACATGTATTTGTAAGGTTCAAGCCCTTCAATTGCCACTGATACATGAAACATTTCCCAAATCTGCTGCTAGTGGAGTAGCCGCTGCTACTCACTTGCCCCCAAATCAGTTTACTGATACCACACTAATTGGATTCTCACTAGCCAATCCCAGGAATTACCAAACATATATATATGCCCTATATCATGAGTAAAGTATATGGTATGAAACTATAAGTATAGAGTAAAATGCAATTTATGTATATATACTAGACACCACTACCCAGACCATTGGACACACCCAACCTGTGCACTGATCTGCCAAACAAAACACATACCCACACACTAGCATCACTTCATGACACTCCAACACTCGCCTAGGATACATGGCAGTTCACTATACTCACATATATGACTGAATGCAGTTCCCTTATCCCTCACTATCTACCTACTGCCTCAAGCATTACAAACACTAGATACTTAGGATATCAACTGATACCAAACCCAACCCCTTGGTTGCAGCAACCTGGGAGCCCCCAAGCCCGATCTCTTATCCCCATTCAATTCCCCTTCCTATCCTTGCTACCCTTTTCCTATCAATCCAAACTAACTGATACCATATCAGTCTAAGCCCTCCTCTACTTCACTATTAATGCCCTGCTTCCCAAACTTCTTTTAGGACAGTACACCTCCATGTATCAGTTAGGATAACTGATACGATATCGGTTAATGATTAGATGATATCTCCAACCTCATTTCTTTCCTTCTACTGAACAGGTACCCTGACTGATACCTGAGTGTATCAGGTTACACTCCCACACTAAGCCCAAATTGACCTTGCTGTTGTAGGCAGCAGCACTCACTTCCCCTGTCCATGCCCCCAAATAATTTCCCTTGCTGGTCCCCTCTCAGGTCAGTCTTTGGATTGAACCAAACCCAGTTTTCCCCAATTGGTCTCACTCGATGTATTAACCCAGGTAGCAGTTAGGCTACATCTATACTTATAGTTCAGATAATCCCTGTAGACTGATCACTCCCCATATCCTGCCTGTAGGGGTAGAACAGTGGTACTGCTGTTGTCCAAACAAATTGCCATCACCAGGAACCCAAAATCAATGATACACACATTGAACCTCCCCAATTTACCTTCCCATCTCTTGTAATAGTCAAGCTGACCCTCTAACCTCCAATATGTATATATAGAAACATACAAAACTCAATATGGAATTTACATATATGTGGCACTCACCCTTAATGCTGCTGTAGGCACAAAGTTGCAGGCCTCTCCACACAGCTGCAACTCAAAATTAGGCAAACTATATCTCTTGCCCGAGCCCCCTACCTGCCTGCATTCCCCTTGCCAATGCCAAGTAGGCTGATACCAACACACCCTCTAAAGAGTATCACAAGTCAGTTACCTACTGTCAAATACAAATATATGAGTCATATATATATACAAACACCATATGTCAGTCACTTCGAATAACCATATGTATTCCCTTTACCAGCATCAGTATATGTGATGCCACTGAATATATATATATATATATATATATATGTATATATATATATACACTACAGAGATACATACTCTCCTATAAGATATATTACAATATATATACATTTATACACATATAGACTTTTATATGATACTTAATAGATATATTCACTTATATATATATACCTATTTATATATAGGGGCTCAAATCTCATATGCTAATATATATATATGGCCAAAGTCTTCATGGAATAATATATATCACAAGTATATGCCAAATCTAATTAGACACACTCACACACATGTATATTAGCCTATAGGACATTTCTACAAACACTTGGTGTATCACCCTCGGATTTCGTACAAGGGTGGCACAAAACCTACCCAAACTTTCAAATGAGGATTCAATAGAGCCTCTAAATCATTCCTAAGGGTTGTCCTTACACATGGGTGAGTTCCTATGGGCTCAATATCAAAAGGTAGATTGAAATGACAAGTTTAGAGAGCGATATACCTATTGGGAGTGGTTTTCCAATGAACAAACCAAAGGACACGAACCTGACACGAAGTTCCTTAGCAAATGGACTCTCCTCCTTGCTCCTAGCTCCACAATCCTTGTAGGCACCTTCTTCTTGAGAGAATGTGAGAAATGGTGGAGAAAAGAGTGAGATTGAGAGAGAAATCAATGGTGGAAGCTCTCTTTTAGGGAAGAACTCCAAATTTGGAAGGTGGTGGCGCACCTCTGCAGCGACCAAAGAGCGCCGCCGCAGCCGCGGCCGCCGCTCCAGACCTCGCCGCCCCTTGCCCTCGTCGCTCCAAACCTCACCGCCCCTCGCCCCCGCCGCTGTAGACCTCCCCTCGCCCCCGCCGCTGCAGACCTCGAACTTGTCGGAGACGCTCCGGATCTGGAGCCGTGGCATGTGAGAAGAGGAAGAGGAGGCGGTGTGAGAAGCTTGGAGGCGGCCACCGGTGACAAGCTCGACGGTGACAAGCTCGACGGTGGAGACGAGGCTGGTGGAGGACAGATCCTCGACCTCGTTCTCTTCGGATCCGGACGGAGGAGGGCGGGGAATGACTCGTCTTCTTTCTCGAGGCGCCTGTGATTCCGACGCCTCCTCCGCCGAGAGAGTGAAGATAGATGAGGGGAAGGGGTCGGATGATTTGGGGGGGGGGGGGTTTGCTGTTTTTACAGAAGAGAGAGAGAGAGAGAGAGAGAGGAGGGGGGTTAATATGTTTTTTTTGAAATCCCACTCACACACACAATTGGGGGGCTCGAACCTTGCCGGCCCCTCCGAGTGTCCGCTCTAATACCACTAGGCTAGAGAGCTCGGACAGGGGGGTTAATATTAATATGGTAATTAATAGCTAATTATGGCATGTAATTAGCAGCTAATATGGTAGCTAATTAATTAATTTAGTTTAATTTATTTATTATTTTGGTTTAATTTTGATAACTAATTTAATTATTTGGGGTAACCATACTTAGGTTTACCACATCTCCAAAAAAAAATTCCACTTTCTACTTACATAACTATCTAAACACCAAACCAATTTTTTTTCCACTTTCATCAGACAAAAAGTACTCCATCCAAACACATTTTGGAAAGTGCCACTTGCTGCAAGTCCACGGAAACTCAACTTGCTGCAAGTGCCACTTTCACACTTTCAAAGAGTTACATATATCCAAACAACCCCTTAGTGGCTCATAGATGTTTTTTGTTTTACGTTTTTTTTTTTGGTAAATTTCAAAAAATTTCTCGTCAAATGTCCACATTTTAAGTAGAAAAACTTTTAAGTCAAATTTAGGGCCTGTTTGGAAAGTGAGCTGCAAGTGAGGAGAATCATGCACTTTTGCTGCATTTGATCGGTGAAAGTAAGAGTTACAACGTTTGGATGGAAATGGATTTTGCATTGTAACTGTCTTTTCTCTGACACAAAACAGGGTGTTGTCTCCCCCCTCTTCCCATTTTCCACCTCCATAAAAAAACCAACGGAACTCGGCTGCAAGTGGTGTTGCTGCTCTTTAATTTTTCGTTGGAAACTTTGGTCACCTCCTTCTCCTTCCGGTGGGCTGGAGCTGCTTCTGGCCGACGTCTCCTACCCGCACAGGTCCTTGACGGAAGTCTCGAGACGAACCGGATCTGAGCGGTCGCAGTCGCGCTCGTCGGTGAGATGGTGACCCTCGGTCGATGAGCTTGTCGAGGAGGACTATGAGCGCGGTGGAGAGAGGACTAGGAGACTGTGGTAGAGGAGGTGGTGGAGAGAGGAGATGGTGGTGGAGAAGACGGTGGAGAGAGGAGTCTGCCGGGGGAAGATGAAGAGTATATAATAAAGAGAGGAGAGAGAAGAGAAGGATGGGATCTTCTCCCAGCAGACTTAATTATACTTTGTTACCATAATGTTGCCAATAAAAATGTTGCTGTGAACCAAACTTTGGTTTTAATTTAATAATTATGGTAATAAATTTTATTAATAATAATAATAATAATAATAATAATAATAATATTATTATTATTATTATGGTAATTAATTTAATTATTGGTTACCATATCTAATTCCAACATCCACTTTCAACCACCATCCAAACAACCGAACTCGTTTTTTCTCCACTTTCAACAACCATCCAAACACCAAACCTATTTTTCTTCCACTTACAGGAGACAAAAAGTACTACATCCAAACACATTTTGGAAAGTGCCACTTACACACTTTCAACTGCAACTCACCATGACGTAAGTGCCACTTTCACACTTTTAAAGAGTTACATCTATCCAAACAGCCCCTTAGCAAATTAAGACCTCCGCAATCTATGACTTGCTCGGCCAACCCCTACCATCTGTTGATCGTTAGTTTTGATCGTTAAGTGACATTTTTTTATAAAAAAAAAAATTCTAAATTACCCCCCTTCCCTAACCTCTCCCCTCCTCCCTCCTCCCTCTGGCCAGCCACCCCCCTCCTCCTCCCCGCCCCCCTCAGCCCACCTCCTTACTCCGGTGAGCACCCCCCCTCCCCGCCTCGGCCAGCCCAGCCCCCCTCCTCCTTCTCCCCGCCCCGGGCAGCGCCCCCTCCTCCCTCCTCTTCGCCCCGCTCATTACTCCGGCGAGCACCCCCCCTCCCCTCCCCGACCAGTCCAACCCCCCTCCTCCTCCTTCCCGCCCCGGCCAGCACCCCCCCTCCTCCTCCCTCCTTCCCGCCCCCCTCAGCCCCCCTCGTTACTCCGGCGAGCACCCCCCCTCCTCCCTCCCGGCCAGCCCAACCCCCCTCCTCCTCCTCCCCGCCCCGGCCAGCCCCGCCTCCCTCCTCCTCATCCCCGCCCCGGCCAGTCCCGCCCCCTCCTCCTCCCCGCACCACCGGAGAGAGAGGGGGGGGGGAGTGGAGGAGTAAAATAGTCATTACACATCCCACTTAACATCAGTTAACGGAAAGGGGACAAAATGAGCAGATTTTATACTTTCAGAAATTTTAAGAGCATTGGGCCTTTTAGTGCAAAAAGCGAAAAATCTAACGAGGAGTTTTTTGCACTTTACCCTTTTTTTAAACTTTCAGATGAAAAAAATGGTAAAATAAATTAAATATAAATTTATTATAAAAAATTATAAAACCAAGGATTTGAACTCAAATAACCAAGAAAAATATCTCATATCTTAACCATTTGAATTAGACTATTTAGTTGTAAATATATCATATTAGCTAGATAAATACTTAAATATTTTTAAAATAATTAGTGGAGTATTAGGTAGTTATTTAGTTTTTATTATGTTTTAAATTTAGGGTAAATTGTAAAAAATTCTCGTTAGATTGCCATCTTTTGCATAAAAAGACCTTATGCTCTTAAAATACATGAACGTACGTAATCTGCTCATTAGGCACCCTAAGACCATCTCCAAAGGTGATTTCTAAAATTGAGTTCTTATCCTACTTGGCATTGTACTTTAAGGAGATTTCTATCCTAGTTGGAAGAGTTTCTACATAGAAATTGTAGACATACAAAAATACTCTCCAATGGTTCTCCATTTGTATCCTATGTGTCACATAGTAAAAGGACCAATTTAATGGTGTGGGGCCCAATAATAATTGTCATGAGAGATAGGAAAATTTCTATGAGAGTTTCTACATGTAGAAACCCTCCTAGAAAGTTTCCATCCTACATCATTGCCACCTAGGATAGAAATTGTGATAGAAATTACCATTGGGAGAAATTTTTTCTAAAATGGATTTCTTCCATAGAAATAGGGAAGATAGAAACCTCCATTGGAGATGGTCTAATAGTCCACTTTCCTAACGGACGTTAAATTTTGAGTGGAGTGACCGTTATACCCTCTCTAATATATACTGAAATCCCTTGTTGGATTCCCTAATTCATTTCTCTCTTCCCCAAATTTCAAAGGAGAAGAAGAATATCTGACAATGGGTGGAGGAGCGATGAGGACCGTGGCAAAGGTCGCCGCCCTAGCCGGAACGAGGAGGTCGACGTTCCCGCCGGGGACATCCGCCGCTGCCGCCACTTCCGCCACCGCAGCGGCTGTCCACGTGGCGCCTGCGAGGGAGCCGCAGTTGCCGTCGGTATCAATCACCGTGTCGGAGAAGGAGATGCTATATCCGGCGGGAACACAGTGGCCGGTCTGGACGTTGAAGACAGCTGGGAGCTCGCCGGGGGAGAGGAGGAAGTGTTGATTGGTTCGGATATGTCGGATCCGCCTCCGAGGCTCGTGTTCGGCTCTCCTCCGACTCTGGAGGAGGCGAAGGAGGCGGCTTCGGATCTCAAGGAGGCTCTGGAAAAGTGAGATTCTTATCTATTTTGTTTAATTTATCAGAATTTTCCCTTATTTATCATAAAATTTAGTTGTGTAGTGATTCTGTCATATAGACAAAGCTTTTGATTAGAATGTTCAGGAAAAATTTTAAGTTCTTGGGTTATAGAACATGGCCGGATGATTTTTTGATGAAACTGTATGAATATTAGAGGAATCATATTAGCCGTTTTATGAGAAGTTTGGAGTTTGGGAGTAGGAAGCTTTTGATTAAACTATGGTTCTTTAGTTAAAAAAAAGTCACACACACACACACAACACACCAAATTCTCATGTTGACCTTTTTTTTTGGGGTCGGCTATACACACCCCATGACTTGCTAAGGACACCCCACATAACTTAAATGTCATGTTAAAAGACCAATATACCCCCAAGACTTTCTAAGAACACCCCACAAAAAAATATATTCTGCGACAAGCACGACCAATACTTGTCGAACGGACAATGGTCTGTTCGACAATTATTGGTCGAACATGTCTTATTCTGTTCGACAAACATTGGTCGAACGTGTCTTCTTGTGTTCGACAAACACTGATCGAACATATTATAATCGAACATGCCATCTTCTGTTCGACATATTCTGGTCGAACGTACACACTATAGTTCGACTGTCGCGGGTCGAACATTGTTCTGTGAGTTCGACAAACCAGGGTCGAACCTACCCGTGAATACACCCAAAATTTTTTATTTTTTTTTATTTTAACAACAATTTATGGTCGACGGAGGGGGGATCGGAAAGCGGGAGGGAGGAGGAGGAGGAGGCGGGTCCGGGGGGGGGTCGGTGGAGGCGGGTCGGGGGAGGCGGCGGGTCGGCGGAGGGGGGAAGGAGAGGGGAGGGGAGGGGAGTATGGGGTGTGCTCAACAGCAAGGGTAGAATAGGGATTTTTTTTTTGAAATGGGGTGTCCTTAGCAAGTCATGGGGTGTGTATAGCCGGCCCCCTTTTTTTGTAATATTTGTATAAATTTAATGGGCTTAAACGCACCCCAGCAGTTACTTAGCACACCCCAAGTAACTTAAGTTATAAATTACTTCAATGTTAAAAGACTAATATACCCTTCTCTCATTTTCACACCCCACCACACCCCATCAGCCTTCCCAAACACACTTCTCTCATTTTCACACCCCACAATCCTCCTCATTCTTCCTTCTTTCATCATCTTCTCCAACAAAACCCTAAAACCCTAGAAAAATCCTAAGTTGAGAAGCCATCATGGAAGAAGGTGGTCCATCTGAAAGACACAATGTACGTGCTCCCTCCACCTTCTTGCTCGTTTTCAAGTATAAAATTAGTATGAGAATCGTTCCAAACGAGAAAATCAAAAAAAATTCACGATATGCACGACCTGTGTTCGTCGCGCATTTCATGTGCTGTTCGACTAGGAGTTGTCGAACATGGCTTAGAATGTTCGACCCTGTTAAGTCGAACGTTTTTCGACACGTTCGACCTGTTACTGTCGAACATAAGATACTTGTACGACCTGTAATGGTCGAGCACTGTGTTTTTTGAATTTTTTTTTAACTTAGTAAAGTGTGGGTCTTTTTCTTTTCAGGATAGTTCTTCAAATGACACTGGAATGAATTGAGCATTGTTAACTTTCCCATGTATGAACAAGTTGATTTTTCAGAAGAATTTCAGACGGAAGAGATATTTGATAATCGTGAATCGTTGTTGAGGTGGACACAGACGGTAGGAAGACGTCATAATATTGTCGTTTTGGTTAAACGATCCGATAGCGGGGATGGAAGGCGGGCTCGGATAGTTTTGGGTTGTGAGCGCGGTGGTAAATATCGGCCTCCCAAGACTAAAGTTGCTGAAACAAATTCGGCGAACATTGCGAAGAAGGCAAGACGGAAAAAGCTTACGGGGACGAAAAAATATGATTGTCCATTTCAATTGAAAGGAGTGCAATTCAATGACCTAGGACAGTGGTCATTGACTGTTGTATGCGGCTCGCATAATCACCCACTCGGACGCAATTTGGTTGGACACTCATATGCCGGTCGACTAACACCGACTGAAGATCAACTTGTGAAAGACTTATCGAAGAACAATGCAAGGCCGAAAGATATATTGAGCACATTGAAGGAATTCTTTAGCGAGAATGAGTCGACATTGAAGACAATTTACAATGCTCGGCAAAAGCATAGAGTTGTCGAGCATGGGGGCCTATCTCAAATGCAGTACTTGTTGGGTAAGTTGGACTCAGAAAAGTACTACTATTTAGATAGGAGATGTGAGCAAACCGATAAAGTGAAGGATCTATTTTATGCTCACCCGACTAGCGTGGATTTGTTGCGTGCTTTTCCTAATATTTTATTGATGGATTGTACCTACAAGACAAACAGGTACATGATGCCACTTTTGGAAGTAGTAGGGGTCACATCCACAAATATTACATTTTCTGTGGCATGTGTTTATATGGAGGCTGAGCGGGAGGATAATTATATATGGGCGCTTAGTACGTTTAAAGGATTAGTGGATCAATCATGCTTACCGAAGGTGATTGTGACTGATCGTGATGTAGCACTTATGAATGCTATAAGCTTTACGTTCCCCAGCTCCACACACTTGCTATGTCGGTGGCATATTAGCAAGAATATATTGGCCAACTGCAAGAAGTTGTTTCGTACCAAGGAGAAGTGGAATTCTTTTAACAACTCATGGAATTCGTTGGTTCTTGCCGAAGATCAACCAAGATTTAATGAGTTACTTAGAAGATTGGAGCAAGATTTCCACGATTATCCAAAAGCAGTTAACTATGCCATTAAGAATTGGATTGAGCCGTTTAAAGAAAGATTTGTTTCTTGTTGGACTAACAATGTGATGCATTTTGAGAACACGACAAGTAGCAGGTACGTGTCTTTAAACCATAGTTTGCATATATATATGTTAATTACGTTATAATGTATGATTTTGACTGTATGAATTTCATACTCACAGGGCGGAGAGTGCACATGCAAAATTGAAAAAACAGTTGGGCACTAGTCAATCCAATTTTGAGATCTCATGGAGCAGGATACATGATTTGTTGATCGCTCAACACAACCAAATTAAGGCCTCATTTGAGATGAGCCTTAATGTGGCACAACATCGTTATAGTTCCCCTCTATTTAAGAATATCCGAGGATTGGTGTCTCATCATGCACTTGGCAGGATATTCGAGGAGATGAAGGGTATAGATAATACCGGTGTAGATCCCCTCCTTTGTGGTTGTGTGTTAAGGAGAACTTGCGGGTTGCCTTGTGCACATGAACTTGCAGTGTTGAAACGGGATGGTCAGGTTATCCAGTTAGATATGGTTGACAGATTTTGGACGAAGTTGGATTATGAACCCTCCAAAACGGACAGTGCAGCTGATGCAGATGTCCGAAGTCGTTGGGTGGAGACCATGGAAACTATTAATCATATGTTCGATGCGGCTACCGATGCTCAAAGGTTGTTGATGCTGAAAAGACTTCGGGAGATATCAGTTCCTTCGACATCTTCACTGCTTGAACCAGTGGGCTACAGACGACCTCGTGGTAGGCCAAGTAAAACGAAAATCCGCACTTCACATTCGACCAAGAGTGAACCAAGCAAATTTGAAATTGTTGAGTCTACTCATGATAGTTGTTCACCTTTGGATGAAACTATAATGCTCGATGGACTTTCTTCGGCAAAACCAATGTTCACTTCTATCCGAAGGGGAAAGCAACATGTTCGACGGAAGTCATTACGCAATGCCACCGATATTGCATATATAGGACAAGTTCCACCTCAACATCATCCGTATGTATTGAGTACGGAAAATGTAATAGGGGATGGACATTGTGGTTTTCGATGCATAGCCCATGCACTAGGATTGGGGGAGGAATCTTAGCCAAAAGTATGTAGTGACCTCATCCAAGAGATCACACTCTTGGGAGATATATACGACAGATGTAACTTGATTAAGGGGTCTCCGAAACAGGTACTTGAATCTTTGAATTGCTTCGTAGCCCCGATTTTTGACCGCAAGTACTGGTGGTCATTTCCCGATATGTACTACTTGGCGGCGTCGGCCTACAACATGGCCATCGTTCACATGCACGGTGATGTCAACGTTATGTTTCTACCCATGAGGACAGAAGTTCCAACCCTCGGCTTGTATGCATGACATTTGTTGATACCAATCATTTCATCGTGGTAAAGTTTATTTTTTAATGTAAGTTTGAGGTTGTATCATTTCATCGTTCACATGCACGATTAATGTGTTTTTATTTATTTGTATGCATGTAAATTTGGCCTCAGACGTACCACTACCATCCATTATCAACAGATGGTCTACTCTGCGTCTTCTATGTGCTGCTGGTTGGGGCGAAATTTATAAACAACGGATTGAAAAGTATCGTGAAACTGTTCCTTCCAAAAGCTTACATGTTGATGGTGATCCGATTAGTTTGGACGATTAGTGTGAAACTCAGTTTATGTGAAATTTTACCATGATAAGATCAATGTACTGTATTTTTCAATGTACTGTATTTTTATGAGATGTTCAATGTACTGTATTGTTCAACATAATGAGAAGTTCAATGTACTGTATTTTTATGAGATGTTTAATGTACTGTATTTTTCAATGTACTGTATTTTTATGAGATGTTCAATGTACTGTATTGTTCAATATTATGAGATTTTCAATGTTCTGTATTTCTCTTGAAAATTACACTGCTCGACCATTAAAGATCGAACAAAATCCTTCTATTCGACCATTACAGGTCGAACAACACCCTATTGTTCGACAATGACAGGTCGAACAGACCATTTATGTTCGACAATTACTGGTCAGATAACACCCTACTGTTCGACCATTACAGGTCGAACATCGCCCTTCTGTTCGACCATTACAGGTCGAACATCACCCTACTGTTCGACCTGTAACTGCCGAACAGAAGAATGATGTTCGACCTGTACTGGTCGAGCAGTACAATTTTGAGCAAAAACTGAGTACATTTGCAGTACATTTGCAGAGTTCAAAATGATCACATAATGGACACATAAACTGAGTACATTTGCAGATCTGAGTACAACTTCATATTTACAATTTTGAGCAAAATTCACATAAACTGAGTACATTTACAGAGTTCATAACAAAGCACATAGTTCATTAACATAGTTCTTAACAAAGCACATAGTTCATAACAAAGCACAGAGTTCATTAACATAGTTCACAACAGAGTTCACAACATAGTTCACAACATAGTTCATAACATGAATCTATGATCTTCGACGCCGTTGACTCCTGCTAGTAGACGCCCCCTTCGAAGATTCTAGTGGTTCTTCAGGCACGATCTTCAAAGCACGATAGGCGTCGACTAAAGCTGGGACTAGCATCGATGTGTCTAGACCCTCTTCATTCTCTACCCATTGCTGGTAGACCGGCTCTAAATACCCCAGAGCATTTTCGATCATTTTCCATGGTTGTGGGCCTGCCTGGGTAGATGTAGTGCCGACGGCGGTAGAGATGTTCTCCGGATCCTGGATGATAGGATGTGAAAACGTCCTATACCAATGCAGAAAATCGTCTGAACACTCCCATGCGGGATTTGCAGCTCTCCCGCGGGCTTCGGTCGATAGTACATGGCTGCTCCAGAATCGGAAGTAGTCTCCCAAGACATCCCACGTCAGGTTGTACTTCTGGCCCGTATTTTTCCGACGAACAATACTTGGAATCAAAGGAAAATCAGGTATCTTCTGGAGTAAGCCAAATTGTCGAAGCACGCGGTCGGGATGATACGGCTCTACACAGTCAAATGCACGTATGCATCCGTGGTAGAAAGTGACATTGTCCCGAGGATAAGAGTCCCGCATCCCATTGTAGGGTGTCCAATTGACCTACATCATAAAAAAATATAATTACTAATACATAGAACATATTAATAAATGGCGTAAAAGAATGTAATAACACTCACACTATGTACTTGGAGATTGTCCAGAACCTCCCTCAAGGCCAATACCCGGTCGGCAGTTCCTGCAGAATAGGATCTCTTGGCCCACCTCAAAGCAAGTGGATCGCCCAACTTATAATTGACATTATGGGTTGGCCTTGTGAAGGGAAAATACTCGTATATCCAGGCCTGAAAAAACAAATATCGGACATAGAAACAAAACATAAATATCCACATAAAAGAAGGAGATAATAACATAAAAACATGCATATAAGAAGGAGAGATAGCTACCTCCAGTAACGTCAGATATCCACATATTTGTCGCACCCCACTCCGAGATGCTAAACCAAGCTGTCGATACAAGTATGCTAGAGCCGCTGCTCCCTAAGCATACTCATTGACGTGGTTGACCGTCTCTAGAAGACTGAGAATTTTCGTGTCCACACATGTGCCACTCTTGTCTGCAAATATTGTGCATCCAAGCACGAACCATAAATATGCACGGGTTGCACGTCTTCTTTTCCTCTTATCCCTACTAGTGACATCTCCACTAAATCGTGAACGGAGCCACTCAAGCCGGACTGAGCTACCTCTCTGGCCCTGAAGAGCATCGATAGTCTCCCTTTCTGTCACCCCTAATAATCTACTGATTATTTTCTTAGGTTCCTCTGGTCCCCTTGCCGACTCTGGTGCAACCATAGGTAATCCACTAACCGGGAGTCCGGTAAGACAAAATACGCCATCCAACGTAATTGTCATCTCACCGAATGGCATATGGAATGAGTTGGTCTCCGGTTGCCAACGCTCAACAAACGCGCAAATTAGATTTTTGTTCGGAGTCTTATATGAAATCCATCTCAAGTCTGGAATTTTGGAACGATGGATCAACTCCTTAAATTCATTACCCCCTTGACCAAACTTCCATGTCTCGCACCAACACCTCAATAAGGGCCTTTCAATCCCATTCCAAATCTGGAACGCCACATGAGTCTTGAAACTTGGTATAAGTCGGGGATCCTGAGGTCCACCGGGACAAGGGCCCGTCAATATATCATTGTCAACACCTTCCTCATCTTCCTCAGCACGTGCTTCCTCATCTTCCTCAGCACGTGCTTCCTCTTCTTCCTCATCATGTGCTTCCTCTTGTTCCTCGACATGTTCCTCATCCTCTTCTTCTCCAGCACGTTGCTGCTCGCTAATTTGACTTGCAACAGCTGTTGGACTAGTACGTGCAGCTGCCTCTTCTTCCGCAGCACATTGCTCTTGCATTTGAATCGGAGCAACTATTGCTCCTTCTTGACGACTGCTACGTGCAGCTGCCAACTCTTCTAACCGACGCCTCCTAGTAGAAGCTGTAGGTCGTCTCCTCATATATGTCATTCCTGCTAAATTGGATGAAATATCAAAAATTAAACAATCTGTACAGTCAAAATGAACTGTTCGACCAACACTGGTCGAACAAATATATACTGTTCGACCATTACAGGTCGAACAAGTACCTACTGTTCGACATATGCAGGTCGAACATAAGCAGGATGTTCGACATATGTCTGTCGAACAATACGTGAGTGTTCGACATATTTCTGTCGAACGTCTGCACAAGTGTTCGACGTCGTGTTGTCGAACGTACGGTTTTCTGTCCGACCAACCAGGCTCGGACAGAACAACGAAAATCGAAAAAAAAACGAAAACGAAGATGTTCGTCCAAGAAAATGACGGGTTTTTGAAACCCTAATTCAGTGATCCTAAACGAAAGACTCAGTTCGAAGTAATGGTGAGGTTCGATTTGAAAAAATCACCATATTGTTAGGATTGGGGTTCATCTTGGGATCGGTCTTCGGATTGGCCCGCCATTGTAACGAAACAAACTCCTTGTCGTCGAACGGGACACCTTGTCGTCGAACGGGAGGGGGGGGGTTCGGCCGCTTGGTCTTCGGGAGAGAAGAGAATGGAGTGTTAGTGGTGAATAGAAATGGGGTGTGTATGGTTTTGTATAGAATGGGGTGTACTTAGGATTATTGGTTTGAGAAAAGATGAGAGTGGGGTGTGCTTAGAAAGGGCATTTCTGTCAAAGAGTGGGGTGTGCTTAGTATGTTTTTAAGTTTTATTAAATATATATGGGGTGTACTTAGTAATTGGGGTGTCCTTAGCAAGTCTTGGGTGTGTATAGCCGGGCCCAAATTTAATATCATTCCATTAATTTTTACAGCATTCCTGGTCGCTATGAGGCCTTCTGGAAAGAACTCAGATCAGATGGAGTGAAACACATGTAGAAGAACAGGCACGAGCTGAAGGTGGAGGATGCTGGCATTGCTGCTCTGTTTAGTGTAGAGTTGTATGCATGGTTTTGTGTTGGTTGTATTTCATTTTGGTTGTATTTCTAGAGTTGTATTTCTATATGTTACTGCCACTTTTGGTTGTATTTCTATAGTTGTATTTCTAAATGTTACTGCCACTTTTTGTTGATATAGCTTACTGCCAGTAACACTTTTATTGAAGTAAGCTTCGTTTTGGTTATGTGTTCATTTTGGTTTCCTACTGCCAGTGAAGTAACACTTTATACTTTCACATAAATTACTTCATTCAACAATTACAATCATCATACAAATATTTTAAACATAACTATACACGTTAGAAAACCAAAAACAAATTGCAAAACATGCATGTTGAAGAATGATCTTCGTTCACTTGTCATCATCGCCACTGTCGATTCTCTAGAAGAAATTAAACGTTGGCTTCGATGCTCCTTCAATTCTTTCATTAAATTTCACATTAGAATCTGATAGTGCTATGTAAGTTTGTCATCCTCCCATAGTAGAAATCTACAAAAATTTGTTAGAAAATTTGCACACCCATAAAATCTTCTTCCAGGGTTTGTTTGCGTCCACGAAGTCTTCAATAGACTAATTAATCCACAATGACATTAATTTTTATTCTATTTCTACTTGAATGTCGTGAGAACGAAGATTGTGAGCTATAAGCCATAACTTCTACTTTGGATGAACTCTGTTCGAACAAAAATTTAGAAACAAATTAGCAACAGATATACACTGAATGTAAAATTCTAAAACAAAGAAGGAAATAAAGAGTAATTAGAACAGAGAAGAAAAGCAACCTACAATCCTCAGCCGTTGTCTCCCAACCTCCAAACTGCTGTGGCTTATATAGATAAAATACACAGGGGCATTTTGGGTGTCTCAATTAAATTTTTCAAAAATTTGACTTCGAACGGTCACTTCCAACGTCTATCAGACGAGAAGGACCATTTTGAACAAGTCGTATATTGTGGGGTCTTTATTTGCTAATTTTGGCTAATAGGTCTTTCTATGCAAAAGGTTACAATCTAACGATGTTTTTTTTGTAATTTACCATTAAATTTATTCAAATGGTTGATGATAATTATACGCTTAGACAGCTCTTATATATTAGAAGATATGTTAGCCATTAGAGAGATTAATTAAAAAGTCTATTTTTGTTTATCTATTAACAAGTGGAGGACGCTCGGTCATCTAACAAAAACCCCACCCCACCCCCGCCCTTCGTTTGCAGTCGAGTGTCTTTATTATTATTAGTCTACATGTACGTGCTTTGCACGTATTTTAATTAGAATACCATAATGTCAGCTGTTGTCTTTCGTCTTTTGCAGATGACTATTCATGTGTGTGTTTTCTTTTTACAATACCAACAGATTCGAAGTACGAATTTTGTTTTTTAATTTTCTATTGAGAATAATAACCTTTGAAAAATGGTAAAGACATAAAAATATATTACCATTGGAACATGAAGAGTTGTACGGAAGAAGAAAACTCCATAACATGCGAACTTTATTGCTTTGACTCTTAAATATAAATGACAAACAAGTTGATATAATAACATCGAGTCATAAAATACTAAAGGATATTTTAGGAATTCAAAAGTTTTACCAAATTTTTTCTATTATATAGTAGAATAGATTAAGTACTGCTACTAACTAATGACAAGAAGAAGAAGAAGAAGAAGAAGATCATCGATGCGACCAATTGATTATGCATGTCTTTATTGAGTTTGTTTGGGAGTTCCGTCCATCACTTTTGTATTCTATATAAGGAGGAGGATGGGATGAGAAGGGAAGGAAGAGGAGAAAGGAAATGTTCTGATGGATTATTCTTCTTCTTCTTCAGCGTGGGGTGATGGTGATGGTGGTGGTGGTAGTTATTCACTTGCCAGCGTGGGCTGTCGCTGCTGTTTGTTCGGTCTTCATCGCATTAGCTCTCCTAATAGAACATCTACTACCTCGAGTGAGTAATATCTTTTCTAATTTCTTCATCGATTGATTTGATAATTCTTTCTTGTTTGATCAGCTCTGCGAGAGAAGAAAGAGGAAAACTCTAAATCAAGCCCTCTACCACATTGAGTCAGGTTATTAATTAAATTACCCCCTCCCTCCCCTCCCCTCATCCTTCCTATTCTGTTAAATCAACAATCCTAATTAATTGAGCCACCTCTTTTCTTCTAAAAAAAAATCTAAGAACTTTTTTCTTTGATTACTTGTCATAATATTTGTTTGTTGTGTTATGGAACTATGGATGATGTAGAATTGAGAAAGTTGGGCTTTATGTCATTGTTGCTGACCGTGGCCAAGAATCCAATAACTAAGATATGCATACCTAGAAGCTTAGCTGAACAACTACTTCCTTGTGATGCATACCTAATCAGAAGACTATAGCTCAGCAGGGTGTAGTGATCAAGTACCTGGTAGATACTTTTTAGCATTAGCTAATGGCAGTTACTTGTAGTTAGTTACATGAAGTAACCTGGCAGTTAGCCAGCAGACGTATTCAGCACAGTCATTGCCACCTGTCACCTGTCCAAAAGGATGAAGGGTAGTTCAGTAATTGAATAGATAATTCAAGTTGTATAAATAACTGAATGAAGGAGGGAAGAAGTATGATGATTCTGAATGTAATTCTTGATTTGTAACTAACTACTCGTGTGTTACCAATAAAGCTTTCTTTCTTCCCCAAATTGCTATTGATGCTAGCAAAACCCTAAATTGCCATGGCCATAACAACTCGATTATCTTCCAATCCTACAGTGAACGGAAGAGGTCGTAACACCTTGCAAGAAGCTCAATCTTCCATTCGATGAGATCCAATCTTGCAGAGACAAGGTATGTGTGTGTGTGTGTATCGCCCACTCAAATCACCCACTATTATTACAATCAAACATAAATCAAATCAGATCAAATTAAAGCTTAGAAGAAAATATTGGAGAACCAGATTGACAAGCCACACCACGTACGGAATTTAAGGTATTTCATCCACAAGTTAGCCTATCCCCACCGACCAAGAATATCAAGACTAGTTTCAAATCCTACACCAAAATGTATACATTATCTCATGTTCTTTCTCTCCTCACACACAGCCCTTTGCTTCTGCACAAATTTATACAAAATTCCTCATTTAAAGTCTCAGCATGTCATAAATCAGAACAGGTCAAAGGAATTCAAGACAAAAAGAAAAACACCTATCTGTCTAATTTCAATATAAATTACAAATAAGTACATGATGATAAGAAATAAGAATTAGAACCCATTCGTGCTTCTTCTTGCCTTATAAACTAAAAATGCTTGCATGTATCTTTCATCTTATCTCCTAAAGTTAACTCTTTCGGAATTAAACTTGGGCATGCAGGGGAAGGTATGTCTTGTATCCACAGAGAGTACTGAACAGGTCCAGACGCTAATATTTGTTTTGGCCGTATTCCATGTGATATCATGCCTAATCACCTTTCTTCTTGGAGATGCCAAAGTAGGAATTTTTTTCACAAGTATTTTTCTCTAGGAATACAAATTAACAATATTAAATAATTAAAGTGCAAATATGAAGTGGTATACATATGCATATTGCTTGTAATGTTAACCTAGTTAACCCCTCAAGTGAAAATGACATTCATTTTTTCTAATCCAACAGATGAACAGATGGAAGTCATAGGAAGAAGTGACTCATACTGTGGAATTCCAGTTATCCTATGGTAAGTTTTGCAATTCTATATATTACATAAGGGTATGAACTTATTCCAGTTCATGCATAATGTTTAATTTATGAACATAAGGGAACATTCTGATTTGAGACCAGGCACTCGATTTGATGGTAAGTAATGAGAACATTGTAGTATTGAAGTTTGGAACACTATAGCTTACGAGTTACCATAAATAAAACTTTCTACATTCATACAAACTGCACATGAGTGTCAGTCTCTGATTGTAATGCAAACAAAGGTTATCATCCTTCGATGGATCAGGTATATATAAGTACATATCTAAATAGCTTTAGCTATCTACCATTCAAGAGAAAATATGGAGTGTTAAGAGAGATTACAATAGGAGAGCTCACTAGGTCGGATGGTCAAGAGGCTTTGCCTGATAGCTAGGTCACTGGTTCTGGCTAGTGGCAGAGCATATGTAGAGGATTTCCTCCAATGGACAAAGTGAAATTTCCCCATCCATTCTTTCATTTTGGTCTTTCTTGTAATGATGGATGGTGAGTAGCTTTTGCTAGTTTTTGTATCATTACATGGACAAATATTTGTAATATAATATATTCATTGGGTACTTGAACCTCCTGAAGCCAAATCAATAACAACTAACCTCCATCTAGAGGGATTGACATCCATACTTGGCAGAACTTCAGTTATAGTGCAATGAGTCACATGATGCTGCACCTACGTTTATTTGTGTCTATAGTCCCCTTAATAATGCTTATGAACTATGCAATTCTGTACCTTCTGGTTCATGTTCATGCCTTAGTTCATTCAATTATCTGCCAGTGCTAATGCACTTTTGGCTCCTCTTTTTGTTGCAGTTCTTATCTAGCTGTTACTTCTTTCAGTCTAAATGTTCTGATTTGCAAGATGACTCCTTCTTTAGATGAACGCAGGTTCGAAATGGCTCACAAGACATCATTTGGGAAACGTCACCTCAACTTATGGAGTGACCATCCTTTATTTCTCTGGCTTGTTAGTTTCCATCTTCTTTGTTTGAGAATTTATCCTGCTTGCTAATCTTAACTTTTGTGTTCCTCTATTGAACAGTTAATGGGGATATCTTGCTTACTAGCATTTATGCTAATATTTAACTACAATTCAAAAAACATGATGTTATTACTTATTAGTTGTTGATGTTTACTTATTTATGGTGGGTATACACGTGCATTGACTGCTTATTGGGTGATATAGTTAGAGCATAATAGCAGTCTCTAGAGCCAAATTATCCACCATTGATCTTGTTGAGGGGTACACATTCACTATCAACATTTTTGATAGACAGGCTACCAGAACAATGGAAGTGAAGTGAAGTGAAACAATCACTTCAGACAGAGAAGAGTTGCCCCTTCACGGAGCATAAATGCCCTACTTCCAAACTTCTCACATTCTGTTTTCTTTTTAATATTTTTCTCTAGCCAGGATTGGTCTCTTTTATAAATCATTTTCTTCATTATCTCAATGGAATGGGTCGATTAGGCTAGATTACGATGTCCTTGTTAGAGAGTATAGGGAGTTTAGTGCCACCTCGGATTGGAGATTTGCTGTTATGTTCCGGTTCCGCAGAACCGATCGTCCTCGCTAGGGCGTGATGTCGTGTGAGTCTAGGCTGTGCTCGCGCAAGGCGAATACCTGAAACGGTCAATTAGAAGTTAGGCGAGGATTCACACAGAAGTCAGCATCGAAAGAAAATTTGGACAACACTTAAATACAAGGAAACAAAATCACATCTTTATTGATAATGCAACGGAATTACAAAGGCACGAGGCCAAGATTACAATCACTTAAGCTCACAATCTCTCTGAACACAATTACTCATCTCTCAATTGTAAAAGGTCTTGCCTCGGGGTATACAACTGGAAGAAGACGATGTCCATACATTACGTCCCGTATATGTCACGTCCTGATTCGGAGAATCGTTCGTCCTCGCTTGGGCGTGATGCCGTATGTCACGCCCCGACCCGGAATTACCCGAATCATCGTCCTCGCAGGAGACGTGATGCCGCACGAGCCTGAAGTTGTGCTCGTACAAGGCAAGATGACAAGATCTTAAAATGGTTATCTTTGATTTGACATTAGCAAATGGAAGAAAACAGAGTATACGAAATAATTTTTTTTATTGATAATGAACTGAGATTACAAAGGTTTTCAATAGCCCAACTGAATTTGCCGGATTGGCTACAACACTCAAGTTCTCTCTTGTCCACAAAGGATTTTACCGTTCCATACATCATGCATTCTATATCTCGGCCGCATCAATCCTGTTGCAAGTCCGAGCGTCAATGTGATCGCACGCTTCAAACGCTACGACATTCCATGCCTCTGCGCGATCAAGCGAAGCTTCGCCGCGAGCAATCCATTCTTTGCACCCTGCATGAAAGCTGGTGGAAGATCAGTACGTTCGTCCTCGCATGTACTGTTGAAAAGATCCACTTTCTAAACCGACATTTAGTATTTATGTTGAGTCATGCAACTTAGCTTATGATCTTGCTATATTCTCCTTAGGGTCGATTTCATAGCATATTCGAAAGCGGTAAAGCATGTTATTATGGCAAGCATGTTATCGAAGAATTTCATAAGCATACAGACAGACAATATCAAGCAATCTTGTGTTTCGTTTCGTGACAAGATTTCTTACCAACAGCGACGTACTCGTCCTTGCACCTACGCAAGGTGAACACGCCTCAATTCTTTCCTATCATCAGTGTTCTAAAAATCGGCCTAGGCGCCTGCCTAGGCGCTAGGCGCTCGCCCACCGCACCGAAAATCCCCTAGGCGGTGGGCTAGGCGGCTAGGCGGGCCTAGGCGGGCTTAGGCGCCCCTAGGCGGCGGATTTTTTGAATTTTTTGATTTTTTTTGATTTTTTTGATTTTTTTGATTTTTTTTTTATTTTGTTTATTCTTAGTTGTATTTTGGATATTTGTTTGGGTTTTAAGATAGTATTTGGATTTTAGAACATTGAAATTTCAAATTTCAAAATTCAAAATTTCAAAAATTTCAAAAAATAAAATAAAATAAAATTTCTAGGCGGCTGCCTAGGCGCCGCCTAGGCGGGCTAGGCGCTAGGCGGACCTCCGCCGCACCGAGTCCGTCTAGCGCCTTTTAGAACATTGTCTGTCATGTTATAAGTGCTCCGTGCAGGATCTTTGTGTGCCTGCACTTTCAACCTACCGTTCCTTAACTATATGAAGGTCACTGGTGTATCCGCGCCATAATAGACTAAACTTGTTTCTCTTTCATTTTCTTTCCTTTCTTTTTTCAAATTGGGTAGTCCGACGTTTCACGGGTTGGATTGCTATCCCAAACAACCGAAGATATACCGTATGCATACCATCTTTTGCGGCTTTTCACATCTATAACCGGTTGCTAGTCGTCTTACAGATGTGCGCCCATCAAATATTAACGTCCCTCCTAGGCCAAACGGTTCCGACGTCTCGGCACTAACCGTTCGAGGGAACACCTGTGCACGGGCTATTATCTCTTACATTTGTCAAGCCCATTCGACTATGCAATCGTCTTACAGATGTGCGCCATCAAATATTAACGTCCCTCGTAGGCCAAACGGTTCCGGTGCCTCGGCACTAACCCTTCGAGGGAACACCTGTGCACGGGCTATTATCTCTTACATTTGTCAAGCCCATTCGACTATGCAACGCGCATCTTATTCAAACAACCAAACATAGTCTTGAGTCCACGACTCAGACATTCATCATCTCGTATTTCTCACATTAACTTTCTATGTTCTCACTTTCCATACTTCGTTTCGATGTTCAATGGCATCATGCTCCAACTCAATGTTCGTCAACCGAACGACCCAAAGGTCCTGAACATTTTCGAGACATCATGTCATATCTGACAGTTTCGTCACATTCATGCCACAGGCCCACAACTGTACTCTTTCGCAACGAAGCCATCTTTTATGATCTCGTGCACGTACGCACGTTTCGACACATTTATCATCTTTTTCTTCGCGTCGTGCACTTGATGCACGCATCGAAGTCGTATTTTCATGTTCTATCCCTTAGTGTTCAATGTTCATGGCTCGTGCACTAGGGCACTCGTCTATATTGTCTTTCAATGTGCTAGCCTTCTATCTCGTGCTCGGGGGCATGACATGACTCGTGTACTAAGGCACTTGCCGATATAGTTATCCCGTGTTCTTGTGGCTTACGCGTCGAGGCGCTCGCCTTTGTGATATTTAATGTTTCATAGCGACTCGTGCATTTGATGCACGTTTCATTTCAATTGTTCTAACTAGTGTTTGACACACACTATGATTTATCTTCCGATCGGACCACGCCCGTGGCTTTGATAGATTAACTTAGCATACAATGATACATTCTTACTTAGGCATGAAAGAGTAAAAAGAAGAGTCAGTCCTCCCACCTTAAGCTGATACGCCTTGTTGTTTGCCGAGCCGATACAGTTCGATTTCATAACTTTGTTGCACAGCCAAATCTTCTGACTTAGCCATTCGAGCACTTCTTGTTTCATTGAACTACTCGATCGATTAAGGTCTACCGTGCCCAAGTCCCAGCCCGTTGCGAGGCGGTGATTTGGTTTTGCGGACCCGTTGCGAATGAGGCAAAATGTCGACCTATAGTATTTCAGCGTAAACGGATAGCCTGCACATGAAACCAACTAAAATCAATACTTGCATCGATTCAGACTTACGCCTTGGGTTGATCCGATTTCTTAGAATCTTCGAGCCGACTCAACGCACTTATCCTTGGGGCAATGCAGCGCTTCGCATCGATTCAACTCGATGCATTCTTTGGGACAATGCAACTCTTCGCATCGACTTAGTTCGATGCATTACTCGGAACAACGTAACTCTCGTATCGATTCAAATCGATACATTTCATTCGGTCAACACGACTCTTTGAGTCAACGTCTCAGCGTAATGTGCCGTACGGAGCGGGGCATTATACCGTACAAGTCTGGTATTGCACTTGTACAAGGTAAAGACAGTATATAATTGAAAATCTTCAAATAAGAACACATCGCAGCGGCAGAAGCAGACAAATTGAAGTTAACGAGAACATTCTTTCTTATCGAATAGAAACACATTGCTGATTTATAACAGCGGAGATAAGCATATAACTTGAAATCGTATAGAGATATATAAAAATGTATTCTCTTTATTGATAATTGAAGTAGAATACATGACTTGTAATGGAATACAAAGTTTACAACACATCTCACTTTACATTGATAGCGAACTGAACAAATGCCATAAAGCTTACATTTGATACTTTGATACAATGGATTACAACTCGATACCGACTTGGCTTACATTTGATATTAAGATAAGAAAAGGCAACATTATATTATCTCGCCCCATCATGTTGTGTTCAACGACACCATCGTTTACCATCATTTTCACTTGGTGATCTCGACGATCCCAAGCATTATCATTTCTCGTTTTATCGATTCATTACAACATTTCTCATAGCATTCCTTCCACGAGGGACAAATAACATTTCATTCATTTCAAAGGGACATGCATCATTTCATTCATTTCATTGACAGTTATCATTCATTTCATTGTGTCAATAGCATAGCCAGTTCATTTCTCAAGGTATCTTTCACAAAGCATCACATTACTCAAGTGCTTCATTTGTTCTAGCAGCATTAATCGTAAGAGACATTATCAATTCATTGCATGGCATCAATTTACATTAGCAGTTCATGTGTTATTTTTTCAGCAGTTTCAATGTTCTTGTGTTATTCATCCAACAGTTATTAACAATAGCATCTCAATTATTCAGCATTCAAAGTATGGGACATTAGGGACATATTCTAGCAACTCATTACTCTATTTTATTAAGCATTAAGGAGTAGGAAGGAATGACAGTTCCACTCACTTGTATGAAAGGGTCTTCTTGTTCCGGTCATATCTATTTCCCACTGGACATAGCTCCACCAGCGAGCCACATTCCAATAGCCATTCCGTCTAGCCATCTAAGAGTGTCAGTCTAAATTCTCCTGATTTCGAACCCAAGTCACGGTCCAACTTTCTGATTGCATCCAACAAGCCAACCAAATGCCTCGCGCGAAGAGGGGTATTACATAATATATCACTCAGAAAAAGTTTCGTCCTCGAAACTTAAGGGAACAACTCATTCTACTAATTTACTTAGTTACCACAAGTTACTCATTCAGCTTCCATTCAATATTGATTTCAGCTTACTCGACAATATCAAGATTACCATCCAACTGTATCACTTAATTCATCAATGATTCAATCCGTCTTTCCCTTTCCAAAATACTTGTAACTTCTCATTAATTTACCAACATTTTTCCATGCAGCTTTATCTTCGTCGTAGCCTACCACTTCGTTTGGATTCATACACATATCTTAGCGTTCCTAAAATATATGCATTTCAGCCAAAGTTCGTGCTAGTGTGATTCGATAATCTCTCCCGACAGTGTTATCTTGGTCGCATCTTATCACTTCGGTTGGATCTATACACATATTTTAAGCGTCCCCAAAATATATGTATTTCAGCCAATGTCCGCAGTAGCGCGATTCGATAAGCCACACGTGTAATTCTCTTCCCCAAATCCGACTTAGCATCCTTTCAATTGACTTATTACTTCATTCACTTTGCCACATCACTTTATATCTGAGACAACTCGGATAAGTTTCTTTATCCAAGCGCAATGCAATAATTCTAACATTCGAGCCAAGGGTCTAACTTAGAGCCAACCATACTAAGAGTTCACAATAATCAATACGCAATTCCATTCCTTCTCAACAACGTTTCTCACCGAGACAATTCAACTCTTAAATGATACAATCCGAGGGTCACTCACTATCAATTACCGAGCCAAGGGTACAATTCTATGAGCCAGTCAAGGTTAGCCCAGCTACCCGACTTTAGATACCGATCCAACATTCTCGTCATGAGCAGTCAATTCCATTCCATGGAATAATTGACTTCTCGATACATATAACTCAAGTCTTATCCCACGATTGCAGTTCCCACTATAGGCTGACACATAACTTCACAAGGGTCAAACTGTAGTGCCCCGTCCTGCTCAGTCAATCGGAGGAATCGAAACGCCGACGGCATTAGGACTTAGCCTTACAACGGCGACTCAAAGACATCGCTCGGTCAAGGCGACCGCTCGCTCAGGTGGGGTAGTTTCGGTGAACTCGCCTCATCTTTGCCTTCACATAATAAATCGCATGTTTTCAACTCGCACAAGTAGGCTTGATAATAAAAGAGACGAATCCACATAGCTAAAGGGAATAATTCCGACAGGTCGAATTGAGTTAGAATATGGAAAGGTCCAACGGTCGGCTTAGAGTTGGTGCACGGCGTGCTTTGAAAATGACACTCGGTTCTTCGTCCCGTGGCTTGGGAGAAGAAAAAGTTGGTCTTCGTCACAAGCTAAGAGTTAGCCAAATTCATAGGCGTTACCCGCATAAATGCTTCATAGAGCATGCACGGTCTCTTCGCCCAAGGCGTGGCATAGCCTCTGCTCGCCGACGGGTTAAATTGTATTGCACGACTTGTGGCATAAGTCTAGGCACCCCAAATAACTTGGTTGTTCATAGTCGAACGCGTGCACGGCACGTTCCCACGACGCAAAGCTTGACGCAGCCTTTGCTCGTCAAGTTGTTGCAAAATAAGTTGGGCAAGTTACGTTAAGCTACCAGGAGTAGTAGCAGGCACGGCCCTATGAGTTCTACGGCTGGGTATAACCACATAGTCTCACGATCGTAAGGTCCGTCATATAGAGTATGACTTGGGCAGTGGTGTCACATAGAGTTTCAAGTTGGTTTAAGACATGATGGCACAGACTTAGTATTTTAAGGCACGGGCCACGGTTGATTTATTGAGTTTGGAAAGCGTCTCAATAGTTGTTCTTGAGTTGAGTGAAATGATAGGACAAGAAAGAAGAATGCTCACGACTGGGTCGTTGAGGCAAGAAAGTAGAATGCTTGCGACTGGGTCGTCGAGACAAGGTCTCAGATGTGAGAAGTATTGAACTTAGCCCTGAAAGAGATGGTAACACTAAAAGTAGATTGACTGTGTGAGACGTCAGTTTGAGTCGAGTCTTGCATGGTCATTGGACAACTTGTACAAGGTAAATAAAATAAACAGTCTCTCGAACGGCGACCCAGGCGACCCATGGGAACCGTTGCGATGGTAGA
The DNA here is from genome assembly GCA_029216955.1 of Iris pallida. Taxonomy (NCBI): domain Eukaryota; kingdom Viridiplantae; phylum Streptophyta; class Magnoliopsida; order Asparagales; family Iridaceae; genus Iris; species Iris pallida. Next base: position 8,323,646 of record JANAVB010043017.1, read on the forward strand.
CATTTTCGAAGCTGTGTGCTGGATGACCGCACGGGTTAGGCGGGGACTTGCAGCGGAGCTAGCTACTCGCGCCGGCAAGGGGCGTCCGTCTAATCAAAACTACAAAGAGGAGTCCATTATAGCGCTGGGCGCTAGTGACTAGTTCATATAGATGAGTCGGCATGGGCGGCGATCCGCGTGTATGCCTTTGGATTGAGTCGAGTATTGAGTAGTATATCAAGGAAGTCGAGTTGAAGGTGTGAGTATAGTTGGAACACAAAATGTTGGGCCTAAGATTTGGTTGCAACGTAGGCGACATGCTTCGGCACGAGACATGGCGTCGAGTCTTATGTTGTTGGCATATAAGTTGCATAGTTTGGATGTGAGTTGTCTTGAGTCTAAGTCAGGAAAGGCCGCAAGGCAAAGTCGGTCGAGTGACACTTAACCCACAAGTCTTGATTGGGTCAGTTGGTGATTTAGTAGCAAAGGGCCGCGAGGCGGCGATGTGATTGAGTCTCATTGGTTTTGTATGGGTGAACGAGGAGCTCATTCCACCAGTACAGTTGAGTACCGACACCCACATAGTTTCCATGAGCAGGCACAGGTAGAAGCTCGTGGCGCGGAGCTCGCTTGGATGCGTCGAGGCACGGAGTTCCTTGGCGATTCGAAGCGTGCGGCCGCATGGAGTCAAGACTTATACGGGACATAATGTATAGACGTCGCCTTCCGAAGCATCTGCTGGTTCAAGACTTGTATTGAGAGATGAGAGAGAGCTGAGTGACTTGTAATGTGAGATGAGCGAGCTTGAGTGAGCTTGAGAGACTTGTAATCTTGGCCTTGTGCCCTTTGTAACCTTTGTTTCAATATCAATAAAAGTGTGTTTTGCAATGACTTGTGTTTTGTTCTAAATTTTGCTGCTATTATTCAATGTCTCTGCTTGGGACTTCTGTGCGACGACCCCGTCGCAGCCGCTGAAATTGACCGTTATGGAACCCGCCTTGCGTGAGTGCAATCTAGGCTCGTGCGGCATCACGCCTTAGCGAGGACGATCGCTCCTACGGGAGCGGGACGTGACATAATGGTATCAGAGCACGGCTTTACGTCCTTGGACTATCGATTGAATTATTTAACTCTGTTGTTTCCGCAATCTCTGAATTGTTGCTTCCGCAAAGTTGAAATCGTTGGTGCGCTCTCTCAAATGTCCCACGGGATGTCCATACAATAAGTCTAAATAATTTGCAAAACGTAGGAGAACAGATTTTGATAAAACAAAAAGATGGTTAACGTAAGCACGGTTGGCTAAGTCGGGCTAGGCATATACACCAAGGATTGCGTCGACCTTAGAAAAGTCGAGTGCGGGAGTTAAATAGTGTCGAGCAAGAACGAGTTGAACTCGATTGAGTAAATTGAGATGACTATCGATAGGGGTGCTATCGAGCGACGATAACGTCGGTGCGATATAGGTGAGCGTGCTTAAAATTTAAGGGATCGTTCGAACGGAAATTCGAGGAGATAGAATTGTGAATCGAATGATAAGTTGAAGATTTGTTGAATGACTTCATCCCTGAGTGGTGTATGCGATAGCCTCAGGGATGTCGATTGATCGATTGAGGATATAGGGTGTCGATGAGTCTATCAGCTAGCGTCGCATATATGCAAAGCCTCAGATCGTGTACGATGGAGTGAGTTGTTGTCCTGAAGTGTGATAAGTTGATTCGAACGGTCTAGAAATGGACGCGCACAGAACGTGCACGGGATTGAGAATTGTGCGAATTATGAAACACGAAAACGATTGAGTAGGTGAAATCGAATCGAGGAAAAAGTTAGGGTGTACGAATGGATGACTTGATCGAGGAAATTGATGTGGATCGTATATGAAAAGTTAGCACGATGGGAAGATAGCGTGCATGAAAGGTTTGAATTTCGAAGTTACGCAATGATTCTAAGGATTGGATTGAATGTTGCTCGATGATTTGAGTTAGCAAAGGATGATGCAAATTGAGGAAATACGTTGGTCGATGACTTAAGATAAACGGATGAACAATACGTGAATTTGCGTTTGAGGAAAATTGATGTTGTGAATGATTCGAGGGATAATGATCGAACTTGGATTGAATGTCGAGGAGATTATTCAGTCGGACGATAGCATCATTCGCACGACTCAAAATTTGGTTGCAAAGGAAGATCGTCAGGTTACGCATATCGTCGATGGTATTGAGGCATATCAAAGATCGATATGCGATAACTCGGGGGTACTCTGACTCGGCGAATGACGATCGTGCAAGTGTTATTGTTCAGTTGGATCCATACTTAGGCCTTTCAGTTATTTAGGCATAAAGGGGTATTGTGGTCTTTCACCACAATAATCCTCCTAGGGTTTGCTTTTCTTTTCTATTTATAGTCAGGGCTAGCCGTCATTACTTTTATGCTTGGATTGAGAAAACTCTCCCAAGTGTCATCAAGAAGGATTTTATTACTTTGTTCCGTTCAATCAAAGTTGGGAGTTTTGTTCTTTTCCTATATTAAAGATCATTCTGTTTCTATTCCTCTTGTTCTTTGTTTTATTTGCTTTCTTTTGTGAATCGATTGAGTCGATTCACAACAATTGGTATCAGAGCACTTTACGAGCCATGGCGGACGGGACGAGAACCACAATCGACGAGAAGATCCGAGGTCTTCGGGAGGACTTCACCGCCGAGATCGATAGCTTGAAGAAATCCATGGAGGCCTCCATTAAAGATCAAGCCTCCACGAACCAGGAACTCCGCACGGAGATGCGGGACATGCGGAGGGAGACGACGGCCATAATGACGCTCTTACAAAACATCTCGAAGAAGATCAACGGCGAGGAAGCGGAGGCGGTAACAACCCAAACCCTAGGCGATCAACTAGGGTTTGCTTCTGTGGAGGGGGAGGCGACCGAGGAGGAAGAAGGACCGGCCGGCGGCCGCTGCCCCGCAACCGTCGTCGCCGCCGCACCTCCGGGCTGGGCCCTGGCGGCCGGCGATCACCGCCGGACAGCAGCCGAGGGCCGCGGGAGCGCCACAGCAGGCCGCACGAGCCCAGGCGGGGCCGCGGCTGCTGTGGGCGGCCGCTGGCCTACCCCTGACCGCCACCCAGGGCCGGCCGGTGCCAGGGGAGCCGCCGGCGAGCGGCTGTGGCCGGACGCCGCCGACCATTTCGGTCCCGGCGGACCGGCGCCACACCCGGGAGAGGCCCTAGGGCTTGGGGCCCCCTATGGGGGTCGGACGATGACCTCGAACTACGGTGACAGGTTCACGGGTTCGGGAAGGGGCTTAGCTGGAGTTCCGGCTCGGACGGGAGGGACGGAGCCGCCAGGAGGGGCGAGGAACACCGGAGGCAGCAATTTCTGTGGAGAAACGGCGGATCCCGCCAACTTCCAGAGAGGGGATCTACCCCCACGACGACCACCACGGAGGAAGAGGAGGAGGAGGAGGATCCGACGGAGGAAGAGGCCGCTATAGCAACAGACGCAGTTCCCAGATTTCCACCTTGAGGACAAGATGGCTCTTTTAGGGGACGGTATTGATGCGGGCCCACTTTTTAGGCCTTTCAGTTATTTAGGCATAAAGGGGTATTGTGGTCTTTCACCACAATAATCCTCCTAGGGTTTGCTTTTCTTTTCTATTTATAGTCAGGGCTAGCCGTCATTACTTTTATGCTTGGATTGAGAAAACTCTCCCAAGTGTCATCAAGAAGGATTTTATTACTTTGTTCCGTTCAATCAAAGTTGGGAGTTTTGTTCTTTTCCTATATTAAAGATCATTCTGTTTCTATTCCTCTTGTTCTTTGTTTTATTTGCTTTCTTTTGTGAATCGATTGAGTCGATTCACAACACTGGACTAGGGTCTCCTGGTCAATGCCCACTACGTCATGAGGACCATAATAGGTAGGACACTCGTCCCCGCCGTCGTCTGAAAAATATATCCAGTCAGGATGGAACAAGCATATCTCAACAACAGTTCCCAATAAATGACAAGTGCTATGAAACAATAAATAGAGAGAATATACAGAGTAATCGAATGTACATGGAAATAGCATGGTAACGGTGAAACAGTAAACTAGAGCAAGAACAAGAGAAACTAATCATGGCATGTACAAGAGTCAAGAATCATCTATCTATGTGAGTGAGTACTAGTTTCAACAAGTGACCGGCTTGGAAACTTGCACGGGAATATGGCCTGACTAGTCATACGTGCAATGTATGATTAACACTCACGGGAAAACAATATCATGCACAAGAAATGTATGGTCACATGTCTATACTACTACTCTCCGTCCCGACTGGTAGAGTGGATCCAACCATGACACGTTACGACACAGGATTCTACGAGAAGGTAGCAAGTTTCATCGAGAATCGATGTCCATATATTGCACAAGAACTACAACGGGACTTGCACAAGATACACCAAGATAAACAAAGAATAACATCTCATGTCGGGATCCATAAATACCAATCCGTGTCCAATGTGTCAAAAATCATGAATATCTACACTAGATACAAGAAACATAGTAAATATCATGAATGAAAAATCATCAGAGAATGTACCCGCCTGCAAACTGGTGTGTAGTATCAACGACGTCCGATACGGCGTCCCGAAGACCTAAATAGGCAATATTGTATCAATATGAAGTTTGAGATTGAAAACTAGTCAAACTAGTCAAATTCTAGGTCAGCAGGGCATTTCTAGGTCAGTTGGTCAAATCTAGTCAACTCTAGATCAAACTAGTCCAAATAGTCAATTCTAGGTTGTATTAGCCTATGTCTAAGTTTCTAGGCTTGTAGCTCTTAGTATAGTGTAGGCTCTTTAGGCTATAGCTTTTATACTTGATGATTTCCTAGATAATACCCTATATAGTTGTTACCTTAACTATATATATACCAACCCTCTTCTCTAATCTTATATTTTAACTAATTCAACTTGAACATATATCCTAACTTAATTAACAAAACCCTCACATTCCCAAACATCAAGGTATGCATATATAACATACTCCTATATAATTTACTCATATATATAACCCAATATCCTACCCATGCTATCCCCACTTCAGATGCATAGCCCAAAAGGCAGCACATAGATTATGTATATACATATATATATACATATATATATATATATATATAGTATACTCAAACCTGTAACCACTTATCTGAACTCAAATCAACCATTACATACAAGAGAATAGGACACAACCTAATCTACTGTCCTGATTACCACTGTTACCCCTGCTTCCTATACTGGTAGTAGAGAATGAACAAAGCCCATATCACGTTAGTTGTGAACTGGTCCACAACTCTCAGGTTTGGGGAAAAACTGATGCAAAAGACCAGCCCCAAGCCTGAACATTTCCTCAAGTTATTCTTCTCCCAAACTACACCTCCTATTGGTCAAACATCCTAACAGATATATTGGATACCATTCTATATGTGGGATACACTACTAATAAGACATATATATATATATATATATATATATATATATATATATATATATATATATACTCACCTATGATCCCATCTATAACTGGCACATGGATTTAACCCCAAGCTTCAAGTCTGAACATAACTGAACCAGTTCATATTTCCTCTAATCCCTCTCTTCCTTACTGCTGCAAAGATCCCCCCACAGCAGCTGCCTGCTGTAACTGCTGCTACTTCAAAAACTCGAGCCGCCAAGTCTTCCCCCATGACTGCTGCAAGCTAAAGGAGTAATGCTAGCCCCCAGATCAAAACACTCTCAACCCATTGCTCATGCGTGACCCAATATATCCACACATGCCTATATCTCTCTCCATGTTCTGTGCTTCCAAACCCAAATCCCCTTCCTAAACCCTTGCGTATCCTTTACATTCAATCCCAGGGTCTCCCAAGCCTTCTAACCCATAACCCCCATACTCTAATCCAAAACATCCTTCTTATTGGCAGGTATTAGCCTATATGGCACATATATGTATATATACTTAAACCTATATAGTCACACACACACAAACATATATCCTCAAGTCATGTATATCCCAAAATCCTGCATACTTCAATCCCTTCTGCTGCCTCTGATCTCTGATACTAGATTCCCCAATCTTCACAATCCTACAAATTCATATGTATATATATAAAACACACACATGTATTTGTAAGGTTCAAGCCCTTCAAACCTTGCCACTGATACATGAAACATTTCCCAAATCTGCTGCTAGTGGAGTAGCCGCTGCTACTCACTTGCCCCCAAATCAGTTTACTGATACCACACTAATTGGATTCTCACTAGCCAATCCCAGGAATTACCAAACATATATATATGCCCTATATCATGAGTAAAGTATATGGTATGAAACTATAAGTATAGAGTAAAATGCAATTTATGTATATATACTAGACACCACTACCCAGACCATTGGACACACCCAACCTGTGCACTGATCTGCCAAACAAAACACATACCCACACACTAGCATCACTTCATGACACTCCAACACTCGCCTAGGATACATGGCAGTTCACTATACTCACATATATGACTGAATGCAGTTCCCTTATCCCTCACTATCTACCTACTGCCTCAAGCATTACAAACACTAGATACTTAGGATATCAACTGATACCAAACCCAACCCCTTGGTTGCAGCAACCTGGGAGCCCCCAAGCCCGATCTCTTATCCCCATTCAATTCCCCTTCCTATCCTTGCTACCCTTTTCCTATCAATCCAAACTAACTGATACCATATCAGTCTAAGTCCTCCTCTACTTCACTATTAATGCCCTGCTTCCCAAACTTCTTTTAGGACAGTACACCTCCATGTATCAGTTAGGATAACTGATACGATATCAGTTAATGATTAGATGATATCTCCAACCTCATTTCTTTCCTTCTACTGAACAGGTACCCTGACTGATACCTGAGTGTATCAGGTTACACTCCCACACTAAGCCCAAATTGACCTTGCTGTTGTAGGCAGCAGCACTCACTTCCCCTGTCCATGCCCCCAAATAATTTCCCTTGCTGGTCCCCTCTCAGGTCAGTCTTTGGATTGAACCAAACCCAGTTTTCCCCAATTGGTCTCACTCGATGTATTAACCCAGGTAGCAGTTAGGCTACATCTATACTTATAGTTCAGATAATCCCTGTAGACTGATCACTCCCCATATCCTGCCTGTAGGGGTAGAACAGTGGTACTGCTGTTGTCCAAACAAATTGCCATCACCAGGAACCCAAAATCAATGATACACACATTGAACCTCCCCAATTTACCTTCCCATCTCTTGTAATAGTCAAGCTGACCCTCTAACCTCCAATATGTATATATAGAAACATACAAAACTCAATATGGAATTTACATATATGTGGCACTCACCCTTAATGCTGCTGTAGGCACAAAGTTGCAGGCCTCTCCACACAGCTGCAACTCAAAATTAGGCAAACTATATCTCTTGCCCGAGCCCCCTACCTGCCTGCATTCCCCTTGCCAATGCCAAGTAGGCTGATACCAACACACCCTCTAAAGAGTATCACAAGTCAGTTACCTACTGTCAAATACAAATATATGAGTCATATATATACAAACACCATATGTCAGTCACTTCGAATAACCATATGTATTCCCTTTACCAGCATCAGTATATGTGATGCCACTGAATATATATATATATATATATATATATATATATACACTACAGAGATACATACTCTCCTATAAGATATATTACAATATATATACATTTATACACATATAGACTTTTATATGATACTTAATAGATATATTCACTTATATATATATACCTATTTATATATAGGGGCTCAAATCTCATATGCTAATATATATATATATGGCCAAAGTCTTCATGGAATAATATATATCACAAGTATATGCCAAATCTAATTAGACACACTCACACACATGTATATTAGCCTATAGGACATTTCTACAAACACTTGGTGTATCACCCTCGGATTTCGTACAAGGGTGGCACAAAACCTACCCAAACTTTCAAATGAGGATTCAATAGAGCCTCTAAATCATTCCTAAGGGTTGTCCTTACACATGGGTGAGTTCCTATGGGCTCAATATCAAAATGTAGATTGAAATGACAAGTTTAGAGAGCGATATACTATTGGGAGTGGTTTTCCAATGAACAAACCAAAGGACACGAACCTGACACGAAGTTCCTTAGCAAATGGACTCTTCTCCTTGCTCCTAGCTCCACAATCCTTGTAGGCACCTTCTTCTTGAGAGAATGTGAGAAATGGTGGAGAAAAGAGTGAGATTGAGAGAGAAATCAATGGTGGAAGCTCTCTTTTAGGGAAGAACTCCAAATTTGGAAGGTGGAGGCTTGAAGTGAATGAATGAAGTGCGGAGAGGAGTCCTCAAGCGGCCGGCCATGGTATTTTAGGTTAGGACATTTAATTAGAATGTCTAATAAGCCCTCTAAGTTGTCATTTGGCTCAACAAATGAAATGCAAAGGTTTGGGGTCAATTTGAACAAAGTCCTAATCTCTTAATGAACCAAATGATCATGAATAATTAGTCTAATTGCACTAGCCTAATGAGTTGGTTTGTGGGCTATGTCTTGCTAATTCTTGGGCTCCGGATTAGTGTCTATGCTAATCGGACCACTAATACAAGTCAAAAACTAGACTAGTCTCTAACCTGACTAACTAATCCCAAATAATTCAAACAGATACATCCAATATTCATTATTAATATTCACAATATGGACGATTTATAAAAATGATAAATTTATCCTTATTTGAAAAGCTGGTGGTTACAGGCTCGGGCTATCACTTCGGACTATCCGTCTCGATGCATATTGCACCTACATGCAAACTGATGGTGGGTCAGTATATCAACGTACTGATGATTGTGAACAAAGACTATATCGTCTGAAATGATCACTAATTAATTTAGTGATAAAACATTTCTTTGTGATATGATCTTGCTACTTTTACCTAGGTTCATTTCGTGCAGTACAGAGTCAGATTATGTCTTTTGAAAATACTTTTAAAAAGTCACAATTTATTTCTATTCATTTCAAGCATACAAGGGGACTGTTCATTTCAAGCGCGATGATTATTCATTTTATGTACAATGTGCAATGTATTTCATGAGTCATACTCTATTCTCAGGGACAATAGCAATAGCATTCTTTTCTCTTATTCAAGACATTCTTAGGGTCGGTTACACGCACGATAATTATATCTTTTCTTTTACTGGTTAATATATCAACATACAGGTAATTATGAACAAATGCTACATCATATGAAACTAACACTAATTCATTTAGTGATAAAAAATTTCTTGTGATATGATTTTGCTACTTTTACCTAGGTTCATTTCATACAGTACAGAGTCAGATTACATCTTTTGAAAACACATTCGAAAAGTCACAATTTATTTCTATTCATTTCAAGCATACAAGGGTTCATATCAAGCATGATGACTATTCATTTCATGTACAGTGCGCAACGTGTTTCATGAGTCATACTCTGTTCTTAGGGACAATAGCAATAGCTTTCTTTTCTCTTATTCAAGACATTCTTAGGGTCGGTTACAAGCACGATAATCATATCTTTCTTTTACTGGGACAACATATTCTTTGCAATCGATTGTTTTTGATACAAATCATGATCGAAATATAAGCAACACATATATCACTTTTTTAGTGATTTTTACTATAGTCGATGGTCCATCCCTGCACAAGACAAGAATTAGCATAAACATAATATAACCAACATTGTTTCATGTTCGTCTCTGCATTATTAACTCTTAGCAAAACATTATTGGCATATGCAGACTCGATTGGCAGCTGTGACTCTCTGGTTCAGCATCTGCACCAATCCACACTTATCTATATGATGGTCTATGGGTCTTTTCCCATGTTAGCCGTTGTTACTCTTTGGTTCAGTTCGTCGCTAAGAACTCAGCTATCGACACCCCTTTTCTCCCGGGAGGCCTGATCTTTCCTAGGCTGAGTGATTTAGGCGTCCCATAAATCCATCCGAGAGACAAATTTTACCGTGCACAAGTCGTCCGTAACCAATACATGCTCTAACATTTCTATCAGATGAACAAATTGATCAGATTTTTCAGATAAATGACACGTTCATTTTGTGCCTTAGCAGATGTACGACACGTTCATTTCGTGCCTTCTCTTTTTTCTGTGATCTCAGAGCCGAAGCTGCTACATATTTCTTTTCCTTTGCAACATGTACAAGTCCATCTGTACATGTCAAACATGCCGAACATATTCAATTTAGAAACATGATAACAGAGCTGTACAGATTAAGCATATCAATCTTTCTTTGCAAGTATACGAATTCGGGACATAAAATCAGTCATTAACTTAGCAGGCATCATTCTTACTCTCAGCATGTAGATTATCTCTTTCTTGTTCTTAGCAAAGCAACATGTGAGTTCTCTTATAAGCATACTTATTCGTTGTATTAGCATTTACAGGATTGTCGTCTTGTTATTAGCAACAATATTCATTCAAAAACTCAGATTATTAGGCGTAAAAGAATCATAAAATGAGTATTCGTCCACTCATCCAGATTAATCGTCTTCTATTGTAGAGCCAGCAATCCGATTTTTCTGTTCATCTATTGCCTTCCCGGAGCGGGGTAGTACAACATTTGTCTTCCGAGTGTCAATGTATATATACCCATTGGCATATGCCTAGTAGATCATTCACTCCATTTTTTCATAAACTCTGATTTCTATCATGGTAATAGAGCTTTCCTGAACCCTAATTTTCTAATTTCCCATCCCTATCTCCAAATCTCACCATTCAAAACTCTCGTTAAAGATCCATAAAAAATCCAAATAATCCATTAAAGTTCTCAAAAAAATCTATCAAACTCCAATTCAAAATCCTAAAATTTAAGAAGTATTCTCAGGATCGTCAAATCGAGCCACCGGCCACCATAATTACTCGTCGGAGTTGTCTTCTTCGGTGCGTCAAGTTTTGAACTTCTGTGTATTTCTCTAAGGTCGATTCAGTAATTGTTGAGGATTCTCGTTTATCGTTGAAGCCTCTGGTTCATCATGCACTCTCTGGATTGTTATCGAGCTTGTTATCGAGCCATCTTTAGTTGTCGACGAGGCTTCTTGATTGTTGTTGAGCCATATCCGGTCGTCGACGAGTTTGTTCGAGCATATATCCAGACATGGCAAGGAGCTCGTGACACAGATCGATCGAGTTCTTGCTATTGCCATTGAGTTCATGTTCGCATGTTCTTCCTCTGGTTGATTGATTAGGCCTTTGACCTCTCCTTACGATGTCGTGACACAGATCGATCGAGTTCTTGCTATTGCCATTGAGTTCATGTTCTTCCTCTGGTTGATTGATTAGGCCTTTGACCTCTCCTTACGATGCTTGTGATTTCTCTAGTTTGAAGCTCGAAACCCTACCCTATTTTTTTCGTTTCTGCTGTCGAGTAGATAACAGAAGAAAATCTTTTATTCTTCTTGAAATACATGTATAGACGGTCAAATTTTGATAATTGGATCGTGCTCTAAGCCGATCTGGGCCCTGATTGTATGAACACGTGGTATAATTTGTTCGCTTCGCTCAATTATGAGCTGATCCGAGCCGTTCAGGTCGTATAGAGGCACGTAGTTTCATCCAAGCCATTGCTTCCCCGCACTCATTTTTTTTCCCAGTGTTGTATTCGGAGACCCCTGACCTACTTAACAGTAAACGTACTTTTCTCAGAGTTGTATTTGAGTGGTATTTGTCACGCCCCGACCCGGAATCACCCGAATCATCGTCCTCGCAGGGGGCGTGATGCCGCACGAGCCTGGAGTTGCGCTCGTGCAAGGCGAGATGACAAGTTCCCAAATGGTTATCTTTTGATTCGATATTAACAACGAAAGGAAACAGAGTATACGAAACAATTCTCTTTATTGATATCTGAAACTGAGATTACAATGGCTTTCGATAGCCTAACAGTATATGCCAGATTGGCTACAACACTCAGGTTCTCTCTTGCCCACAAAGGATTTCACCGTTCCATACATCATGCCTTCTATATCTCGGCCGCATCAATCCAGCTGCGTAGTCCGAGCGTCAATGCGATAGCACGCTTCAATGCGCTTCGGCATTCCAAGCCTTAACACGTTCAAGCAACGCTTCGCCGCGAGCAATCCATTTCCTGAACCCTGCATGAAGCTGGTGGGGGATCAGTACGTTCGTCCTCGCATGTACTGAAGCAAAGACCATCTTTCCAAACCGACATTTTAATCTTTATGTTGAATCATGCAACTTAGCTTATGATCTTGCTATGTTCTCCTTAGGGTCAATTTCATGGCATCTTCGAAAGCGTAAAGCAGGTTATCATAGCAGCATGTTATCGAATTGAATAGGCAAACAAACAAGCAATCTCGTGTTTGATTCGTGGCGCGACTTACCAAGTCGACGCACTCGCCCTTGCTCCGACGCAAGGTGAATACGCCGTAATCCTTCCCTGTCATGTTATTGTGCATCTCTAAGCAGGATCTCTATGCGGGACGCATATGCGCCTAGACTTTCAATCCATCGTTCCTTAACTATATGAGGGTTGTTGGCGTATCCGCGCCGGAACGGACTAAAGGAGTTCCTTTCTTTTCTCTCCTTCTTTTCTCTCTATTTGGTTGGGCTGCCCGGCGTTTCACGGGTTGGGTCACCTCCCAAACAACCGAAACGTTCCCGCTACATGCCATCATTTGCGGCTTCTCCCATCTTGTTTAAGGATGTGCGCCTACAAAGATTATCATCCCTCCGCGGCCAAATCGGTTCCGGGGACCTCCGGCATTTAACCGTTTGGGGGGATACCCGTGCACGAGTTATTATCACATTAATCTCGAGCCCATTCCAATCGACCATGCAACGTCCTATCATTCAACAGTTAAATTCAAACAACCAAACATAGTCTTGAGTCCGAGACTCAGACTTATCGTCTCGCATTTCTTCCATTTAGCTTTCTATGTTCTTTCGTTTCGCACTTCGTTTCGATGATTCAATGGCATCGTGCCTCAACTCAATGCTCGTCAACCGAACGACCCGAAGGTCTCGAACACCTTTCGAGGCAACATGTCATATCCGACAGTTCCGCCACATTCATACCGCAACTGTATTCACTTGCAACGAAGCCATCTTTTATTATCCCGTGCACGTAGGCACGTTTCGACCGTACTTCCAATGTTCTACAACTTAGCATTCAATGTTCGGGGCTTGCGCACTAGGGCGCTCGCTTATTGTCTATCAATGTTCTAGCCGTCTAACTCGTGCATCAAAGGCACGGTATGGTTCGTGCACTAAGGCACTTGCCGATTACAGTTATCCCATGTTCTTGCGGCTTGCACACCGAGGCGCTCGCCTTAGCGATATCCAATGTCCCATAGCGACTCGTGCATATTGATGCACGTTTCATTTCAATTGTTCTAACTTAGTGTTCGACTCACACTATGATTTTATCTCCGATCGGCCACGCCCGTGGCGTCGATAGGTTAACTTAGCATACAATGATATATTTGACTTATCGAATGAAGGAGTAAAAAGAAGTCAATCCTCCCACCTTGAGTCGATAGGCCTTCGTCGTTTCGCCGAGCCGATGCGGCTCGATTCTCTAACTTTGTTGCACGGCCACTCTCCTGACTTAGCCATTCGAGCACTTCGTGCTTCATTGAGTTATGCGTCCGATTTGCCTTAGCGTGCCCAAGTCTCGGCCCATCGTAAGGCGACGATTTGATTTCGCGGACCCCTTACTAAATATTGCAAAAGATCGACCTCTAATATTTTTCCGTCAAAGTATAACCTGCACACGAAACCAACTAAAATCAATACTTCAACGATTCGGACTTGCGCCTTGGTCGATTCGATTTCTTAGAATCTTCGAGCCGATTCAACGCACTCATCCTTCGGGGCAACGCGGCGCTTCGCATCGATTCAACTCGATGCATTCTTTCGGGGCAAGGCAACTCTTCGCATCGACAAAGTTGATGCGTTGCTCGGGACAACGTAACTCGCCTATCGATTTGCATCGATACATTTTATTCGGTCCACGCGACTCGTTGAGTCAACGCTTCAGCGTAATGCGCCGTGCAGAGCGGGGCATTACAGAATATACCACTCAAAACAAGGTTCGTCCTCGAACCAAAACCAACACTCTAAGTGTTTTATAGACCGTATCACGATCTCGTCCCACCAACATTGTTCAATCTCACACTATCTTGCAAGCTTTCATTTTAACATTTCAAGTCTTCCCTGCAGCTCGATTTGAATTTTGTATACAACTCGATTTGGATCCATACCTATATTTAAGGCGTCCCTAAGATATATGTATTTCGACCGAGTCCAGCCGTAGCAAATTGGAACAAAGCTGACAGGTAAATTTCAATCCTATGCTTGCCATCTCGTACTCTCGATCGGACTTATCCTTAGCAACCGTTCTCGAAATTTCACCGCATACATATATTCGACACATACGTGATTCATTCAATAAAGTCACTGCACGCGACGCGATTCAAAATCGCCTTTCTCATTTCGTATGTTTTATCGGGACTATCAATTCTACGCGTCGCGTCAAGTCGTCGCGCATCCGATCGCAACGATCCTCCGCAACGCCTTGCGTTCGAAGTTGCCACTCAACTATTTTCGAAGTCTGGCTATGCACTTATCTCGATACATTTTCCTTTGTTGACTTGCAAATGCATCAACATTTAGGGCTACGCCCGCTAGGTTACTTACATAGTCCTCGTGCTTAGATTCTCTCGACGCAAGTTTAAATTGACATTGCACAAAGGCCACAATCTATCCGACACGAAAGTTTACATCAAGGCGACGGTGCTCAAGGCAACGATCGCCTTAGCACGAAGGTCTTTACGACGCGTCTTACGTTCAACTTCCTAACGAGTAGGAATTTACTAGCCAAATTCCCAACTTATCCATCTCGCAACATCGAATACAAGTTCGATTCACGCAAGCTCAATTGCAAGGTGAATCCGAATCTAACGACATGACTCATAAGTCATTCCCTTATCATTCCTTCTCGTGTATAGCACGTTTCTCGCAATCGCCTATCCGAATCACCAAGTCCGTTGGTGAATTCTAGTTCGACCGTCGACCAACATAACCATTCAAGTATTCATCCGACGAATACTCAAAATCTAACTAAATCATTCTCAATCGAAAGCTGTTCCAACAATTCTCGATCGTCTAGACTTATCGTCAACATGCACCGTGTTATATTTGTTATCGGTGCAATCTCATATGCGATATCACATGGGTCATCTTACGGTCTGCAGCATTCAATTTGATTTGGCGGTCAAGTCTTCTAGGGTCAGCTGTCCCGAAGCTACGCTCGATAATTGTAGATCATCACCGAAGGACAGTTTACTACGAACCATGCTATATCTTATTTCGGAGCCAACTCACGTTCCGACGATTCTATGCGACTACCCAATTTCAGACAAAACCATTTCTATCAGCGCAACTGATGCGCAACTATCCTCTGAGTCAAGTCATGCACTGCCGTCGATGATTCCGCAATTTACGAAACATCTATTCGCATCAAGTTCGAGTCTATCTTATTCACGGGTCGACACACGAGATGCTATACGCATCGAGCAATCGTCGATGACTTATAGTCTCGTCTTGATTAATCACAAAATTTACGATCAACCAAGTTCGTTCATTCTCGTATCCTTACAAAATTTTGATAGCGCAGGGCGCACTCCATTTTGTATTCTCACCTCGTGCTTACGTTTCCTTGCATATCGATCTTGATAGTTCATATCAATTTCGATAGCAAGAGGGTCGACTTCGAATCCGTTTTAACGTCAACTTAACTCGCATCGCATACATCCAAGTTCGCAACAAACTTTTCCATACGCATCAACTCATTTTTCGATTCGCCGCATCCCGCTATACTTTGATCGCGTAACCGAGTTACCGATTATCCAACATCGTGCCCTCGAGTTATACAATCTCGTCCTCTAAGTTTTGCGTGTTTTCAGTCGTACTCAATTGAGTTTTGCCGTAACGTAACCAATTATTTCTTAGGCACGATTTCTCACGTCAACCAACTTTCTTACCGAAGTCGCACAACGTGCGATTCAATTTCAATGTTTGTAACGCCTAACATTTCTATCGAAATCGCAAGTCGTACGATTCGATTCGTCTCGCCCAACATTTCTACCGAGATCGTAAGTCGTGCAACTCATTTGTAAGCTCGAGTATTCCTTTTCCGTCGATCCGATTATTGCGTCAAGGCATAATCGTTTCGCTAGTCTCGGTCGTCCGACCGACTGATCATTCTCGTCCGACATATCGTTCATTGATACGAGTCTCGCCTTATCGTCCCAACCGAATTTCGAAGAACACTTGCATCAACATATCGCCATACAAATTTTCAATCGAGTCTCGGTACTCCCCCGTCCGTTGCGGACAAACTTTTCGCAATTCTCACAAAGCGTCGATGCAATTTATCGCACAAGTGATATACCATATACCACTCGAAATCGAGTCATTCATCGCCTACGTGGTATGGCATATACCACTCGGAATCAAGTCATTTCCCTCGCGTTACACTTAGTATAAACCGACAATCTCTTCCGACTCACGATTTCCGCAGTGATCGTGCTTGATCACAACCGTAACTTTGATTCTATCAAATCCGACGCAACTCGGTCAATATTCTCGTTTGCCAACATAAGTTTGGTGTGCAACCGAACGATTCGTTCTATCGATTTACGATTTTAATTCTTTTCTTACGTTGCATCTCGTGCAACAATTTATTTAGATACGCGTTGCACCCCGTGCAACAAATTTTACTTTTGATACGCATTGCACATCGTGCTACGATTTATTTCCGACACTTTCATTTCACTTTGTACAACGATTCATTTCCAATTTCCTTTGCACTTCGTGCAACGATTAATTTGATATGCGTTGCACCACGTGCAATAATTTTTACTTTCAATACGCGTTGCACATCGTGCAACGATCATTTCCGACATTTACCGCACCTCGTGCAACGAATTACTCTCGACTTTCCAAGTCGATGCACAATCCGTTTTAACACATTCGGTATTGGCTTATCACTTCTCACTTTCATTTTAACGCATATTCACATTAACTCGCTGCACTTCGTGCATCATTTTATTTCTCATTCAACATGTTACATTGCGACAATATCTCAAATCGTATTTCACAATTTGTTGCGCTTGCAGCAACTAACATCTTTACGGCTCCTTTGCATTCAATGCAATATACCCCTCGCAACTTTCTTAGCAAACATCGTGTAATTTCCAAAACACATGCGGCAAAATTACACGATTGTATTAGACTTATTGTATGGAACATCCAGTGCGGCATCGAGTAGAGTCAAGAGTGATATCAAGTGGAGGTGGGCAACTTTTCGAATTGTAATGAAGCGAGCGTCCAGAGGAAATTGAGCCTAGAGCTCTGATACCAATTTGTCACGCCCCGACCCGGAATCACCCGAATCATCGTCCTCGCAGGGGGCGTGATGCCGCACGAGCCTGGAGTTGCGCTCGTGCAAGGCGAGATGACAAGTTCCCAAATGGTTATCTTTTGATTCGATATTAACAACGAAAGGAAACAGAGTATACGAAACAATTCTCTTTATTGATATCTGAAACTGAGATTACAATGGCTTTCGATAGCCTAAGAGTATATGCCAGATTGGCTACAACACTCAGGTTCTCTCTTGTCCACAAAGGATTTCACCGTTCCATACATCATGCCTTCTATATCTCGGCCGCATCAATCCAGCTGCGTAGTCCGAACGTCAATGCGATAGCACGCTTCAATGCGCTTCGGCATTTCAAGCCTTAACACGTTCAAGCAACGCTTCGCCGCGAGCAATCCATTCCCTGCACCCTGCATGAAGCTGGTGGGGGATCAGTACGTTCGTCCTCGCATGTACTGAAGCAAAGACCATCTTTCCAAACCGACATTTTAATCTTTATGTTGAATCATGCAACTTAGCTTATGATCTTGCTATGTTCTCCTTAGGGTCAATTTCATGGCATCTTCGAAAGCGTAAAGCAGGTTATCATAGCAGCATGTTATCGAATTGAATAGGCAAACAAACAAACAATCTCGTGTTTGATTCGTGGCGCGACTTACCAAGTCGACGCACTCGCCCTTGCTCCGACGCAAGGTGAATACGCCGTAATCCTTCCCTGTCATGTTATTGTGCATCTCTAAGCAGGATCTCTATGCGGGACGCATATGCGCCTACACTTTCAATCCATCGTTCCTTAACTATATGAGGGTCGTTGGCGTATCCGTGCCGGAATGGACTAAAGGAGTTCCTTTCTTTTCTCTCCTTCTTTTCTCTCTATTTGGTTGGGCTGCCCGGCGTTTCACGGGTTGGATCACCTCCCAAACAACCGAAACGTTCCCGCTACATGCCATCATTTGCGGCTTCTCCCATCTTGTTTAAGGATGTGCGCCTACAAAGATTATCATCCCTCCGCGGCCAAATCGGTTCCGGGGACCTCCGGCATTTAACCGTTTGGGGGGATACTCGTGCACGAGTTATTATCACATTAATCTCGAGCCCATTCCAATCGACCATGCAACGCCCTACCATTCAACAGTTAAATTCAAACAACCAAACATAGTCTTGAGTCCGAGACTCAGACTTATCGTCTCGCATTTCTTCCATTTAGCTTTCTATGTTCTTTCGTTTCGCACTTCGTTTCGATGATTCAATGGCATCGTGCCTCAACTCAATGCTCGTCAACCGAACGACCCGAAGGTCTCGAACACCTTTCGAGGCAACATGTCATATCCGACAGTTCCGCCACATTCATACCGCAACTGTATTCTCTCGCAACGAAGCCATCTTTTATTATCCCGTGCACGTAGGCACGTTTCGACCGTACTTCCAATGTTCTACAACTTAGCATTCAATGTTCGGGGCTTGCGCGCTAGGGCGCTCGCTTATTGTCTTTCAATGTTCTAGCCGTCTAACTCGTGCATCAAAGGCACGGTATGGTTCGTGCACTAAGGCACTTGCCGATTACAGTTATCCCATGTTCTTGCGGCTTGCGCACCGAGGCGCTCGCCTTAGCGATATCCAATGTCCCATAGCGACTCGTGCATATTGATGCACGTTTTATTTCAATTGTTCTAACTTAGTGTTCGACTCACACTATGATTTTATCTCCGATCGGCCACGTCCGTGGCGTCGATAGGTTAACTTAGCATACAATGATATATTTGACTTATCGAATGAAGGAGTAAAAAGAAGTCAATCCTCCCACCTTGAGTCGATAGGCCTTCGTCGTTTCGCCGAGCCGATGCGGCTCGATTCCCTAACTTTGTTGCACGGCCACTCTCCTGACTTAGCCATTCGAGCACTTCGTGCTTCATTGAGTTATGCGTCCGATTTGCCTTAGCGTGCCCAAGTCTCGGCCCATCGTAAGGCGACGATTTGATTTCGCGGACCCCTTACTAAATATTGCAAAAGATCGACCTCTAATATTTTCCCGTCAAAGTATAACCTGCACACGAAACCAACTAAAATCAATACTTCAACGATTCGGACTTGCGCCTTGGTCGATTCGATTTCTTAGAATCTTCGAGCCGATTCAACGCACTCATCCTTCGGGGCAACGCGGCGCTTCGCATCGATTCAACTCGATGCATTCTTTCGGGGCAAGGCAACTCTTCGCATCGACAAAGTTGATGCGTTGCTCGGGACAACGTAACTCGCCTATCGATTTGCATCGATACATTTTATTCGGTCCACGCGACTCGTTGAGTCAACGCTTCAGCGTAATGCGCCGTGCAGAGCGGGGCATTACAGTATTATCAAGGGCCCACTTGTCTGTCTTTGTTGTACTTTTTGAGGTGATTTTTTGTGCACCCACATTTACACTAATTAGTGCACTATGGCTTGCTTATCTACGATGTGTCGTTTTCTAGACTTCAATTGTTGTGCTTTGGTGTTTAGGAAACTTCTCTACAAAGAAATCTAACACCGTGTACTGGGTGTATTCATGGTCGTCATGTTACTAGTTTTTTTTCTTTTGGTGGGTCTGTTTCTGCTTCTCCTTTTGACCTTGTTCATTTTGATATTTAACTTTGTTCATTTGTTGAATATGATTCTTGAGTCACTTGGCTTTTCTTATTTATTTATTTTACTAAATCTGAGAGTTTTTTTTTTGAAGTATTTGAGTTTGCGAATGTGGTTGAACCCATTTTTCTTGCAAAATGAAGATGCTTTGTTTAGATTCAGGAGAGACTACAAATTACATCAACTATGTGATTATCCCCATGCACATTAGCAGAATGGGCTAGCAGGGCGTTGTCATAGACATATTCTTGATGTCACTAGGTTTGTTCTTCTGTCTGCTTTTTGCAATGTTCTGTTCTAGGTGCTTTTGTCCAAGTTCAATTCTGAGCAAAGTTCTGTTTACTAGTGTGTTTATGATCCTATTACCAAAACATCTTTGCATCTCTTGTCATATCATTTTTTGTGGAGTGTAACTTACTATGCTTTACCACATCCTCTAGTCCCTTTACTATTATTCACGTCTGAGGAACTTAATTTTCCCGATATCAAGACCACATTAACACCTACTTCACATCACCCCATGTTTTGCATGTTCCACCAGCTTCACCTACTCTGTCTGTCTGTCTGTCCATTATTTATGTTTATCAGTGTCGTAATCATCCCACTATTACTGCTGAATATATTGTACCACATGTCCTCGTGGATCATGTACCACCTATTGTACTACCCTTGCGTCGCTCCACTTGTCCGCATTGCTAGCCTGATCGATAGGCACTTTTTACCACATTGACGCAAGCACTGAAATCTATCGAAAACATTCACGAAAATGCATTCATAAAATCAAAGCCAAAGGAGCAAGTGCGACACAAAAAACAGAGCAACATGAGGTCTCTCCCGACTCAGCCGCAGAGTCTATCATCGAGGCGCAACATGCTGAATATGGGACTTGATTCCGAAGAAGCCATTCCATAACGAGGAAAATGATCTTAATTCAATCGGTCCCGACCAATCGATAGCGGCAATGTTTCATAACTGCGTTCCCCGCATCGCAACAGTGACCGGGGCACGAAGTTGGGACATGGCACTACAACGACCCGACTTGGAGAAATGACACCCAAATATATATATATATATATATATATATATATATATATATATATATATATATATATCAAATGACCTCTAGCCTAATGGTTAAGAGAGATGCATGCGGCCCGAGTGGTCAGGAGATCGATTCAGCGTTCGCCACAATTATCTTCTTTCAAAAATAAATAAATAAATTATATATATATATATATATATATATATATATATATATATATATATTCCGCATCGTATCCGTGTCCTTATCCGTAATTGTGCAACATAGTTAATGGTATCCGTGTCCTTATCCGTAATTGTGCAACATAGTTAATGATGTACATGTCGTTAGTCAGTTGTTTTTGCGCTCTGTACTACACATTATGCTGCTATGTTGCAGATTCTTTGCTATATAGGGGCATCAACAATAGATCATTGTTCTTCTTGAACCACTTCGTCCTTAGATTTTCGTGCTTATTTTTATGCTGATTGGACTGGTGATTATACTGATAGGTGATACACTTGAGTTTTGTGTGTTTCTTGGTAATTTTTTGATTTTTTGGAAATTAGAGAAATGTGGTGTGGTTTGCTGACCTTGTGATAAGGCTGAGTATCAGACTATGGCTATTACTACTGTTGAGAGCACTTGGCTTCATTGGCTTATAACTTATATGGGTCTTACTGTTTCTAGTCCTACTCCGTTGGCTTTGGGGGGCTTGTAGAGATTATAGGGAGTTTAGTCCCAACCTCGGTTGGAGATTTGCCTCCCCGAGTGTTATTTTATATATATTACCATTGGCATATGCCTAATAGATAGTTCACTCCATTCTTCCTGAACTCTGATTTCTATTAGTCCTTTACTAAGAAGGGAACTCTATTTTAACCAGAATCTATTTCTCTTGCTTGTAATGTAGTTGATGCAACTTTGAACATCTTGCCTCTTGGTTTAAATGATCATAAAAGACAACAGAATAATGGAGAATGAGTGTATTGTATTGAATTGTTGATGTTAGGAAAGAAAATATATATATGAAGTCCTTGTATAGGAGAACATGGAAAAATACATACAGGATCAAGGCTGCTATGGGACTGCTATAGAGTGGTGGTAGGCATGTGGAAGCACAGTACATATTGTTAGTGCCGGGGCACAATTTTTTCGATAGAAAACTGAGAAAATGAAACAATTGTAAAGACAACGTTTCAACGCAACACTTCAGGGAAGGTGCGTAACAGAGATCTTTGGAGGATTCTGGTAAACGAAGATCTTAAAAAAGATTTCGTTACAGCTACCGAATGACGTACTTCTAAAAAGAATGTACTAATCCGAATTTCTAGCAGTAGCGAAAATGACAGGCGATAGATGGAAAATCTCCTACTGGGGTGAATGATCACCGTTGCTCAAAGCTATATTCGCCCCACACGAATAGCTTCCAGGAACCAGCAAGTTCGTCGGAGAACTTTGGAAAGCAACGCTGGTGCAAAGCTTCTCTTCTCTCTCACAGCTTCTGTTTACTTGTGTTAAGAAACACTTATAAACTTTCGTAACTCTTTGTATATGCCTGTGTTATTGTCTGTGAGAAGAAGAGACCTTTTATAGGCCCGAGTAGCAACTGTCCGGTTAGCACCACATTCGGGACGTGGTAAAAATCACTCCGAACGTGCAGTAACAGCTCAGATCATGCACATGCACGATCTGAAGCAAGTTGTGCACCTCGCGCACCCAGCGCACCTTGTACACCACGCGCTGAACGCGCACTGAGCCACTTGCGCCACCTGCGCGCTGCGTACCCTGTGCCACCTGCGCAACTGGGTGCGCACCTGTGCGCACAACTGGTTGCGCCACTGGACGCACACCTGGTCGCGCAACCTGGGCCGCGCAACCTGGCAGCGCACCTGGCCGCGCAACCTGGCAGTGCATCTGGCCGCGCACCTGAGCCCGAGTCCGTGTCCGTGAGCCCGAGTCCGTGTCCGAGTCCGAGTCCGAGTCAAAGTGCGCCAACAAAACGCCACATCACGCCTCATGAGCCCGAGTCCGTGTCCGAGTCCGAGTCGCTAAGCCCCTACGGGACTTGGCTCCAATGGAAATAAATTTTCCAAGAGCAAAAAGCATGAATGCTTTCAATTGTTTATTTAGCCTCTTTTCCATTAGAAAAATAACACCACATGGCACACCCATGTGCACCTCCACACCACATGTGCATCTCTAAAAGAGCATAGCTAATATATAGAGATACAACTCTTTTGGCCTAGCCGATGTGAGACTAAAGTTCCAATGTATAAAGGCCAAAACCCAACACATATTGAGGCCTGCAATCCTCTGAATGTCAAGATTGAACACTGAATGCTAATAATAGAGAATGGTTGTTAACAAGTGGTTTAAGATAAAGCCACATAAACCAGCATCCAATTTTAATGTTAAAATGGAGTTAGTGGATAAATCATGCATTAATAGTTGTAGTCTTCTTTTCTTTCACGTTGTACTTATGGTGATGTATATGATTGTAGGTTTGCTCTTTTCGGCAATTTTTCAATCCAGTATAGAAAGATGATTACTACACACTAACACATGGTTTCCTTAAAGTAAGGCACCTTGAAGACCAAGTGGTTAACACGAGAAAATTACTTTGTTAATCAACTCTTTTGTTGTCCAAGATGTTCATTTTAACAATGCTGTCAAGTTTGATTTCCACAAGTTTATAATGCAATCTTGGGCTCATGACTTTGTGGTGGTAGTCGCATTTAGAAATGTTAGTTGCTCTTTCTACTATCAAATTTCTTAGTCATTTACTTTTTTTATCTGAAGTTATTTTCTTAGATTTCACACAGTTAAATCTTTATACCATTTCATAATCATTGCAGCCTATGGATCTGGATATATGCCATGGTCTTCATATTTTTCACTGTTTTGGGTAAAATACAACATTGCTGGCGACGATATGCTACATTTTGTTAGAAGAAAGTTTTTTTTTTTCCTTCTAAAACAAGTATTTGAAAATCAAGTATTATATCGTCTTCTTCATTCCTAACTCCATGCCCATAACCTCAATACATGCTATCATAATCATTGTTCTCTTTTTCAATATTACCATTGAAGTCGTCTCAATTATATAAGTTTCCACCTCCGGATACTCATTGAATCAAACTATCCATATGCTACTAAAATTCATTTTTCGTATTTTCATACAGTCCTATTTTCGGGTACATATTCGTTAACAACATCCTTCCATATTACTAACTTAATTAATATTTATCATATCTCGTATACTTTTTACATCTAAAATGCTATTCATTAATATTTAGCCACACATATACTTTTTACATCTAAAATGCTATTCGTTAATGATTTACCTCATTTCTATGTCAGGTGTTGCATTCCAAATTCTACAACTACTAGCATCAATTTACAACGATTTTTCACCTACACACTTTGTTTATTGTAGGCAAACAATATTACTTTTCCTCCTAATCAATGTAGTCACTAACTCTATTCCATTTTTGTTAATGTTTAATGTTCTAAGTAGCTAGTTCCACTCTCATGCACCAATCTCTTACATCATTACTTTCTATAATTGTAGTCCCTTGTATATTTGTCACCACCGTAGCGAGATGAGGTGTCACGTTGGAGAATGTTCTAGTCCATTCTTGCTCAATTGACATATTAAATCGGGGTGGTATTGATGCATTCATAGTTGCCTTATAAAAAAAACTTTCAATTTCAAAGGCATCTACTACGTACTCCAAAACAGGGCTGAACCAGGGGTAAGCCAGACAAAACAGACTTGAGACTTGGGCAACCCCTTCATAGGACAGCCTCGAGGCTATTTGTTTTTCTTAGACCCAAACCAAACTCATCTTAAACCTATATCTACATCAATAAGAATCAAGGGGCAACCAAAATTACCTCCGGCTAGGACAACCCAACCCCCCGGGTCGGCCATGCTCCAAAAGCACTTCTCCATTTCAACTATATTGTTACTATTATAGGCATTACATCCTTCTGAATCTCTCTGTCATGATGAATAAATGATCATAAATAGCAAAAATTGTCACTTTTAGGTATCCCTTGTCCATTTATACATACTCCTGCTTCATTTTTCTGTCTTTTGATTGAAATATCATTTAATATACTCTATTTTGTCCAACTAATTTAAAATCTTTAGATTGCTCTCTCTACATCTCTATGTTAGCATCTAATCATTCTCTACTCTTATCGACTAATAACATAATATCATCAACAAATATCATACACCATGTAACCTCCTCTTGGATTTACCTAGTAATCTCATTCATAACTAAAGTGAAAAGGCTTAATAGAGATCCTTGATACAAGTCAACCATAATAGAATTTTTTTACTATTACAACGATTCACACGGTTCTCATGACTCCACCATACATATCCTAATAGTTTCAATATAGCTACTAGGGACATATTTCTTCTCCAAAGTCTACCACAATAACTCTCTAGGAACTCTATCATAAGCTTTCTTTAAATCAATAAAAATCATATATAAATCTTTTTTTATCTAAATATCTTCATTAATCTTCTTAATAAGTAAATATCTTGCATAATATACCTTCCGACATAAATCCAAATTGATTATCTGAAACTCTAGTTTCTTTTCTTAATTTTTTTTTCTCAAAGTACACTTTCTCGTAGTTTAATGGTGCGGCTCATAAGATTAATTCCTCGATTGTTGTTAAAACTATGTATATCACCCATTATTTTTTATATATAGGTACTATAATACTAGTTTATTCATCATGTATTTCCTTAGTCATTAGAATTTAGTTAAGTAAATTAGTAAGTCATATCAATCATTTTTCACCTAGGCATTTTTAAACCTCGATAGTAATACCATCGGGCCATACCACTTATCTACTTTTCGTCATCCCAGCTAACTTCTACAATTCTAATTTTACAATAATAGCAATAAGACCTATCACGAACTAACTTTGTATCTAGACTAAACCCTTCCAAGTTGCTCTCATTAAGTAACTTGTAAAAAAAAACAACTCCTCCACCTCTCATTAAAATTAGTTCTCTTGATGGTACCTTTTGGTCTTCATTCTCAATACATTTAATATTACCTAGGTCTCTACTCTTCCGTTCCCCACTCTTAGCAAACCTGTATATGCATTTTGTCCCTCATTACTTTCTAACCTACTATATAAATAATCATAGACCTTAGATTTATCTTCATCGACTCCTTTCTTACCTTTCTTTTTTGTTAGTCTATATCTCTCAAAGTTTTCTTCATTTTACACTTTTTTCACTCTAATTTATAGGCAATTCTTTTTACCATAATGACCTTTTGGACTTCCTCGTTCCACTGCAAACTTTCTTCAGAAATTCAAGAATTGCCTTTAGAAACTCCTAAAATCTCTTTTGCTACTCTATTAATGCCCATATTACCTCACATAACATTATAATTTTTTCTATGTTCCATCTTTAATCCTTTCTCACTTTGTCTTTAAATAGTGCTTCGTTCTCGACCTCTTCTGTATTCTACCCCTTTTTGTCCATTTACTAGTTGTAATATCTAAGACCATCAGCCTATGTTGAGCGTTTAAGCTCTCTCATGGTATAACTTGCAATGATTACATGCTAAACTATCAACCTTTTTAGTAAGATGGTAATCTATTTGACTAAAACAGATTTGCTCTCTTCCTAAAACAAGTATTTGCTACTATTTGGTCATGTAACATTGCAAAATCAAGGATCTTATCGTCTCCTTGTTCCTAACTCCATATCTAGAACCTTCCATGCATGCTATTATAATCATTGTTCTCATTTTCAACATGACCATTTAAGTCTCCTCAAATATATAACTTTTCTCCTCTAGATACTTCTTAAATCAAACTATCCATATTTTTCTAATCTATGTTGTATTTTTATGTAATTTTACTTGAGGTGCATATGCACTAATAACATTATTAACACCCCTAGTACTAAATTAATATTATCACATCACCTATTTCTTTTATATCTACATTTATTCACAAGTATTCCAATCCCATTTCTATGTATCTTTCTCTTGTATGCCAAATTTTAAATCCAATGGTATCTCACCTATCCACTTACTTTCATGTAGGCAAACTATATTAATCTTCCTCCTAATCATTGTATCCGCTAACTCCATTCCCTTTCCCATTATTGTCCCTATCTTCTAAGTAACTAATTTAATCCTATTCTCATGCATCAACTTCTTTCTTACCCCCTAAATGGAAAATTTGATCAAGATATCTGAAAATTGCAAATTCTTGATCTGCCACTACATCTGAAAATTCAATATATAAAGAATTAGATGTTATTTTTTGATGGACTAGATGGTTTTTCCATTTAAACTTTTCTTTCATGCAGAATTCCGCAAACAATACTGGGTCTGCTTTGTACTCTTAGTGGTGAGGCCACTCAACCCAGTCAGTTCCTTAGCTGGTCAGAGATGGATCTTATTATTGTGGCAGATTCTCTCTGTTGTAGGAGCAAAGCTAGAAGTTATCATCACAACAATGTGCCTCAAGAGTAGCCATGGCATCGGCAGCGGCATTGTTCCTGGGACTGTTAATTCTGTTATACCAGACAATAACCTATTCTGGTTCAATAAGCCTCAGTTTATTCTTCACATTATCCAATTCATTCTAGTGCAGGTAAACTCTCTTAGTTAATATTCTGGATGATTGCTCTAGTTTAGATGTCGTACTTAATAAAGCCAATACTGTGCATTCTTGTTCTCCTTTGCAGAATTCCTTTCACCTGGCATTCTTAATTTGGTCATGGGTGGGTATCTGAGATGCAGTATTACTTCGAACATTATACTCGCTCAAACATGGACGCTAACCCCAGCTTAAACACAGTACAATTTTAGAATACGATCTTGCTTCCATAGTCAAGTGGATGATATCGCCTCAACTATTTGTGGTAGGATTGGTTGTCCAATATCTGTGTGCTTATGTCACGCTACCTCTATATGCCCTGGTAACTCAGGTAATATTCAATGAACTCCTTGAAAATGAGTAGATTCTCAAGTACAGATAGCACCCAGTGGCACCATATTTTAGTATTTTACTGCATTTAAGAACTAGGTAAGCTGGAATCTTTTGTTTGAGATAAGGACAGTCGTTAGTTAGCAATCATCCCTGTCTTGGACTACTAGCACCAAGACCTCCTCTCCTTCCCATTTTTATTTTGACTGAGCTGGGATTTGAACCCACGCCCACTCCTCCCTTCCCTACTAGTGTCACCACTAGATCACCCCTTGGTGGCGGCAAAGCCGGAACCGTTACTACTATGCTGTCCGTGATTATATAGTTAACATATCAAGCTAAATTTATTTGTTTATGTGAGAAAAATAAGATGATACGAATGTCAGATGAGAGCTACCTCCATCTTTTGAACTATCTAAGGATTAACAGAGCTTCCATCAATGGACCCTTAGAGTTTCCAGTTGAATTCCCCCCTCTCCAGAAGTTAAAATAAGAAATCGAATTTGTATAGAAGAGCTATTTCACTTGCAGAAGATTTGTAGATTATCTGGCAAATTTATATATGAGATTAACCAAAGTATTCTTGGTTTGTTCTCTCAGATGGGCTCTTCAATGAAGACCTCATTTTTTCTCAGACCACGTCATTCAAGGCTTAAAGAAGTGGGGCATAAGACAGCAAAGAAAAACCTAGAGGAGGAGAAGAGCATTAGCCTTTCACGTTCTTCAACAATTGGTTCGACATCTGTGACCATTGAAGAAAGATCGCCATCCAATACCAGAAAGCGCAGTCTACAGGAACTGAAATATCCGTCGAGAAGACTTGATTTCTCGCCCTCTCTAAGCACAAAATTAGCAGCTTCATCCTCCATTTGGAGCAGACGTATAGTACAAAAAATGAAGCATCCGTCGGAAAAACAAAGAAGCCTCGACTTGTATGATTACAGAGGAAGCTTCAACATCCTTTAAGAGTGCCTATCCAAGAATTCAACTTTCCTTCCGGGAGGCTGCAACTTCTGGAGGTACAAAAAGTAGTGGAAGAGATTATCCAAAGCGGTGGGAACAGCATACCATATAATGGTGACCTCTCTTTCACGTTGTGAAGGAATCAATCGAGGGTAGGCTGAGGCAACCTTGATGGAATTGGCGTGGTATGTGTTTTACAAACACTCTGATTATATAGAACCTGCAGTGCCCAAGGAGCTGGCTACTGTCCATTGTCCATTCTGATCCATTCTCCCATGATACATAAGGAAGCTCTAGTGATTCTTGGTTAAAGAATCTGAAAAGGACTTGGAGAATATATGCAGTGTACTTCCTTTGTTATAAAATATTTGTTAAACCTAATATAATGATTTTCTTTCAATATAGACTGACAAGTCCTGAATGTAATATAAGCATTTCGAAAATAAAGTAAATAGTACAAGACGATATAGATAATAAAGATGTTGGAACAGATCACATCAATATCCAGTGTAGCTAAATTGAGCTGATGGTGGGTTTCTGGTTTCTATAATTAGACTGGTGTTAGCAGGATAAAAGAAAACCCTTAATTAGTTCCTAATATAATATTAGCTTGATGTCAGCCTGCTATTTGCATCGGTTTAATTAACATGTCATGTCAAGGTACGAGATGAGATGAGAAGAAGCGACTGATCCCATCAGGTTTGGTAACTTTGGCTTTGGATGTGCAAGAGAGAAATACTTAATTTATTCGTTAAACCCACATGCTCTCATTACCAAATTGAGGAGATGTTTGAAGTTATTATGGTCTCATCGTCATATGCATATCCTTCTTAAGAGCGAAAGGGGCTGGATCCACTTGTTACTATTTATTTATTTAAAATGTAGGTTATCTAGCTAGCATGTTGAAGGCATACATCACCTGCAGGTTTTTTTTTTTTTCTCTTTATTTTAATGCGAGTGCTCATCTCGATCCTGACCTTGTTCACTATAAAATAAGTAAGAAAACTGAATCATGGTTATATCAGTTTTAATTTAGAGTGAGGAGGAACGCCAAGTTGGTGCTGGACTTGGAGCTCGTTTCACAATAAATATGTATATATTCTTGAAGAAGTAAAGCATGCAGATGTGTCGTCGGAGCTGCCTTGTTAGAGTACTTATGATGATAGCAAGCAGTTCAGTTGAAATTAAAATCGGCTCGAGATAAGGATGGATGAGATGCATGTCAAATTAATGTGAGGAGGATTGTTCGACTACGGATCCATGGAATGCATATATATATATATATATATATATATATATATATATATATATATATATATATTTTGGAAAAAGGTAAATTTTATTTCAAAGAAAAGTCATAATCTTACAACATACAATCTGAGTGGGACTCCCACTCATCAATTCTCCATAGCATTTACATCAAACTCGATGTTATGGAGAATGCCAACCGGAGGTGTGACCAGCCCCTCAAAGATCCGACGGTTTCGCTTCCGCCATACATGCCAAACCGAAGCAGCCAGACGAACTCTGGCTGTTCGGAACCAGTCCTGCCCTCGGCCCCTGCTATCCCGGATCACCGTGATGATGTCCCCAATACATTTCCCGGAGGCGCACACTCCCAATACACGACTCTGCTCCGACCAGATCTGCCATGCCTGAGTGCACTCGAAGAAGATATGCTTTATAGATTCAGGCTCCAAACAGCAAAGCACACACTTGGGATCCGGAACCGGCACTCCAAATGAACTCAGACAATCCCTAGTCAAGAGGCGGCCCAGTAGAAGCTTGTAAACACACAACTGCATCTTCCTGGCCAAACCCTTGCACCAAACGAACTCGTAATCAGAACTCAGAGGAAAAGTGCGCCGGATAAGGTTGTAGCAGCTACGGAATTAGAACACCCCACTTCCTGAAGATGCTTCAGTCGGCTTCCAAATCCACCGATCCGCAGGCAAAGTCGGATCAATGACTGTAGACATAATAATCCCATGCAGCTCCTCAGTGAACCGATAAGATTCCAGCCTCCACTCCCCATTTCGTATGATGCGACTACACGTCAGACCACGCCTGTCCTCCTGATGAGTCGGGGCTCCCCTGATGTCCAACAGCGACTGCCGATCTATCCAAGGGTCCCGCCAGAGGTCCGTACCCGACCCATCCTTCATGACCCTCCAGATAGCAGACTTGAGCACTCCCATGTGTCTCAAGACAGTCTTGAACGTGACTGAATGGTTGTTATCAGTAGAACACGTCCAAAAGTTGTCATGCTTCACGTATCTGCTATGCATCCAGTCCGTCCAGAGAGACCCCCCGCTGATGAATCTCCAGGCCATCTTAAGCGCAGAAGCCTCCCTAATCTCCAGCAACGGCCTGAGCCCCACTCCTCCCTCCTTCCTAGGACGACAGAGCTGCTCCCAGGAGATCGCATGCATACCTCCCCTCCAAATGAATTCGGCACAGAGTCGCTCCACTCGTCGAATAGTGGCCACAGGGAGGAGGATGGACTGTAGCCAAAAATGGGCTACAGTCGAGATCACCGATCTGACCAACTCAATGCGTCCGCCAAATGACAGACCGGCTGCTTGCCAACCTTCTACTCTCCTCTGGACATACTCCACCAGACTATGGCAGTCCTGATCCCGCGCAAAGTTGACTGTGAGAGGCACTCCTAAGTAACGCACCGGAAGATCACTCCTCGCGATACCCAGCACATCAGCCCGCTCCTCCTTCCGGGGACACAGGGAGCTGAAGTAGACCCTACTCTTATCCCTGTTCATCTGGAGACCCGAAAAGGACTTCAAATCTTCTATAATAGCCGCAAGCGTCTGCAATCCCTCCGTCGAAGGCTGGATGAAGACTAGCAGATCATCAGCATAAATAAGGTGGGTAACTGGGGGGTCCATCCTCCGAAACAGAGGGACCAGCCGTCCACGGTGCACTGCCAGGTCCATCAAGCAAGTAAAGTATTCCATAACAAGCGTGAACAGGTAAGGGAAAAATGGGTCACCTTGTCTAAGCCCATGGTTGCTCTGGAAGTACCCATAAGGAACGCCCTGGATGAGAACAGAGAAAGTAGGGGATGTAATGTACTCCCGTATCAACGCAACCCAGTGTTCCGCGAATTTCATGGCGGACATCATATGGCAGAGGAAGTCACGATTGACCATGTCATACGCCTTCCTCAGGTCCAGTTTAACACAAGCTTTCTCCCCTCCGGGTCTGCTAAATTTACTCACCATCTCATGAGCCAGGAGGCTGTGCTCTGCAATCGACCTCCCCTTGATGAACGCAGCCTGATTCGGAGATACCAAGTCCTGCATGATACCCTCCATCCGCCGGCACATAAGATGCGTAATTATCTTATAAAGATAATTACAACACGCAATAGGTCTGAAATCTGCCAATGCTGTCGCTCCCTCCTTCATTGGCACCAAGGTCAGGAAAGTGTGATTCAGTTCTTTTAGAAGCTTTCCTTTGGTGAAGAATTCCTGCACCACCTCCACGACCTGATGCTTCAGAATGTCCCAATGGCGTTTGAAGAAATTACTGCTGAAGCCATCCGAACCAGGAGCCTTGTTGGGATTCGCCACCTTGACAATAGATTCTACCTCCTCCAATGTAACAGGGGCAAGAAGAATGCTATTCCCATATGGAGTCACCAATCTCTTCGTAACAACCTCTGGGAACACGGACAAGTAGTCAGTCTGGAAATATAACTCAGAATAGTACCTGACAGCCTCGTCCTGGATCGCAGCCGGCGTCCCCACCAGAGTGCCATCCGCATCAAGAAGCTGGGAGATGTGATTCCTATTTTGTCTTATCCGGATAACATCATAGAAGAACTTGGAGCAACGGTCGCCATCCTTCAGCCAGGAACATATGGCACGCTGGGCCGAGCTAATCTCTTTCTGCAGCCTCAGGATATTGACTTCTCCGATCAGCTCCTTCTCTCTAGCCGCCAGGTCCCCATTTAGCATGTCAGCTTGCATATCCTGCTGTAAGGTCCGCAACTCCAGCTCCTTATCTTCTAAGGTGGACTTGGGCAACCCCTTCACCCAACTCCTGAGAGCTCTCTTTGTGGCCTTGAGGCGACGAACCAAGCAGAATTGAGCCGTCCCCTCATGACCGCTAGTAAGCCCCTCTGCGACACCCTCTAGGTAGCCCTCCGAAAGATACCAACTGTTGTTATACCTGAACGGACGGGACTTCCCAAGAGACCGAGCAGTGAAGCCAACCCTGATGGGGGAATGATCGCTCGTCCCAGCTGCCAGGCCCTCAGCCGAAGTGTTGGGGAAGTGACGGAACCGCTCCCCGGTGCCCAGAGCTCGATCAAGCTGACAAGCAACCCTGTTATGAGTTGCTTTGTTGTGCCAAGTCCAGATGATGCCCGAGCGAGACAATCTCCGAAGCCCCACAAGCAGGAGGCATCTCTGGAAATCATAGAGGATAGAATCTGGAACCGGACGACCACCCAGCTTCTTCCCTTGGTGCAGAAGGGCATTGAAGTCCCCGGTCAAGAGAAGAGGAAGGCACGACGAGTCAGCAACAGAGAAAACATGGGAGATGTCGCTCCATAGGGACTCCCGTCTCCTTCTGTCATTGTGGCCGTAGACAGCCCCCAGCAAGAATCGGAAGCCACCCTTGTTCACGAAGGAGATGGCAATCAACTGCTCCGTCATCAAGATCAAGTCACCATCCCAACTCTTCGAGTTCCAGCGAACCCAAATCCTGGCCATGTCATATAGAGCCAGGTTGTGCAGTTGGGCCCAATGAGAAGGGGTCCGTCGAGTAAGAGTCTTCTCACATTTGATCTTGGATTCTAATAGAACAAAAATATCACATTTCTCTCTGTTGAGCACCCCACAAATCTCTCTCCACCTCCCTAGCGAACACGCCCCCCTCACATTCCAGGCGATAATAGCCATTAATTAATGAGAGGTGGGGTCCCCTGGGAAACTCCCAGATCAGCACCTGGGGAAAGTGTCGCATCCGTCGCTAAGGAATCCTCCTCCATCCCAGTCGGAACCGCCTGTTGGGGAGCGACCTGAGATAGAACCAACGCCCAGGTAGGGTTGTCAACACACACCGCCTCCTCTCTGTCAGTAGTATGTTCCACCACCATGGAGGGGCCATCCCTCAACAGGCCGACAGCGCGTCTCTTCCTACAGTAAACCTGCCCTTCAGACGATTCGCCATCCCCTCGTGCCTCAATCTCTGACGCCACCATACCTCTAGTAACTATACTACTCGGCCCCTGGCAAGTGGTCATCGCTCCACTCGTGGGAGCAAGCTGAGTAGATACAACGAGGCTCAAACTACCATCACTCACAGGGTGAGTAACCTCCCCCTCCAAGACCTTCGCACCACTATCATCTCTGAGATCCATATCACAAGGAGCTTCTGGAGCCTCACTAGGAGGGATAGTAGGCTCCACCGGAGGTCCAACCTCCGAACATGCACTAGCCAGATGCCCGAAGCAGGAACAACGTGAACAGGTAGGTGGAACCCATTCATATTCTACCTTCTGGGTAAGCACCTCCCCAGAAGGGATCTCATATTCCACCATCTTCAGAAGCTCCCCCCCTGCCCGAATCTCCACAAAGATCCTAGCGTACATCAACCGCGTCCGAAAGGCAGTAGCTTTATCTGCCTTGATCGGGGTGCCCACCAAGCTGGCCAGCCGTATCAACAAAGGTATGCTCCAGAACCTGACCGGGAACTCAGGGAAGCAAATCCATACAGGAATGGCATTCAGAACTTCCCTCTCACATCGAAGCTCCAGGGTCCATTCCTTGAGAATGATCAGTCTGCCGTCGAACGTCCAGGGGCCGCCTTGGAGGATCCTAGCGACATCCTCCGCCAGCCCGAACTTCACATAATAGAAGCCGTTCTCACGGGCATAAAACTCCATGCTCCCCTTAGGCTGCCAGACACGCGCTGCATAACTCCGGATCTGCCCGTAGAAAGGCTTGTTGCCTAAGACATACAGGACGAGGGTATTCTCCCAGTTAGCTGTCACCTTCTGGATCTCCTCCGCAGAAAACGAGGCCCGGAAACCCCTCCTGCCTTGATCGGCGGAACGTACTCCATCGATGTGGGGGGTTTTAGCCCCACAGGTTTGCAGATCTCAGCCCAGGATCGTCCAGCAGGCCGAGTGGTCGTCCCAAGAGGCCTCGAGACAACCTCTGGGCGAGGAGTCCCAGATCCCTGAACATCCAGATCCACTACTTTACTCTTCCCCTTAGCCGCCGCGGTCGCCTTTGGCCGCCAACCCACCGATCTCCCAGCAGACACCCCCGGACCCTGGGCAGATTGCCGAGACCCTGACCCGATCTGACGGCTATCAGGATGGCGATCCCTGACCTGACCCTGTCCGCCTCCCGTTGTAGTGCCCCATCCCGCTCAGTCAATCGGAGGAATCGAAACGCCGATGGCGTTCGGCCTTAGCCTTACAACGGCTGCTGGAAGACATCGCTCGGTCGAGGCGACCGCTCGCTCAGGTGGGGTAGTTTCGGTGAACTTGTCTCATCTTTGCCTTCACATAATAAATCGTGTTTTCAACTTGCACAAGTAGGCTTAATAATAAAAGCTACGAATCCACATAGCTAAGGGAATAATCCCGATGGACCGAATCGAGTTAGAACATGGAAAACGTCCCACGGTCGGCTTAGAGTTGGTGCACGTCGTGCTTTGAAAATGACACTCGATCCTTCGTCCCGTGGCTTGGGAGAAGGAAAGTTGATCTTCAACACAAAGTTATGAAATAGCCTAAGTCATAGGCGTCGCCTGCGTGAATGCTTGTTAGAGCATGCACGTTTTCATAATGCAAGGCTTGGCATAGCCTTTGCTCGTCCCTTGAGTCAAGTTATAGGCTCGATTAAGTTAGGCAAAGTTACGCCGATCGACCTAAGTCATTTCTAGTGCTGTTCCGCTCTTTCTGCGGTTGTCAAGTTAAATAGTCCCACGATCCCAAGGCCCGTCATATGAAGTATGACTTGGACGATAGCGTCGCGTAGATCGGAAGCCGGTTTGAGACACGATGGCACGGTCCTAGAGTTTTAAGGCACGGGCCACGGTTGATTTATTGAGTTTGGAAAGTGTTGTGAATAGTTGTTCTTGAGTTGAGTAAAATTATAGGGCAAGAAAGAAGTATGCTCGCGGCTACATGTCGGCGAGGCCTTGCGGCTACATGTCGGCGAGGCGGTCTCATAAGAAAGAAGTATACTCGTGGCTACATGTCGGCGAGGCGGTCGTATAAGAAAGAAATATTGAACTTGGCCCTGAAAGAAATGGTAACACTAGAGGTAGCATGATTGTGTGAGACGTCAGTTTGTGTCGAGTCTTGCATGGTCATTGGACAACTTGTCGACGAAGTGAGAGTTTCTCCGCACGGCAACCCGAGGCCTCGGAACCGCTGCGGGCATTGGAAAACAAACAACTTGTCGACAAGGTGAGAGTTTTCCCGCACGATAACCCGAGGCCACGGGACCGATGCGGGCATTAGGAAACAATTAATTTAGCTGTGCTTTTGGCACGGGTTAGGCGGGGACTTGCAGCGGGGCTAGCTACCTTGCGCTGAAAGGGACGCCCGTCTAACAAAAGCTAAGAGGAGTCCACGATGGCTCTAGGAGTCAGTGACCAAATCATATAGATGAGTCGGCATGGCGGCAATCCGCGTGGGTGCCTTTGGATTGAGTTGAGTTGTTGAATGTGGGTACAAGTTAGAATACAAATGTTTGGACTTAAGAATGGATACAACATAGGCGACGTGCTTCGGCACGAGATGTGGCATCGAGTCTTGAGTTGTCGGCGTATAAGTTTGCATAAGTTGGTTGAGTCGTTTGAGTTTAAGTCGGGAAAACGCCGCAAGGCAAAGTCAGTCGAGTAACACTTAACCCACAAGTCTTGATTGGGTCAGTTGGCAATCAAAGTAACAAAGGGTGGTCGCGGGGCGGCGATATGGTTGAGTTGTACTGAGTCGCGAGGCACGGCACAAGGGAAGTGTAGCACGGTCGTAAGGAAATTGGATACTACCGCGTAGTTGCGTCTCTGATTTCAAGCCGTAAGGCAAACACGACTCGATAGGTTAACGTTGTTGTCACGAGAAGGATCTTGAGGCAAGGTAGGAGTTAACGTTCTCGTTGCAAGCACGAGATGGTCTAGAGACACAGAATAGGCCAAGGCGTCGGTCCTAAAACTGATCCTAAGGCAAGAGTAGAAAGACAATCATAAAGGGGACTAAGTTGCACAAAAGTAAATCTAACGTGTTGGTTTTGTATGGGTGGGCGAGGAGCTCATTACACCAGTACAGTTGAGTACTGACACCCACATAGTTTACATGTGCAGGCACAGGTAGAAGCTCGTGGCGCGGAGCTCGCTTGGATGCGTCGAGGCACGGAGTTCCTTGGCGATTCGAAGCGTGCGGCCGCATGGAGAAAAGACTTATACGGGACATAATGTATGGACATCGCCTTCCGAAGCTTCCGCTGGATCAAGACTTGTAATTGAGAGATGAGAGAGAGCTGAGTGAACTTGTAAAATATGAGGGGAGTGAGCTTGAGTGATTGTAATATTGGCCTTGCGCCCCCAATGTAACCTTTGTTCAATATCAATAAAGAGCTTCTTTTGAGTAACTTGTGTTTTGTTCTAAAATTCCGCTGCTATAATTCAATGTCTCTGCTTGGGACTTCTGTGCGACGACCCTGTCGCAGCCGCTGAAATCGGCCGTTATGGAACCCGTCTTGCACGAGCACAATCTAGGCTCGTGCGGCATCACGCCTTAGCGAGGACGATCGCTCCTACGGGAGCGGGGCGTGACATAATGGTATCAGAGCACGGCTTTACGTCCTTGGACTATCGATTGAATTCTTTAACTCGTTGTTTCCGCAAACTCTGAATTGTTGCTTCCGCAAAGTTGATATCGTTGGTGCGCTCTCTCTCAAATGTTCCATGGGATGTCCATACAATAAGTCTAACTATTTTGCAAAATATAAAAAAATAGTTTTTGACAAGAAACAAAAGGATGGTTCGCGTAAGCGCGATTGGCTAAGTCGGGCTGGGCATATACACCAAAGTTGCGTCGACCCTAGAAAAGTCGAGTGCGGGATTTGAATTGTGTCGGACGAGAATGAGGCAGACTTGATTGAGTAAATGGGATGACTATCGATAGGGATGCTATCAAACAGAGATATCGTCGGTGCGATATAGGCGAGCGTGCTTGGAATTCGAGGAATGGTTTGAACGGGATTTGAAGAAGTGGATTTTGATTCGAATGATAAGTTGAGGATTTGTTGAATGACTTCATCCCTGAGTGGTGTATGCGATAGCCTCAGGGATGTCGATCGATTGATTAAGGAAATTGATGTCGTGAATGGTTCGAGGGATAATGATCGAACTTGAATTTGAATGTCGAGGAGATTATCCAGTCGGACGATAGC
Source organism: Iris pallida (assembly GCA_029216955.1). Taxonomy (NCBI): domain Eukaryota; kingdom Viridiplantae; phylum Streptophyta; class Magnoliopsida; order Asparagales; family Iridaceae; genus Iris; species Iris pallida. Next base: position 8,362,138 of record JANAVB010043017.1, read on the forward strand.
ACCATTCGTACGACTCGGAACTTGTTGCAAAGGAAGATCGTCAGGTTACGCATGTCATCGATGGTATTGAGGCGTATCAAAGATCGATATGCGATAACTCGGGGGTACTCTGACTCGGCGAATGACGATCGTGCAAGTGTTATTGTTCGGTTGGATGCGATACTTAGGATTTTGATCGAGATGAATGTTAGATGAAAATGATCGTGTCTTGATGGTTACGTTGATAGCCACAACGTCGACGATCTTGTCTTGCGCGAGCGCAACTCCAGCCTCGTACATACGTTGTGTCGAATTTGGGGCGATCGTTTCGCGTGAGCGTTGACATGGTGATTCATGTTGCGGGAATGATCAAACTCGGAAAATCAGGACGCGGCAACTTTGATTGTCGCGACTTGTTGGCTTGATGCGAAGGTGAACTTGAGGATGTTTAGACTTGCGATTGATAAATGAAATAAACTTGAGGATTGAGTAGGTCCAATCCGCGCATTGAGAATAAATTAGTCTAGACACCAAGACAAGAGTTACGTCCCGATGAGGATGACTATCCCGCGGGAGCGTACATGGTGATTCATGCCCACCGTGGATAATCTGAATCGCGTGAGATCGGAGCGCAACATATTGTTAAGCTAGACGACCTCATGATCGATTACGTGAATTGGGATGAATGACTTTGGAAGTATGGAATATGAAAGTTTGGGTTAGCGACGAATGTTGGAATGTGCGTAGGAAATCGATGCTCGATGTTTAGAAATCGGAGTGATGCGAGCTTGGGTAGAAAGACCCCGTACTATCAATTTGGTTTGACCTTAGGATGGGGTCAGTGTTGATATTGTTGTTTGGGAACTATGATTCCAATACTGACGGAAAGACATAGCCTAGTAGTTAGGCAAACGTCCGAGTACGAAGTGGTAGGATTTGTGGAGGCACCGCTCGCGAGTATCGGTTGACATGCATGTATATCAAGGACGCTTGAATACGTGCACGATCCGACTCGAGTGGTGATGGCGGGATTCGCTATCACGAGGCTTGGTTGAAATACATGTATTTTGGGGACGCCTAAGATATGTGCACGATCCATACTAAGTGATACGTTGAATTCAAGTGAGATTTGAGGAATGAGAAGTGTTGAGGATTTTGAGATCGTGAGTTTTGAAGAAAAGATCGAGGGTAGCACGAGCGTGGCTCGGATTTGAGGGAACGCATAGGAGGAGTGTGCGCGAGAGTCGTTGAACGTTCGAGTGGTAAGTCAAGGAGTAAGTACTCAGTTAGTTTCGAGGACGAAACTTTTTCTGAGTGGTGTATGATGTAGTGACCCGTCCCGCTCAGTCAATCGGAGGAATCGAAACGCCGACGGCGTTCGGCCTTAGCCTTACAACGGCTGCTGGAAGACATCGCTCGGTCGAGGCGACCGCTCGCTCAGGTGGGGTAGTTTCGGTGAACTTGCCTCATCTTTGCCTTCACATAATAAATCGTATTTTCAACTTGCACAAGTAGGCTTAATAATAAAAGCTACGAATCCACATAGCTAAGAGAATAATCCCGATGGACCGAATCGAGTTAGAACATAGAAAACGTCCCATGGTCGGCTTAGAGTTGGTGCACGTCGTGCTTTGAAAATGACACTCGATCCTTCGTCCCGTGGCTTGGGAGAAGGAAAGTTGGTCTTCGACACAAAGTTATGAAATAGCCTAAGTCATAGGCGTCGCCTGCGTGAATGCTTGTTAAAGCATGCACGTTTCCATAATGCAAGGCTTGGCATAGCCTTTGCTCGTCCCTTGAGTCAAGTTATAGGCTCGATTAAGTTAGGCAAAGTTACGCCGATCGACCTAAGTCATTTCTAGTGCTGTTCCGCTCTTTCTGCGGTTGTCAAGTTAAATAGTCCCATGATCCCAAGGCCCGTCATATGAAGTATGACTTGGGCGATAGCGTCGCGTAGATCGGAAGTCGGTTTGAGACACGATGGCACGGTCCTAGAGTTTTAAGGCACGGGCCACGGTTGATTTATTGAGTTTGGAAAGTGTTGTGAATAGTTGTTCTTGAGTTGAGTAAAATTATAGGGCAAGAAAGAAGTATGCTCGCGGCTACATGTCGGCGAGGCCTCGCGGCTACATGTCGACGAGGCGGTCTCATAAGAAAGAAGTATACTCGCGGCTACATGTCGGCGAGGCGGTCGCATAAGAAAGAAATATTGAACTTGGCCCTGAAAGAAATGGTAACACTAGAGGTAGCATGATTGTGTGAGACGTCAGTTTGTGTCGAGTCTTGTATGGTCATTGGACAACTTGTCGACGAAGTGAGAGTTTCCCCGCACGGCAACCCGAGGCCTCGGGACCGCTGCGGGCATTGGGAAACAAACAACTTGTCGACAAGGTGAAAGTTTCCCCGCACGACAACCCGAGGCCACGGGACCGATGCGGGCATTGGGAAACAATTAATTTAGCTGTGCTTTTGGCACGGGTTAGGCGGGGACTTGCAGCGGGGCTAGCTACCTTGCGCTGAAAGGGGCGCCCGTCTAACAAAAGCTAAGAGGAGTCCACGATGGCTCTAGGAGTCAGTGACCAAATCATATAGATGAGTCGGCATGGCGGCAATCCGCGTGGGTGCCTTTGGATTGAGTTGAGTTGTTGAATGTGGGTACAAGTTAGAATACAAATGTTTGGACTTAAGAATGGATACAACATAGGCGACGTGCTTCGGCACGAGATGTGGCATCGAGTCTTGAGTTGTCGGCGTATAAGTTTGCATAAGTTGGTTGACTCGTTTGAGTTTAAGTCGGAAAAACGCCGCAAGGCAAAGTCAGTCGAGTAACACTTAACCCACAAGTCTTGATTGGGTCAGTTGGCAATCAAAGTAACAAAGGGTGGCCGCGGGGCGGCGATATGGTTGAGTTGCACTGAGTCGCGAGGCACGGCACAAGGGAAGTATAGCACGGTCGTAAGGAAATTGGGTACTACCGCGTAGTTGCGTCTCTGATTTCAAGCCGTAAGGCAAACACGACTCGATAGGTTAACGTTGTTGGCACGAGAAGGATCTTGAGGCAAGGTAGGAGTTAACGTTCTCGTTGCAAGCACGAGATGGTCTAGAGACACAGAATAGGCCAAGGCGTCGGTCCTAAAACTGATCCTAAGGCAAGAGTAGAAAGACAATCATAAAGGGGACTAAGTTGCACAAAGTAAATCTAACGTGTTGGTTTTGTATGGGTGGGCGAGGAGCTCATTCCACCAGTACAGTTGAGTACTGACACCCACATAGTTTACATGTGCAGGCACAGGTAGAAGCTCGTGGCACGGAGCTCGCTTGGATGCGTCGAGGCACGGAGTTCCTTGGCGATTCGAAGCGTGCGGCCGCATAGAGACAAGACTTATACGGGACATAATGTATGGACATCGCCTTCCGAAGCTTCCGCTGGATCAAGACTTGTAATTGAGAGATGAGAGAGAGCTGAGTGAACTTGTAAAATGTGAGGAGAGTGAGCTTGAGTGATTGTAATATTGGCCTTGCGCCCCCAATGTAACCTTTGTTCAATATCAATAAAGAGCTTCTTTTGAGTAACTTGTGTTTTGTTCTAAAATTCCGCTGCTATAATTCAATGTCTCTGCTTGGGACTTCTGTGCGACGACCCCGTCGCAGCCGCTGAAATCGGCCGTTATGGAACCCGCCTTGCACGAGCACAATCTAGGCTCGTGCGACATCACGCCTTAGCGAGGACGATCGCTCCTACGGGAGCGGGGCGTGACACCCGTCTTCCCTCCGGTCTTCGCCACACGTCGGCGCGTAACCGTCGTCCATCCACCTTCCTCCGTTTGGCTCCCCAGAGATCCAAAACCTGCTCCGAATTCAAAGTTCGGAGCCATGGGGCCACCCCGCAGCGAGTCCGACACCCCCGTCACCGAAAGGAGGCCGTCCGACCCCCCGCCCGTTGAGCCCGCCACCCCCCCCCCCCCCCCCCCCCCCCGGCCCGGGGGAGGGGGGTCGTCGACTGCCCAGGGGGTCCACCCCCCCCCCCCCCCCCCCCCCACCGCCTGGGGGGGAGCTGCTGCGCTCGCCTGCAACGGGGGGTCCGCCGGACACCCCCCCCCCCCCCCCCCCCCCCCCCCCCCCCCCCCCCCCCCCGCCTGGGGGGGGGCGCCGCTTGTCTTTCCCGAGGTCCGCTCCCCGCCAGCAAGGGGGTCCGGCGGCCTAGGGGGGGGGGGGGGGGCTTGGGGAAACCCTAGCCGATCGTCAGTTCGCCCATCTCCCTAAAAAAATTATTTTATATATATATATATATATATATATATATATATATATATATATATATATATATATATATATATATATATAGGAGAAGGTGGATAGGTATAGGTAACCTATGACGATCGAATTAAGAAGTCTACCCAACATTTTCATTTGCTATATTGACATAAATAAAACATGACTCAATGTTCTGAAGCCATAGCAGTGCCCCACTACTAATCTTCTATACTTTATATTAATACTAAACGAAACAAGCTAACACAAACACATGCATTGCATCTGCTAGCTCCAGATCGAATCTTGCTAGGTAACTGTGTAAAGAAGAAGAAAAAGAAACCACATATTGTGCTGTGAATTATGGTCAATTTGCAAGTCCAAGCATGTGCAGATCAATGGTTATTTGTAGTGGTGAGCATTATTCGGTTTTGGACTAAAAATCGAACCGAATCGAACCAAATAAGAGATTCGGTTTAAAAGAATTCGGTTCGGTTTCGATTTTGAAAATATTAAATTTTCTTATTCGATTTCGGTCTAAAACCGAAAACCGAATTATATATATATATATATATATATATATATATATATATATATATATATATATATATATATATATATAAACAAAAAAAAAAGGTGCAAGTAAACCGAATAAACCAAAAATCGAACCGATTTAATTCTGTTCGGTTTAATTCGGTTATGGACAAATTCGATTCGGTTTCGATTTTGCTTATTCGGTTTTCAGTCGAATTCGGTTTTCGGTTATTCGGTTCGGTTGGAGCGAAATTAACCGAATACTCACCCCTAGTTATTTGACATTTTTGTCAATCCATCTGTCTTTTATACTTCATAATAATGTTATTATTATTATTATTTTTAATAACTTGGCCTTGTCATGTGTTTAGAACTAGCTAGCTGTTAACTATCGTCCTAATTTAAAATCAATCTTCGATTTAATTAATAGTCAAAGTCAGATATTTTTAACAAAAAAGAGTTGCCATCCCCCGCCCGTAGAAAAGTCACTTCATGTCCTGTTTGTAGGGGAGGGGAGGAGAGTTGAAAAGGTTTGATTCTTTATTAGAAGATGCTAAGAAGCAAGCGTAGATGTGTCAAGTCATATGCTGATGTGGTACACGTTCCCAACGTCAAATTAATAAGCTAAGAGTCTTAAGTCTAACCAATGACCAAGAATATCATCTCGTTTTATTTTCAATCCTTGTTGGTCAAATAAATTTTTAGCCATAGAATGAAGAAGAAAACGAACCTCTAAGGGACGTCAAGGCAAGAGGGAGCATTAAACGCGTAGAATAGCATAGCCATAGGTGCAATTTTCTCTAGAAAGCTACTTTTCCATCTCTCTTTTTAATAAAATTAAGTCGCGGTAAGTAAGCATATGAAATGAAGTAGAGCATCTCTGACCGACTTTGTTTCAGAGCAGAGCAGAGCAGAGCAGAGCGGAGGCCGGATCGAGAGATTGATCATGGCAGAATCGGATGCTGGTTCGCTTGAATCTACACCAACCTGGGCTGTTGCTATTGTATGTTCCATGTTGATTATAGCAGCTCTTTCTATAGAACATGCTCTCCATCTCCTAACTCTGGTACGTACGTTCGTTCGTTCGTTATAAATCTCTCTCTACACACTGCACTGTTATCTTTCATTATTTTCATGCGCTGCTGCTGCTGCTGCTGCTGCTGCGCCTGCGCCTGCAACCTATTGTGTGATTACTCGATCGATCGATCATCAATCAGGTCTTCGGGAAGAAAAAGAGGAAGGCACTTAACCAGGCTCTAAACCATATACAAACAGGTGAGTTAGTTTAATATTACCCCTCTTCTTTTTTCCTCATTAATGAATCCTCTCCGATCATCATTATTTTCTTGATATTGTATCCATCCATCACTTGCAGAATTGACAAATCTTGGCTTCATGTCCCTCTTGCTTACTGTGGCCGGACAGCCAATCTCAAAGATCTGCATACCAAGAAGCTTCCTTAAATCATTTCTTCCTTGTAAGAATCATGATCAACCCAAATTCGACGAGGAGCAAACATGCCAAGATATGGTACTTGACTAGTAATTATTAATGAATCAATTAGTCTATATAAGCTAGTATATATCCCATGTTCACTGTTAAATAAATAATTGAGCTCTCAAAACAATTCCTTTTTGGCAATGCAGGGGAAGGTATCGCTTGTGTCTCAAGTTGGTACCCAAGAGCTGCAGACGTTGATATTTGTGCTGGCTGTGTTCCATGTCTTATCATGCCTTGCAACCTTGGGTCTTGCAGAGGCTAAGGTACCATGCATGCATGAATGATTCACTCCGACACAATTCTCCCTCTAGGCTAGGCTAGGCTAGGCTAGCCTTCATAATTCTAAACATAAATCTCTCATGATTTACATGCATGATTTATCTCCATTTATCAGATGAAGAAATGGAAGAACTGGGAAGAGGAGACTAGGAGCGTCGAATATACATTGTCTAATGGTAAGTTTAATTAGCAGCAGCTAGCACAACATCATTCCACTTTAAATTTAAGTTGAGGGAAATTTCGTATTAAAAAGTGAGACATGTTTGTTTATTTATTTATTTATTCTGGACCATAATACTCTTCCTTTAAGATGACAACATGCTATTTGTATAGATCCACGCAGGTTAAAACTTGCCCGCCAGACTTCTTTTGGTAAACGCCATCTCAATTTCTGGAGTAACTACCGACCGCTTCTCTGGCTTGTAAGTGAACTCGAATTTAAATTCTGCTGCTCGATCTTCACCGATTACAAAACCATTGCTAGCTAGTTATTAGGTGTGTGTGTATATATATATATCAATTAAATGCAGGCTTGCTGTTTTCGACAATTCGCCAAGTCAGTCTCCAAAGAGGACTATTTTGCTCTTCGACGTGGCTTCCTTACAGTAAGGACGCCACATTATTAATACTCAATAAGAATGGGCTGATTACATTCTCAACAAGTGAATTTTTTTGTGGTTAGGCACATTTCAATACGGATGCCAATTATGATTTCCACAAGTTCCTCAAAAGATCTCTAGACCATGACTTTGTAAAGGTGGTGAGAATCAGGTAATCAACCCAACGCAACGTAAATCTAATAGTTCAGTTACACCCTCAGCTTGCATGACTAATAGCATTCCTTCCTTGTATTCTGCAGCATATGGAGCTGGATGTATGCCGTTCTTTTCATACTTTTTAATGCTGATGGTAAAGAGACTACTTTGCAATGTGCTCACTGTATAGTTTGGAGGATAAATTATGTTAATCATCAAAAACTGAAACAATTTGGAACTAATGTCTTGGGGGTGGGGGACGATATATTGAATTATGTTAAACATTTTCATCTCTCCCTTCAGATTCCAAGTAAGATGTATGCAGAATTTTCTATTCATCTATATAATTTATTTTATTTATTTTCGATGCAGGATCTTACAATCATTATTGGTCTCCGGTTATTCCTTTGATGGTGAGCTACTTAATCTTTATATAGTCAATTATGGTTTTAACCCAAGAAGGATATATAATGTAAAGAAAATATCATTAATTATTGTACATGGTTGCAGATACTTGTGATAGTAGGAATGAAGCTAGAAGTAATCATAACGACAATGTGTAAAAGGAGCAGTAAAGGGGTAGTGGCTCCCGGGACAGTGCTAGTGAAGCCAGATAATCGCTTATTCTGGTTCGGCCGCCCTCAGTTACTTGTCCATGTCATCCAGTTCATCCTAATTCAGGTATTCATTCATTCATTCATTCATTCGACTTGCAATCTGGGCTGTAGCTTTTCTCTTATCGGATACCTTAATATTGGACATTGCAGAATTCTTTTCACCTTGCATTCTTCACATGGGCATGGGTGAGTTTCTGATATTCACGGTAATATATTCACCATACATATTAATTGTTTGATGACCTTAATTAATTGCTAATGTACGTACGTATGTACGTACCTCCAACACAGTACCATTTTGGATTCCGGTCTTGCTTCCACAGTACAACACAAGAAAACGTCTTAGGAATTGGGATCGGCGTGCTTGTCCAGTTCTTGTGTGCATATATTACACTTCCTCTTTATGCCTTGGTTGCTCAGGTAAACAAAATAAGAAAAACACACATACATATGTCTTCAGACTTAATTGCCCTCGATATATCATTTATAGCTAGCTACTCTTGTTGGTGATATATATGATCTATCTAGATGGGATCTTCAATGAAGGAACCGATTTTCGCTGACCACGTCATTCAAGGACTGAAGAACTGGCAAAGAATTGCAAAGAGGAACCTAACAGATCCATCAAGGGAACTCTCCCACTCCCACTCTTGGACGAGCTGTGAAGAAACTTCTTTTGCAATGCCAATTAGTGTACCTGCAGTCAAGTTGAAATCCTCTACTTCATCAAGAAAATACTTTTCATCACTGATCCGTGGAGAAACTTCTTCTTCTTCTTCATCTTCAAAGATGGGAAGGGCGAGAGCGCAAAACAATAAGCTAGCAGTTGAGAGAAATTCCTCCACTCCACCCACGGATCCTTCATCCTCTCGGGCATCAAATATGCAGCAGCAGCAGATGCCAAGATCATTGCCACAATTCAAGTATCCTTCGGGACGTCTGGAGCTAATTGAAGTCCAAAGGGTGGTGGAAGAGATTATCCAGGGCGGTGGTAACAGCACGATTCCTACCGGTGAGTTTTCTTTCAGACTGTGGAAGAAGCAAGGTAGTGAACGCTCGACAAGAAGCCAGCGGTAACTAGCTAGCTAGAGCTTTCAAACAAACTTGGTGCAATGTATATATAGGCTAGCTCTTCCTTCTCCTGCTACCAGTTAAGAAGAGAGATCCTGGTGGCCCGTGCAGCAGCTCACCGATGATGGGAAGAAAGAAACTAGATATATAGAGATCCATCCCATAGGGAACTGCCAGCTGCTCACCGATCATGAAGCTAGTGTATTATTGCCATTAGACTACTACTACACACACAGATGTTTGGAGATATAAACCAAATTGAGTCAAATTCATTGTTGCATGCATGGATGTACCTAGAAAGAGTCAAATTTATTGTTGCGTGTGTGGATGTAGGAAATAATAATGCCTTGTTCGCATTGGTAGGGTTTGTTACAATATATATAGTGTCTACATTTGGGCTTATGGGCCATATTTACATTGCAAATATAATCTAACAATCTAACACCCCCCCCCCTCAAGTTGGAGCATGCAAGTCACAAATGTCCAACTTGGGAAGGAAATAATCAAACACATCTTTCCAAGAGGCTTAGTGAAGATGTCAGCCAGTTGAGAAGAAGTAGGAACATGCGAGGCTATTACGGTGCCATCTCGAATAGTATCGCGAACAAAATGCAAATTCACCTCAATATGCTTACTGCGCGCATGAAATACTGGGTTCTGAGCCAGGTGCAGGGCGGACTGACTGTCACAATACACCGACATAGCAGACTCCTGGCGAACGTCCAAACACACCAATAACTCCTTCAACCATTTCAACTCACAAACAAGCGCAGCAAGAGATCGGTATTCAGCTTCAGCGGAAGATCGGAAAACAGTAGATTGCTTCTTGGTCTTCCAAGAAATAGGAGACCCCCCCAGAAACATCAACCAACATGTAACAGAACGGCGAGTCAAGGGACAACTAGCCCAGTCGGAATCACACCAACCAGAAAGACGGAGATTACAATCAGCTTTCAAAAGAATACCCATTCCCGGTGCATGTTTGAGATATCTGACAACTCTCAAAGCAGCATGCCAATGATCTTGTCGAGGCTCCTGTAAGAATTGAGACAAAATATGCACAGCATAGGCTAAGTCAGGGCGAGTAAATGATAGATAAATCAACCTCCCAACCAGCCTCCGATAAGTCCCTGCATCCTCCATCTTTGGACTAGTTGATTCTGCCAGCTTGTGATTGGGCTCCATGGGAAAACCAGCAGGTCGAGACCCCATCAAGCCGCATTCTGAAATGATGTCCAAAGCATACTTCCTTTGACACAAGAAAATTCCTTCTGCACTCCGAGCCACCTCTATGCCAAGAAAGTATTTCAACACACCAAGGTCCTTCATGTGAAAGCAAGAACTAAGGTACTTTTTGAAAGCATCTAAAGTACCTGTGTCATTACCAGACACAATCATGTCATCCACATAGATCAAAATATGCAACTCTACCTTCCCTTTAAAAATAGAGAAAAGGGAATAATCGGAATGAGATTGAGTAAATCCATAGGATATCAGAGAAGCAGCAAGCTTAGCAAACCAACAACGTGGTGCCTGTTTCAATCCATAAAGTGACTTACGCAGGCGACACACTTTGTTGGGTTCATTATGCGAAAAACCTGGCGGCAACTTCATATACACTTCTTATGTCAGATCTCCATGAAGAAAAGTATTGTGCACATCCATCTGGTGTAAAGTTCAGTCTCTCACAGCTGCAACAGCCAAGAACGTCCGAACTGTAGGCATCTTAGCTACCGGAGCAAATGTCTCTGAATAGTCGATCCCCTCAACATGATGATTACCGAACAAAACCAGTCGTGCCTTTAAGCGCTCAACACTGTCGTCGGATTTGTACTTTATTTTGTATACCCATCTACTTTCCAATGCTTTCTTTCTGGGAGGCAATCGACAAGACTCCATGTCCCATTATCTTCTAGAGCCTGTATTTCAGTTTGCATAGCCGTGCGCCAGCCCGAATCTAGCGAGGCCTGGCGATATGAAGTAGGCTCAACACCTGCAGCGATAGCTGCAAAAAAAATCTCTGTGTCCAGCAATAAATATGTCATAACTTAGAAATTGTGTTAGAGGATACGAAGTACCTGAGGAAGTGACGGGAACAGATGAACTGTGGTGAAGGGGAGACTTTTACTTCGAACAGTATTTGTCAAAAATCCTGTAAGCGCACTGGTTGTGATTTCTTTCTCATTCCTCTTCCCAATACTGCCTCGTCGTGCACCTCTGGCAACACTGTATCCCCTGTATCATCAGTAGTATCCGCATCACCCCCAACGGATTCTCCTGTCAATACTTCTGCATCTACCTGTGCATCATCGCTACTCGGTGCCGAGCCACCAGCAACCACTTCGGCCTCAGCAACCGTAGCTGGCACCATTCCAAAAGTCCCTATATCGTCTCCCGGCACCTCAACAGATGTATTGCGTGTTGCAGAAGATATCTCGCTAGCAGATCCACACCCAGGAAATTCTTTTTCATAAAAAGTAATATCACGGGACATAAAAAATTCACCAGTCTCCAAATCATACAGTTTTCATCCCTTTTTATCAAGTGGATACCCAACAAAGATATATTTTCTGCTCCTGCTAGCAAATTTATCATGTCGAGATTTCAAATCATACGCATAGCACAGACACCCAAAAATACGTAGATGATCATACGAAGGAGCCGAACCATATAAAACTTCAAAAGGAGACTTAAAATGTAAGATACTAGAAGGGGTTCTATTTATCAAATAACAGGCACCCAGAACACATTCTTCCCAAAAATTTACGAAAAAAGAACCCTGAAATCTCAATGCCCTGGCTACATTTAAAATATGTCGATGTTTTCTTTCCACCCTTCCATTCTGTTGAGGTGTCCCAACACAGGATGTTTGGAACAATATACCTTGGGATAAAAAATAATCTCGTAAAAAATTAAATTCAGTGCCATTGTCACTCCGCACACGACGTATATCAGCCCCAAACTGACGCTTCACCATAGCAATGAATTTAAGAAACATAGAATAAACAGCACATTTATCTGTCAACAAAAGAACCCAAACAGCTTTAGAAAAATCATCTACCAAAGTTAAAAAATATCGTGCCCCATTAGAAGACGGAACACTATATGGTCCCCACAGGTCACAGTGTATAAGTTCAAAGCATCTCAAAGCACGACTACTGTTATCAGGAAAGGCATCACGAGTCTGTTTAGCTTGATGACAAATATCACAAGCCTTATGAGAAAATACACTTCTACCAGAGAGAAAAGGTAAAGTCTGCATTACTTTATCCGAAGGATGCCCCAGTCTACTATGCCAAACCTCGGAATCATTCTCTTTGCATGTCAGGATCACCGAAGCCAAAGAAGCTGGAACCTCCCCCAAGAAGTAAAGTCCACCCCTTTGTTTACCTGCTCCTATCACCATCCTCGTACTTCGATCCTGAACAAAACACAAATTAGGAGTAAATAACATATCACAATTTCTGGCACCAATCAATTGGGAGACATAGATCAAATTGCAAGTCAATGTCGGAACATAAAGAACATTCGTGAACACCAACGAAGCAGTCAAAAATACTTTGCCTCTCAGAACAGCCTCAACAGTGCTCTCATCAGGCAAAATCACAGGACAGACAGGGCACTCAAAGCAATCAACTAAACAGTCACGAGAGCCTGTCGCATGAAGAGTAGCCCAGTATCGAATATCCAAGGGACAGAAGAATTCTTACCCATCAGACGATCAGAGTTTGAAGAACCAGGGTTGGAAGAATTATCGTTACCCAGCAAGCTCATCAGTTTCTGCCATTGTTCACCTGAGAGTGGTGAAGGATACCCTCCATGCATCATATCCGTCGAACTTCCAGCAATACCAGCAGGGACACCATGACCAGCAGCGGCGACATGACGAATAGCAGGGACACCATGACCAGCAGCGGCGACATGATGAACAACCCCTGCGTCACCAGCACCACGTCCCCCTTCACGTCTCTGCGGTGGTGTCGGGCCTCTGCCACCACCAGTACCACGTCCGCCCTCACGCCGAGGACGAGTCTCCCACCACTCTGGATAGTCAATCTTGGCAAAGCAAGTTGCAACATCATGACCTATTTTCTTACAATGAGTACAGATCATACTTGATTTGTCCATGGAATCTGAGGTTCTACTATTAGAAGCAGTAGAAATACGAGGGGAAGTCTTGATAGCCAGCGCCAACACCTCCTCAGTAGCGGATTGAGATTTTTGTATATCCTCCTCCCCACGGACTGCCTGGTATTCCCGATCTAAACTTGGCTGAGGATCCTGAGCCAGGAGATTAGACCGGGTATGACACTACAACTCAGCATTCAACCCATACATAAAGTCCTGAAAGTGGTCTTCATCCCTCATAGCCTGTAGCTTTGCAGCAAGTTCACTACAGGTACAAGTAGGCAATAGGAAATAAGCAGCTTGTTCATCCCACTAAGACTGCAAATTTCTAAAGTAGGTTTCCACAGATATCGACGTCGTTTGTTTGCACGCGGCCAAAGCCACCTTAATTTATTGCTTCCGAGTGTCATTGCTAACAACAAATCTTTTCTCCAACAAGTTTCACAATGGATAAACCTCCTCAAAGTACGACAACGAGTTCTTCAGAGATGGATCAATGGTATTAAGAACCCATTGAACCAACAGTGCTTGCACGCATCTCCAATCAAGCAATTTACTAGCATCATTAACAGGTTTGACTTCAGTACCTTCCAGAAAAGTAATCTTTCGCCTAGAGATCAGGGAGAGACGTATCGACCGAGACCACTCAACATAGTTCGGTCCACGGAAAACAATAGGAGTAATGATATTTTCTGGTTGATCAGCAGAACTCAAAAAATATGGATACTTCGGATTAGGATAATTTGGGTTGTGTGCACCGCCACCGCCAGTCGTGACGGAATAGCTGGATGCAGCATCATCTGCCATTGCGGATGTCGGGTGTACAAAATTTTGTACAACGCCGACGAATCAACCGCTGATGGACGGGTTTGGTGGCGAATCGGCCGTGATCAGGGACGCCGGATCTGGCGCGTAGGGGCGGATGTCGGGTGTACAAAAATTTGTACAACTCCGACGAATCTGCCGCAGTTAGGCGCGTAGGGGACGGCCGGTGCAGTCGGGCGCCGGGATCGGTCAGGAAACTTTTGCTTTGCTTTGTACAAATAGAAAAAAATTGAAGGGTTTATCGTATGATCATCCGATGGATATTTGGTCAGTTGGCTGCTGCTTGTATGAACTTTATTCAGGAAAAGTTCTTTTTCCTGGTCTATCAAATAATGATATGCTTCGACTCCATATGGACTTGAAGGGTTCTTTTTCGAAGAAGATGATGAAGGCCGGTGCAAGTGTACGCTCCGGGATCGATCAGACGCGTGTTCGCGTGAAGGCCGATGCACGGTCATGTTCGTCGGTGCAGTCGGGAGGAGGGGCGCCGGGTCGGGTGACGCGCGGAATCGGGTTCCCCGGTGCAGTCGGGCGCTGGATCAGGAGGAGGGGCGCCGGATCGGACGCGGGTGGAGGAGAAGGAAGAAAGTATTTGGCGGCTAGGATTTTTTAGAGCCTTGCTCTGATACCATGTAGGAAATAATAATGCCTTGTTCACATTGTTAGAGTTTGTTACAATATATATAGTGTCTACATTTGGGCTTATGGGTCATATTTACATTGCAAATATAATCTAACAATCTAACAGTGGATGTATGTAGAAAGAGTCAAGTTCATTGTTGTATGCATGAATGTATCTAGAAAACCTAAGGGTGTGTTTGGTAGGAAGGAAAAGTGGAAGGAAAGAAAATAGAGGAGGAAAAAGTGGAGGGAAAGACTCATTTTCTCTTGTTTGGTATGGAAAGAAAATAGGAAGGAAGGAAAAGTGGAGGGATTACTTTCCCTCATTACCTAAGAAATCCAATCCCCCCAAAAGTGGGAGGAAAAGTGGAAGGAAAAGTGGATGCTTGTAGTAATTAACAATTATACCCACATATGAATGTATTATTTAAAAATTATTCATGAAGTCAAATGGTAAATAAGTGATATTAATTGAGGATAGAATTGGTAAACTTTATATTTTTTACTTTCTTTTCTTCCACTTTTTCTTCCATACCAAACAAAGGAAAATGCATCTCTTATCTTTTCCATCCTTGCTACCAAACACAAAGGAAGGAAATGATTTTTCCTTTCCATAAGGAAGGAAAATAAATCCTACTCTTTTTTCTTCCTTCCACTTTTTCATCCTTCCTACCAAACACAGCCTAGAAGTCATGTTCATTGTTGGCAATGCATCTTGCATCTTGATGTATCTTGAGTCCTATAAATAGCTATGTAAGCGTAGAGTGGGAAAAACAAGCAACCAAGAAACAAAGTTGTTTATTCAGCCTCTTGAATCAAACATCCTCTTTGGTGTTATTCTCCTCTTTATCAAAGTGGTATCAGAGCTCCGAGTCGAGTAGTAGGAGGAGGAGGGGTAGAACTCCATTGATGGTGAAGAAAAGTTGATGACAAAACCGGAGAGTTGTGCTCTAGCTGGCAAGAGGAAATTAAGAAACCGTCTTGGCATCCATTCAAGATTGTGGAATATGTTGAGGGAAGCGCTGAGGAAGTGATAGACGAGAATGATGAAAAATTGAAAAGCCTATGGATTAGTTTGGGTGATGATGTTTACAATGCTGTTAAAACAGCTCTGCTTGAGGTGAATGAGTATAATCCAAGCGGCAGGTATGTTGTACCTGAGCTATGGAATTTCAAGGAAAATCGGAAAGCTACGATGGAGGAGGTTGTCCGGTTCATAGTGAATCAATGGAAGGCTTAGCGTAGATGATGAAAAGCTGTTGTTTAACCCGAACCCGACGCTGTGAAGCAAAAGAAGATATGTGCTGGCGCTGTTTTAGAACACATTGCATAGTAATTAGCACTTAACTAAATCCATTATGAAAGAAAATAACAAACAGTTGCATTGCTTAAAGAGGTTATGCTGCTCAAGGCTGAAATGTTGTAATTCACAAGTATTTATATACTAATGATCTTAGCTGTACTGCTTTTCGGGAAAGAAAACTTTGCTACCTAATTGATGATCTCAGACCCCAAGGTTAAAAAAAAAAAGTTCGATCGGGGAGTAGCTGAAGGATAACTGTCAAGACGGACCGGCGGGGCGGGCCGGCCCGTAACCTACCATAATCCACCATTTGGCGGGGTGGGACGGGCCGACCCACCATTTTAGCGGGCTGAAAAAATTCCAACCCAGCCCAACCCACCGGCGGGCCGCGGGCTAGGCGGGCCGGCCCGCTTAATTTTTTTAAAATTTTAAATTATTGTTTAGTTTCTTAAAAGGAAAAAAAAATTATATATATTAATATTTTTCTACTCACTCTCATATGCATCAAATTACAAGTAAAATACAAGAAACATTATAATAGTAGATATTTCTTTAAAACACCTTCATTCATATAAATAAATGACCAAATTTAGTATTTTATACGTCATTACTTGCATTAAATGAGAATTTTTATCATTTATAATACATATCTCATATATGTGCTAAATAAAAAAAAATAAAAATTTTATAAAAAAATAGATGGCGGGCCAACCCACTTGGCCCGCGGCTAGCCCACCGCGGGGCGGGCTACTAGCGGTGTGACGCCCCAGAACCAGAATACTGGAGAGCGGGGGCGTACATAGCCAGCTATGTATATCGAAACAAAATTCATCTCGCTATACGGTCACGGCTGTCTAGATATGAGGGTTTACTACAAGCCAACGGTCTCTTAAGGTCAAGCCTATTGTCTCAATCTCAAACAAATAATATAATTACAAAATGTTAGACCACCAAATATACAATAAAAGGCGTCCCAAATATTACTTATTCAGTTGATCATGAAGCTAGTCGTACAAAATACGAGGACTAGCAAGAGTTTAGTCATACATGATCAACCCTAGGATTTGTTAATCATGTTTACAGCCCGTAGGCAGACAGTAAGTAAATGTGCATCGAGCTAACAGGTGCTCGCCGGCTAACGTCTCAAAAGAATAAATTTACAGTAGAGTGAGCGAAACAAAATAGAAAACCCACTCGTAGCCCGGGTTCCTTCTAGTTGCCACCATCGGGCTGGAGGTTTGGTAGATCCTCGGGTGCTGCTCCGAAATCTGGCCACACAAAACCAGCTGGGTCAAACCCCAGAAAGAGCAAGTGCCACAAGGAGGCCACGAAATAAGAACAAAAGCCAGCATATCAGAACATAAGAAAATAGAAGAAAGTACAAGTAATAAAAGTACAGCAAGACAATAAACGACTAGGGACATGGAACCCTTCTGGGAGCCAGATTACGACCCGTAAACCAAACAAGGACCGGGATCGTAACCCTTCGCCTGAATAGCACATTGTCTCTACTCATTTATTGTTAAAGATAAGTAAAACAATCATGTTCAGGAGGAAACCAGGTACTGGGACTAAACAAGACTTAGACAGGGCTAGACGACAACCATTCACAAGCGGCCAAGCAATTACTACGGCTTACTACTTTAACTAACTAGGGTTATCACAAGCCTAATTACTAACAAGATGCAATGAAAATTTTTCAGTCCCAAGCCCTGCAGACTATCTAGTTATCCTTCGCGGGTTGAGAGTATGGTTGGGTACATCGCCAAGAAACGATATACCCTTAGGTGACTTAGAGGTGCAACACATGACAGTGTGCTGGAAATATGCTCTACTCGTCGGCAAGCTACAAGTCCATTAAGGCGCCCAGATAACGAGATTGCTTGTGACTGGAAATTCTCCATGTTCTAGTTTGATCTAATCATTAGCCTAATCCAATTTAGTATGAGTCCCTGGCCGTGGTACCCAGGAGTCACGTCCTAGACATGATGCAAGACAAGACAAGTAGATTTGCACAACGCAACAAGAAAGAATACCCACGGTGTCTGGGGCAAGTCAAGTTAAGTTATCAGGTTATCAAGTCAAGTCAAGTCAGGAGTGCGCCACGGCGGGCCACTATCAAGATATCAAGTTACAGGGGATTAATTACAGGTCGCAGGTTACAAGTTAAAAGCCACAAGTTACAAGTATCCCAACAAGTTACTGCCCAAAATCAAAGAATGCTAGCAATAAATTAAAACACAAAAAATCGTGTCAAGGCGTGCCGGGTCAAGTCAAGTCGTGCTGTGGGCAAAAAATCTCAGAAAAACACAATTCAACAAGAGAAGGCAAGGACCAAGGGAAACCAAGGGACAACATGGCACAAGGTGTGCTAGGTCAAGGGGCAGCCCAAGGGCGCGGCCAAGTGCGCAGGGGCCAATGCGCCGGGGGCGTAGGGTCCAAGTGCGCAGGGGGCCGAGGGCGCAGGGGGCGCGGCCAAGTGCGCAGGGGGCAGATGGCGCAGGGGGGGCCGAGGGCGCAAGGGCCAATGGCGCAGGGGGCCGAGGGCGCAGGGGCCAATGGCGCAGGGGGCCGAGGGCTCAGGGGCCGAGGACGCAGGGGGCGCGGCCAAGTGCGCAGGGGGCAGACGGCGCAGGGGGGGCCGAGGGCGCAAGGGCCAATGGCGCAAGGGGCCGAGGGCGCAGGGGCCAATGGCGCAGGGGGCCGAGGGCTCAGGGGCCAATGGCGCAGGGGGCAGTGCGCTAAAGAGCGCGTGCGCTAACGGTTGCCGCGGCCAGCGCCAAAGGGCGCGGCGCGGGGGCAGCGCGATGCAGCCAAGCGCGCGGGGCACAGGGCGGCGAAGCACGCGGGCCAGCAGCATGCTAAAGAGCGCGCGCGGAGGAGGAGGTCTTCTTCTCCAAACAAGCCGAGAGCAACCTCCAAGAACACAAAAATTCCAATTTCCATAACTTGACCAATTCAAAACCGAATTTAGATTTTCAAAGTTCTAACTTGAGTAAAATTAAATTCTCTTCCACATGGAAGCATCAAAACATGCAAAAATCTAAGTTTAATAGATCAAAACCAAGAAAATCCAAAAATAGCAAATACTTAGATCTAGAACAATAGAGACTCCAAATCACAAAATGTCAAGTTCTAATGTTGTTCTCCATGGCCTAATCTAGCTAATGGATAAATAAAATATGGTGCTTATTTGTTGGCAAGGTGCACTTGCCTATGGTGTTGGTGGAGGAAGGAGGAAGAAGAAGATGGAGAAATTAATGGAAATTATGGAGGAGAGAGAAAGGTTGGTGGAGATTTAATGAGGGTGGGTTGTGGTGGAATGAGGGTGGAGGTTAGCTAAGGTGTTCCAATGCATATTAAACCAAACCAACCCAACTAAAACCAAGCTGGGCCGAAACCCAAAAATACGAGAAAACCCAAAATTTCACACGTCGAGAAAATAATAATAATAAAAATACATGCCAAAAATCCAACTACAAGTAAAATACGAATTACGGGAAATGAGGGTGACAACTCTACCCACCTTAAAAGAATTCCGTCCTCGAAATTTAATCAAGGAGCTAGAGACTGCCACGGCAAGTTACACTAAGCACCCACAATCTACACTAAGCAGTTCAATCATACAATCATACATGCAAGCAAGGGATGGAAGACATAAGGCATAAGGAAGACATTATACCTTACGAGTCAAACAAGTCGGGATATCGCGATCGAATGTCGTCCTCACGCTCCCACGTTGACTCACCTAGAGAGTGATGACCCCAAGCATCACGAACTAAGCTAATAGTCTTGTTCTTGAGTATCTTCTCTCTCTGGTCCAATATAGATACGGGCCTCTCCTCATACGAAAGGTTGGTACCAACAACCAGTTTCGAATGGTCTAGGATATGGCTCGGGTCTGGGATATACCGTCGTAATTGGGACACATGGAATACATCATGCACCTTACTTCGCGACGGCGGAAGAGCAAGACGATAGGATACATCTCCTACTCGCTCCAGGATATCGAACGGTCCTATATACCTAGGACTAAGTTTTTCCCGCACGCCAAAACGAATGACGCCGCGGTTAGGCGAGATCCTAAGGAATACATGGTCGCCGATAGCAAACTCTAAGGGACGCCGATGGGCATCGGCCCAATGTCGCTGGCGATCTTGGGCAACTCGAAGATGATCCCTGACTTTTCTGATTACTTCAACTGTCTAGGCAACCATTTCTGGACCGAGCATCTGCCTTTCTCCAACATCATCCCATGCCAGCGGGGATCTGTACTTCCTACCATACAGTGCCTCGAATGGTGCCATCTGGATGCTGGCCTGGAAACTATTGTTGTACAAGAACTCCACCAGGTGTAGGTGATCCTCCCATGAACCACCGAAGTCAAGTGTACAAGATCTCAACATATCTTCAAGTGTCTGGATTGTACGCTCTGACTGACCATCTGTCTGCGGATGATATGCCGAACTGAACTGGAGACGAGTTCCCAAACTCTCTTGCAGGCTACGCCAAAAGTGTGACATGAATCTTGAATCTCGGTCCGAGGTGATACTGACGGGCACACCGTGAAGCCTGACAATCTGTCTGAGGTACATCTCTGCTAACTGAGCCGTAGACTGCCCAACTCTGAATGGGAGAAAATAAGCCACCTTCATGAGCCGGTCAACTATAACCCAAATAGCATCTCGACCAGCTGGGGATCTAGACAATCCAGTCACAAAATCCATGGTCACATGCTCCCATTTCCATTCTGGAATCGGCAAGGACTGAAGAAGTCCAGTGGGCCTCTGATGTTCAGTTTTAACCTGCTGGCAAACCAAATACTGAGAGACAAACCGGGCTATCTCCCTCTTCATGCCATTCCACCAGAAATGCTGACGAATATCATGGTACATCTTCGTGCCACCGGGATGAATAGAATACTGTGAACTGTGAGCTTCTGCCATGACCTTCTGTCTGATATCTCCACTGCGTACACAAAGACGAGTGCCGTGTCGAAGTATACCATCTTCATGGATACATAACTCTGGCCTTCTCCCTGCTTCACACTCTACTCTGAGTCGCTGAAGCTTGGAATCTGTAGATTGTGCCATCCGGATCCTCTCAACTACGCTGGACTAAACCTGTAGACTGGCCATCAATGCCACGTTGGTAGGAAGAACCACTTCAATTCCCATCTTCTGAAGATCTGCCAATAACTCTGGTTGCGCTGTTAGGAAATAAATTCTGGCTCTCCGACTCAACGCATCTGCTACCACGTTGGCCTTCCCTGGGTGATACTGTAAGTCCACATCGTAGTCCACCAGTAGCTCGAGCCATCTTCTCTGCCGCATATTAAGGTCCTTCTGGGTGAAAACACACTTCAGGCTCTTGCGATCCGTAAATATCTCCACTCTGTCTCCGTACAAGTAGTGCCGCCAAAGCTTGAGTGCAAACACTACTGCTGCCAGTTCCAAGTCATGGGTCGGGTAATTCTTCTCATGATCACGAAGTTGACGTGATGCATAAGATATTACCTTCCTGTGCTGTATCAAGACACATCCCAATCCTCTGCCTGAAGCATCGCAATAAACAGTGAATCCTCCGGTCCCATCTGGAAGTGTGAGAATGGGAGCCGTTATCAAACCTCGCTTCAACTTCTCAAATAATTCCTGACACTCTGCTGTCCAAGCGAACTGCACATCCTGTTTGCCATGAAATATAAAAGAGCAGAACAATTATTGGAGGACTGGACTTTTACTTCACGTTACAAACTCGCTCGTACAAAGAAAGCCTAGGGATGAAAACCTAGGTACAGCAGTCTAAGTACAATTGTTTATTTTAGATTCTTGGGGGTGACGATAGAGGCTCATGAAGGCGACGGCAGCCCTGACTTACTCCTTGGACGATCAGTATGCAACCTTGGCTCCAGAAGATTGCTTGGAATTGGAAGAAATGCTCCCTTTGCTCTCTTTCTGCTCTTTTCTCCAAGTACTCTGGTGCTCTCTCTGATCTCGAAAAGTGCTCCTGTGTGCACCTCTCTCTGTGTGTGCGTCTCTCTTCTGCAAGGGAATGGCACCCTGCTATTTATAGGAATGGGGTGTGATTATTAGGGTTGCAAATAATTGCTTTTTGGAGATGGCGACGGCCTGTGGATTGGTCAATCTAGGCCATTAGTTTTGATTGTGATGAATCTGGACCATTAAGTATAGATTACACCAAATCTCATCAGCAATTAATACTGATTGGAATAAATCTTCCTCATAATGATCTTCTGATGTCTGCAAATAAATTTGATTTATTTTCCTGCCACGTGTCCCAGATTATTGAGATTTGACCCAATCTCTGATTGCAATAAATCTGGGAGATTGATCGGCTTAGGACATGTGTCCTAGGAGCCACTGGGGGGATTTGAACCGCATGAAGATTGAGCCGCATAAGATTTGGGCCGCATAAGGTTCGGGCCACGTGTCAGGGCTGCTTGGGTAGTGGCTCCCCCCCTTCGAGCCTTTGAACCGCATAGGGATGATCATTACGAGCCGCATAGGGATGCATCCGCCTGGGCCGCATGGAAATGGTCCTCTTAAACCGCATGGGAAGGCCTCCGCTTGAGCCACATGAGACTGTTTCGGCCTGAGCCGTATGGAACGGCTTCATTCTAAACCGCATGGGAAGTCTTCGCTCGAGCCGCATATGATCGTCCACGTGTCAGGGCCACGTAGCATTTTCTGGATCTCGGAAGATTGTGTCAGAGATCTCCTTCACTTCCCTAGGGGTCCGTCATTATGACAGAGTCATAATTACCTCTTTTGTGTCAGGGCTGCCACTTTTTCAGAGTTGTCATCCGTCACAGCAATTAATGCAGGAGAGGAGAACTATTCTTTTCAAGCCACGTGTCTCCTGTTCTGAGTCGCATAGGACGTCTTGAGCCGCATAGCCCCTCGTGCCGCATGAATCTGTGAGCCGCATGGGCTTCCTGAGCCGCATGGAGTTTCCTGGCCGCATGGATCCTTCTTTAATATTTTTCATGCTTCTACAAGACCCCCTTCAAAGTTTTTAATTTGCAAAATTGAAATACTTTGAATAAGAAGCATGGTTATATTCTTCTGGCCGCATATGAAGTCCTGGCCGCATGGATGTTTAAGCCGCATAGATAGTTCAACCGCATGGATGGCTTAGCCGCAGGGGACTTTTCGGCCACATCATCATTGCCATGTATGGCAATCTTTTGCATTAAATGCTGTTTGATTTGCTGTCAGCTTTAAAGGCCACTTTTTGGTGCAGGATCCGAGGAGCTTGGCCTTCATTTTCGGCGGCTCACCTTGATAACCGAAGAGTCGGTCTTCGTGTATGCACGGGGATCGAAACGCTTCACTTTTGTTTATAAATATGGATGAGTACGGTCGGGGAACTTCTTTACTTCCTCCTTCGTCCAACTATTGCTGTCTTGCCTTTCTTTCCTCATTTCCCTTCTCCGATCGTCATTCATGGCCCCCAAATCCTCTAAGGTCGCTTCTGCCGCCGCGAAGGGCAAGAAGGCGACTTCTTCGTCAGCCGTTGTGTTCGAAGTGCACCCTGATGTCCGTCCTGCCCTTAATGGTAAGAGTTGTATTTGGGTACTTTGAATCCTAAGAATTCATGGCTCTGTTGCATATTCATGCACAAGCCTTCACCCAAATTTGGCTATGATAGAGCCGCATATGCTGTATGGGCTGCATGACCCTCTCATATCCGAGCCGCATAGGAGATACCCTATGTTTGAGCCGCATGAGAAAATTTTGGACCGCATGAAGTCTTCCTTTGAACGGAGCCGCATAAACTTCTAACCGCATATGTTCGATTGATCCGCATATGCTTCTAACAGACTGATCCGTATAGCGCTTCAGTGCCACAAAAGCTTTTCTGCTTAGAACCGTATATGTTCGATTGATCCGCATAAGCTATCGAACCGATGTCATATGGAACTCCCAAATTGATTTAGGTCGCATGAGGCTGTATTGGCTGAACCACATAAGCTCCCTTGGGGCCGTGCCACCTGAAACCCAATTTTAATTGAGCCGCATAGGGCTTTGTTTGATCCGAACCGCATAGGCTCGTGGGGACTTGAGCTCAGCAACCAACTTTTGATCTTGTTTCATGTTGTCCTTTTTCAATGAGCCTTCCAACCAACCCAACAGGAGAGCTTCTTGTGGGTTCAGCTCAGTTTGCTGTGGGCGTGCGGCTCGACGGCTTAAGTCGACATATAGTGGATCAGCTTCCCACTAATGAACCTAGGGAGAGGGTGGCTGTCATTAACAACCAACCTTTCCACTTTCTCTGTTCCATGCTGAATTCGGGAAAGCTGGACGGAGAATATCTGAAACCGGCTTTTCTCTTTGGGGATGCCTTTTCCATAAAGAACTCTCGACTGCTGGATGTTTCTGAGAACTGGGACTTTTCTGTTGTAATGCCTGTGTTCGTATTACGTATTTTGGGATACGTATACGTATTTTATTCTGTATTGCCTGATTCCTTGTTTAGCTCTCGGCTTGGTTTAACTCTCGGTTTGGGTTGGCTTAGTTCGGCCGGCCCAGTGCTTGGTTCATCATGGGCCAAGGGTGGAACACCTTAGCCTATGCTTCTCCTTCATTTCCACCACAACCTCCCTCTTTATTATCCCCACCAACCTTCTCTCTCCTCCATAATTCTCATTTACTTCTCCTTTCCCCACCATTACTCTTCTCCACCAACCAAGAACACCATAGGCAAGTGCAACTTGCTTCCACAAGAGAACCCCTTTTTGATGGTTTCATTAGCTTCTCCTCATGATTCTAAACCACATTAGAACTTGTCATTTTCTATTTTGAGGCTTTAATTTCTGTAGATCTAGAGTCTTGCTATTTTCGGATTTTTGGTAGTTTTGATCTATCAAACTTCCTTGTTTTCAAGTTTTGATGGTTCCATGTGGTAGAGAATTTCATTCTACCCAATTTTGACCTTTGGAAAGTTGGATTCGGACTTGTTTTGACCAAGATATGGACTGTTGAAGCTTAGATTCAATTTTAGAGTTCTTGCTGTTCTTGCCATTTGGAGAAGACAGTGAACAGTGAGCTAGCTTTTTAGCTTACGCCACTGAGCTGTACGCTGCTCTTTAGCGAGCGTACGCTAGCCTTGGTACGCTGCTCTTTAGCGAGCGTACGCTAGCTCAAGCGTACGCAGTCTTGAGCGTACGCTAGCTTGAGCGTACGCTGACCTGTAGCTTGAGCGTGCCCTTGTGTACGCTGACCCTTGCGTACGCTTCCCATTGGAAGTGTATGGACCCTTTGGTACGCTAGCTTGAGCGTACGCTGACCTGTAGCTTGAGCGTGCCCTTGTGTACGCTGACCCTTTCGTACGCTTCCCATTGGAAGTGTATGGACCCTTTGGTATGCTAGCTTGAGCGTACGCATGCCTTGGTACGCTAGCTTAAGCGAGCAAGGTGTACGCTGGCCTGAGCATAGTTTGACCTGAGCGTTTGGCCTTTGGCTGACTTGGTCTCATGTCAGCGTGTCAGATTTGGTTTTATTTTCCTTAAGCTTGGCTCTTTTATAGTCCTGTATATTGATATTTTATTAGATATTTTACGCCCATTTTATATCCTTACGCCTTTTGTCCTGAACTTAATAATTACGAATTTACTTGATATGTTTGGAATTGACAATTGAGCATGACCTGATAGTGACCCGTAGTGGTGCACTCCTGACATGAGTAACCTGACATGACCTGATAGTGGCCCGTCGTGGCGCACTCCTGACAAGTACACTTGACCTGATAACTTGACATGTTATACCTTGATAAGCTGTTGCGACGGCTACCTGACATGACATGACCTATATAATAACCTGGACACCGTGGGCGATTGTGCTTGTATAAATAATCCAGTCTTGTCTTGCATCATGTCTAGGAGGGGACTCCTGAGTACCACGGTCAGGAGTACCTATTGAAATAAACTAAGGGCTAATAACTAGATTAATACATTAGTCATGAAGAGATTTCCCAGCTACAGACAATCCCGTTACCTGGGCACGCCTTGGGATCTGTAGCCTGCCGTCGAGTAGGGCACATTTCCAGCACACTGTCATGTATTGCACCCTTCAAGCTACCTAAGGGTACATTCGTTTCCTGGACAATGTACCCACCTGAGTTCAACTCTAATCTTTTAACCCGGAGAACCTGGATGGTCTGCAGGGCTTGTGGCTGTAGAACAATCTCACTGCATTTTGTTAGTAATTAGGCTTGTGACAACCCTAGTTAGTTAAAGTATCAAGCCGTAATTCTTGCTTGGCCGTGAAATGATTGGATGGAGTCTAACCTGTCTAGTCTTGCCCGGATCCTGTTCCAGATCATTGAACGACCAGAATGCTTGTATTTATTTTACCGATAAATGGTGAGAATTCCAAGCTTTGTTCAGACGAAGGGTTACAACCCCGGTCCTTGTTTGGTTTACGGGTTGTAACCTGGTTATCTGAATAGTTCCATGGTTATCTCGTCGTATATCATCCTGGTATATTTTTTTTATTTTCAGTTCTTACTTTATTTATATCTTGTGCTGATTGCTGGTTTTGGTTCTTAAGTGAAGCCTCCTTTGTGGCACTTGCTCTTTCTGGGGTCTGACCCAGCTGGTTTTGTGTGGCCAGATTTCGGAGCAGCTCCAGAGGATCTACCGACCTTCCAGCCAGATGGTGGCCACTAGACGGAACCCTGGCAACGAGTGGGTTATTTTTGGCTCTCCCACTCTATTGTAAAAATATTCTTTTGAGGCGTTTAGCCGACGAGCACCTGTTTAGCTCGATTGCACTTACTTACTGTCTGCCTACGGGCTGTAACATGATTAACAGATCCTAGGGTTGATCATGTATGACTAAACTCTTGCTAGTCCTGACATTTTGTAATGACTAGCTTCATGATCAACTGAATATGTAATGTTTGGGACGCCTTACTATTGTATATTTAATGATCATACATCTTGTGACTTTTACTTACTTGCTTGTGATTGAGACACTAGGCTTGTTCATGACCTTAAGAGACTGTTGGCTTGTAGATAAACCCTCATGTATCTAGACAGCCATGACCGTATAGCGAGATGGATTCCATTTTATATACGTAGCTGGCTATGTCTGCCCCCGCTCTCCAGTATTCTGGATCTGGGGCGTGACATCTGTAGACGGAGTGGTGATCCATATCCCTGAGATGGAGCGGCATTATCCCCTCTCGTGGTTTAACATGGTACCGTTGGGCAGGATAATAGTGGGTTCTCTAACTCCCACCCAACCGGGAATGTTTGTGGGCAACATCCACTACAACAGGCATACCGGTTCAGCATGTACGGGCAAGGATTCAGTTAGTCGGAGTGTGATGGGGCTGCTCCCTGGCACTTTTGTAAACGTGACTGGTCCTAACTTTACTTTCATTCGAGCTGATACGTTTCTGAATCAGCTTGCTTGCAAGGGGTCTTACCCTGTAGGCAGGTTGTCGCTGCTAAATTGGATCAACCCTATTCCTACATGGGCCAATCTTACCTCATGGATCTTGAGGAAGTTTGGGGAATCCCTTCGGGAAATTGACCTCTACTACGCCGTCCGGGGCACCTGCTACGGGTTGCCTATTAACAAGCCTTTGTTCATGGCTCTTTTGGAGCTGTATAATCGGCGTACGGGGACTTTCTTCGCCCCCGGGGGAGAGCTGGGGCTTGCTCTCCATGAGATGCACGCTATTTCTAAACTGCCGTGGGAAGGTGAAGCTTTTGAAGTATATATCCCGACGAATGAAGAATTTGAAGACCTGGATCGACGATTTCCTGGTTTCGTCGCCATGTACCAAGAACTGTTGTGCCATCATAGCATTTGCCACCAGATTGCTATCAAGAAAGAAAATAGCTCAGAAGGAAGCGCCCCTCACACCACGGCCTGGGTTTCGTATCTTTTCAAGTTACGTCCCTCCGGCCGAGTTTCGTCTCGAAGTCCTCAAACCCCGGAGGAGGTGAAGGACATGATGTTGAAGGTTAAAAGGTCGAGGTCTACCCGTGACAGGTTTGGGAGTCGCACTGACTCCCTCAGTTACTTCCACTATGGTACCCGGGAAATGTCCGATAAAGCGATCTTAGCTGGGTTCTTGATGGTGTGGCTACGCAATTGCGTAGTCTCGGGCGGCGCGGGTTCTATGGAAAGGATCAGCCGCCATTTCATTCTCCCCGCTGTGAAATTGGTCTTCAAGGTGAGACTGGCCCTTCTCCCGGCCATGGTGTGTAGCATACACCATGGCCTCCGTGCCTTTTCATCCAAAGTCATTGCTCGTGATACGACGCTGGACTTTGAACGGTTAGAACTACCATACCACTACCTCATGGGGTGGTTATTACTGCACTACCGGTCGTTAATGAGGCCAGGAACCGAAGAAGATGTTACTACTAACGACGCCTTCATTTTTCAATACCGTCATCAGCCTTGGGAACACGATACCATTCCAGCCTGCCGAAGGGCATTGGCGAGGGTTGACGGGCCCGAGTTTTTTGTCTCTCTTCCTCAATTTACCCCCAGGAAAGTGAGGGGAGTACATGTCGACGGCGTTGATCTTCCCCAACTTTTATCTGAGAAGATGCTTCTTTGGTTACGCAACATCCGCCCTGCGCACCTGGTGTATCGTTACCGGAATAACGTATACCTGGAGCCTTATCTGCCCAGTAGATTTTCCCGTCAATTTGGGTATAGTCAATTGTTCCTGGATTGTCCTAGCGCTTGCTTGAGCTTTGAGGGCAGTGTACTCGATGGCGTCCGGGCCTGGCATTATTATAATACGGTCCATACCCGGGCCAGCTTCTCAGTCCCCGACGCCAAGACGGCAAGGGATATTTTGTATATAGCGGCCCTTTATCATGTCGCAGCGAGCAAGCCTCCTGTCGATTTTGATATAAATACTAGCTTCATTGCTGGCACTGGTTTGGCTGAGAAGCCAGAGGGATCCAAGAAGAGGAAGAGGGGGGCGAACAGGGTTCCTGTGCCGAACTCAGAGTCCACTAGGGTGGATGAGGAAGATGATGAACAAGATGCCGATGACTCGTCGCATTCTTCGGACGAGGAAGTTGGGAATCAACCTCCTATTATGCCAGATGAAAGGGCGGCGGGTCAGTCGTCTACTTGGTCTGACGAGGTGGTAGAGGATCAACCATCTGCAGTGCCTGGCCCTTCGCGTAAACGAAGTAGGCGCGTGACTACCGCTGATGACCGAACCTATTCCACGAAGTACGCTGCGGTAAGACGTCGCAGGCTGTTTATTGATGATGTGGACGTTGTTCCTGAGGTGATTTGAGTTTCAACTACCTCCTTTCTTCTTCTTCTATGTTATGGCCTAATCGTTTGTTCCTTTTGCTCTTTATAGGCGTCGGATGAGCTCGCTTCTCAGGACCCGATTGCCGAGGCTGATCCAGTCCTGTCTCATTTGGTCAGTGATGTGTGTACTGCTATCATTGCTGCTGGGGTTCTTCCGGTTGCGGTCGAGGATTCCCACCTTGCTGGGATCTCAACCCAGGGGAATGGGGGTTTTACCGCGCCCGTCCCTGAGACATCTGAACCTCAACAGGATGACACTGTGGGTGGGGAAACTACGCCAGCTGTGAACGAGCCGTCGTCTCCATGCTCTTCCCCTGGTAATACAAGTCAAACCATAACTCGTGAATAAGCCTATGTACTCCGTCGTCCTATTCTTCAGATTACGTCGATTAATGGTTGCTTTGGATGTTCAGTCCCCAATCCTTTATTGCTGGTGGCGGACATTGCTGGGGCGGACCCTATCAGAGGGGATCTGACGGCACCTCCTTGCATTGAGGTGCCTCCATCTGGACCGAGTTCGGGAACCCAGGTAGCGGTACAGCTGGGACAAAGGACGATGCTTCCTGCGTCTTCTTCTGTGAATATAGTTTCGGGGGTTAACCTTTTCGCCCTGCCAAGCCTCCAAGCTCTTCGGGCGGCGGAAGAGGAGCTAACCGCTATTCAAGCGTCTTTCCGCACGGAATTTGCTTCCTTGGTGGCTGGGACGGTCAGTTCTGAGGCTACTCCTTCGGTACTGTCTGCCACACTCCCTTTAACACCGTCCTCCACAGAGGTTTTGGATGAGGTGTCCCGGGATGTGGTCGACAGTTTCCACCGCCACCTGAGGAGGGGGATCGAAGCAGCTACGGAAAGGGGGACTCCCTTTACTCTGGCCCGTCAATGCGCTGGTGGCCAGATCAATATCCTTAAGACACTCCCTGGTGGAGGGGAACTGGCTGCGCTTCTGGAGCCTAAATTGTTAGAGGCTGATCGTCTCGTATCCCAGTTTCGTAGGCTGCAGCAAACTGATTTACCCGCGGCGATAAACCAAGAGCATAATTTCCTTGTCGCTGCGGTGGAAAAGGTGAAGATGGCCTGGGAGTCGCTTAAGCCGGCCATATTGAAAGACCGTCGAGATCTGACTCGGTTATACGATCAATGGAGCCGTCGAACTGAAGATTGCACAACTCGGGAAGCAGATGCCTCTCGTGGGGTAACCGATACCCGGGAACAGATCCTCGAGCTCCAAAAAAAGCTGGCCTTCCTGGAGTCCGTGCTCGAAGCTGCTCGTACTGAAAAGGGGATCGCCATTCAGGAGGCCGACAAGCTTAGTAGGGCATCTGCCAATCTAGAACTTGTCCTAAAGAAGATAGAGAACAACTGGCAGGCGTATATTTATCTGGATGACGCAGAGCAGTTGTCCCAAGAGGTCAAGCGCCGGGCTAAACAGAGGCTTGAGCGGGGGACTGCCTTGGTGAAAAACCATCTCTCGGAGTTATGTAATGCTGAGCTATAGTCAGCCTTTTCCTCTTGCTTTGTTCTTGTTTTCCTTTTTGAGAGGGACATGGTCCCAAAAGATGTAATACTTTTTTTTTCCTTCAAATAAAGAGTACTTTCCATTCTACCCTTTATTTGCATTGCTTGTTGTACCCATGATATGATGGTGGTGTTTGCCCCGCACGGGGTACTTGTTTGTGGACTCGTCATCCATGGCATACCTTGGTTTTAGGTACGGATAACAAGTTTGGTTAGGATACCTGGAACAGCCATGGCAAAGTGGTCATGGGTGTTCTCGGTATCGGGAAAAAGAATGCCGTAGAGCAGCTAGGCTCCCGGGGCATGATGAGATGGTGGGCTTGTGCTAAGAAACTTAGCAGAGTATATATGTGGGCCTATTATCCTTGGCGTACCTTGGCTTAGGATACGGATAATAGGATGAAAGGGAACCAACATACTTGCTCAGAGGCTATGAGGACATGGCAAGCATGAGGGTTTTATCGTGGAATCTTCCTGCTCAAAGGTAATGAGGGCATGGCAGGAGTGACTTCACGGAGGACATTTGTGGTCAACAGAGGACATTTGTGGTCAACAGAGGACATTTGTGGTCAACAGAGGACATTTGTGGACCTATTATCCTTGTCGTACTCCGGTTGTAGGTACAGATAATAGGTTGAAAGGGAACCGACATACTTACTCAGAGGTAATAAGGACATGGCGAATATGAAGGTTTCTTCTACGGAGCCTTCCCACTCAGAGGTAATGAGGACATAGCAGGAGTGGGCTCAATGAAGAGGGGGTACATAGAACGACTTAGAGGTAATAAGGACATAGAAGTTCTATGTAGGGGGTAAATTGTTTTTGGCGGAAGTGAAATGACTCAGAGGTAATGAGGACATGGCCGTTTTGGAAATTTGTGGATCGCTTACCCTTTTTGTACATAGAAGTACGGGTATTGGATCATGAGGAAGGATCTCTTCCAGGAAGAAAGTTTAGAGGTATGATCATACATGACTTTCTATCTGAAAGAGTGACCGGGATGTGAGTTCAGAGGCACCATCGGGTACATGACTCGATATTGTGAAAGTATGAGTTCAGGGGCACCAGCAGGTACATGACTCGATAATCTGGAGAATGGTGAGTGTGAGTTCAGCGGCACCAGCGGGTACGTGACTCGGGATCTGGAGAATCATGAGGGTGAGTTCACCGGTACCAGCGGGTACGTGACTCAGGATCTGGAGAATCATGAGGGTGAGTTCAGCGGTACCAGCGGGTACGTGACTCGGGATCTGGAGAATCATGAGGGTGAGTTCAACGGTACCAGCGGGTACGTGACTCGGGATCTGGAGAATCATGAGGGTGAGTTCAGCGGTACCAGCGGGTACGTGACTCAAAAATCTGGAAAATTGTCGTCTAGACATAGTATTTCTTCTGAAACTTGCCGTTGACGGGCAACATGAGCAAGTCTCCATTTTGCTTGGCGAGGTGGTAAGCACCGTTGGAGAATACGGCCTCGATGATAAATAGACCTTCCCATTTTGGCTGGAACTTGCCGGCGGTCTTGTGAGTCATGACCATCGGCCTCCGGACTGCCAGAACAAGATCGCCCACTTGGAATGTTCTGATTTTAACCTTCTTGTTGAAGGCTCCAGAGATGCGTGCTTGGTATAGTTCGATCCTTTGCTGTGCTAGGAGGCGCTTTTCATCTAAGGCCTCTAACTCTTGTAGTCGGCGTCGGTAGTTGTCATCCGTTGTCAATTGATAAGTGAGGGCGACGCGGAGTGAGGGTATTTGAGTCTCTAATGGGAGAACTGCCTCACTCCCGTATACCAGGGAGAATGGTGTGTTCCCAGTAGCTGTTCGAACTGTAGTACGGTACGCCCATAAACATTCGCCAAGCTTCTCTTTCCAGTCGCGTTTGTTGGAAGAGACAAACTTCTTGAGGAGTTTGATGATTGTTTTGTTGAATGCCTCTGCCAACCCGTTCGCTGTCGGGTTGTATTGTGTTGAAGCAATGTTCTGGATGCAATGCTTGTCGCAGAACCGATAGAAGGCGTGGCTTGCAAACTGCGGACCATTGTCGTGGATGATCCTCCGAGGCAGTCCAAAGCGATAGATGACGTGATGCTTGAGGAAGCAGATCACGTTCGCAGTCTTTACTTCTATAAGCGGGACAGCTTCTGCCCATTTGGAGAAATAATCCGTGATCGCAAGTATGAAGCGATGTCCACGGGAGGAAGGTGGAGTAATCGGACCGATGATGTCCATCCCCCATGCTTCGAATGGCCAGGATGCCACGGTCGGATATAGAAATTCGGATGGTTGGTGGATGAAGTCTGCGTGGACTTGGCAGGCTTTGCTCCTTCTAGCATAGTCTATCACGTTTGCTACCATCGTGGGCCAGTAGTAGCCCATTCGGCGAAGACGGTCTTGCAATTTAGGACCAGGATGATGGGCCCCACAGACACCGTCATGAGCTTCTTGTACGGCTTCTTTGGCTTCTGCGTTCGACAGACACCAAAGCAATACTCCATCATAGGATCGTCGATACAGCATTTTCGTCTCTGTATCGTAGAAGAATTTGAGAGAACGCCGTCTGATGGAGGTGGCTTCCTTCGGGTTATCGGGCAGGATGTCGTAGACGACGAAGTCAATGAATGGTTGTCTCCAATCTGGGACATCATTAATCGTTTGAGTATAATAACTAGCCACGAATTGAACGTTGTTTTTGGGGCAGACCAGTTCGTGGCCTACTACGTCTACCGATTGATGAGTATGATTTGGTACTGCTAGGGAAGCGGCCAGACCTGCTAGGGCATCGGCTTCGATATTTCAGAGTCTGGGGACGTGTTCGATGAAGAACCCCTCGAATGACGAGATGATGTTGATTGCTATTTGGTGATAGGGAATCATGTCTTCGTGGCGAACTTCGTATGAGCCCCGGATTTGATTGACGATTAACTGTGAATCGCCGTATGCTTCAAAATATTCTACCTCCTGCTCCCTTGCAAGTTGGAGGCCAATAACCAGGGCATTGTACTTGGCCACATTGTTAGAGCAGGGTTCCGTGAGGGAGTAAGCGCGGTTGATCACCAATCCGGTAGGAGAAACCAGTACCACCCCTACTCCGAAGACGATGTTGCCCTTAGGTCCAGTTCTCAAAGCGCCATCGAAGAACATTCGCCATATATCATCGTGAGAGGTTGCATGCGAGTCAGCGACCTCATCTGGGATCTCTTCATATATCCTGAACGACTTTGAACCCGGGTGGGCTGCCAAAAAGTCTGCCAGGGCTTGACCTTTGACAGCCTTTTGTGGGACGAAGATCATATGGTAGGGGGATAGCAATATTGCCCATGTAGCGAGACGAGAGCTGAGTGCCCCTGGTTTAGTCATGAGGACCCTGAGAGGGTTGACTCGTGAGATCACATGTATCGTTTGTCCGGTGACATAGTACCGTGTCTTCTGAATGGCGAACACTAGGGCAAGGCATTCCTTCTCCACAGCGGTGTATCGGTGCTCTGGCCCAATCATCATTCGACTGAGGTAATATATGGCTTGTTCATGGCCTGCATCGTTGTTTTGTTCTAGCAGAGCTTCGAGGGAGTGCTCCATTGCTCGTACGTAGAGCAGGAATGGTTTTCCAGCAACCGGGGCCACCAGGACTGGAGGGTTCGACAAATATTCTTTGATGCTGTCGAAGGCCCGCTGGCATTCTTCGTCCCATACGAACGAGACACCTTTCTCCATGAGGTGGGTGAATGGCCGACATCGCCCGGAGAGGTTAGAAATGAACCTCCTGATGTATGCTAGCCTCCCTTGAAGGCCTCTGAGTTCGCGAAGATTTCTCGGGGGACCCATCTCCATAATTGCCTTTGTCTTCTCAGGGTCTACATGGATACCCTGGGCGGTGATGATGAAACCCAAGAACTTCCCGCTGGATACGCCCAGGAAGGACTTCGTAGGGTTCATTTTCAAATTGTCCGCTCGTATCAGGTCGAATACCGTCCTCAGATCCTGTAGATGGTCTCCCTTACAGCGACTCTTGACGGCGATGTCATCAACATAGCACTCCACCGTCTTGCGTAAGTGGTCCCTGAAGATGATACTCATGGTTCTTTGATATATGGTGCCATCATTCTTTAAACCGAAAGGCATGACTGTATAGCAATACGTGCCAATCGGTGTTCGGAATGATGTGTGCTTTTCGTCGTCAGGAGACATCTTGATTTGGTTGTACCCCGAGAAGCCATCCATGAATGACATACGTTCAAAGCTACAGGTATTGTCAATCATGATGTTCGTGATAGGGAGGGGGAATTCATCTTTGGGGCATGCCTCGTTCAGATTGCGGAAGTCGATGCAGATTCGAATCTTCCCATTCTTCTTGAGGATGGGTACTATGTTGGCGACCCAATCCGGATGTTGTTCTTTACGAATGAAGCCGCTGGCTATCAGTTTGTTGACTTCGGTTTCGATCGCATCCATGATGCCTGGGCGGAAGCGTCGCTGTTGTTGCTTGACTAGCTTTGCGTCCGGCCGAATGTTGAGCTTGTGAAGAGCAATATCGGGATTTAATCCCGGCATGTCTTCATAGCCCCATGCGAACACATCAATGTATTCTTTGACAAGTTCCAGCAGTGATTCTCGCCCTTCGTCTATTAAACTTTTACTGACGAAGATTGGTTTTGGAGAAGATTTGCTGCCGAGGTCGACCTGGATAACCTCATCTTCGGTAGGAGGCTCCCTCAGTTCGAACCGCTTTTCCCATTGCGCATCCAACTGCTGGGCCCATGGCTCTAGCTCGAGGATTTTGGGGATGTCTTCGTCTTCTTCATAAGCGTCGGCGAATGCCATGTTGACTGACAAGACTTGTCTGAATACATCTCCGATGCTGGTATCAGAGTCGGAAGTTGGTGACCCGGTTGAATGGGAATGCCAGTCACATTCTTCATCTAAACTTTCAGGGGTCGTCGTGGGTGTTATATATCCCAATCCACATCGAGTCTTGCTATAGTAGTCCCGTGGTTTGCCAGCCGAGACCGGGGGCTTCAAAGGTAATCGTCGTCCAGTACCGTAGTTCAAACCCGACATCGTTTCCAGATCATACCCCTGTTTCTGCATGAGATATTTAGATTGGGGGCTATAAAGATACAGAGGTAGTCTTCCGACATCTGATCCGAGGTCGACTTCTTCTATGGTGAAGGGATGTGGATCGTCCTTTCGGCCGAAGATGATTAGATAGTCCCCTCCCTCGATTATGCGGTAAGCGTCTTCCGTTGGAGTAAGCTGGATTGTGGTGTAGACATTTGTCACCTGTGTGTGTAGGTGAGTGCCTATACCGTGTTCCATAGCGTACATTGTACAAAGCTTATTAAGCTCGAGGTAGTTCAAAGATAGCCCTTTATTGATGAAGTAAGGTATCTTTTCTAGGGGGATTACATCATCTGCGGAGGGAACATCAGTGTGGGCAGCCACATACTTAGCTAGCTCCGGTTCCTCTTCGGCTACCCCTTGTGTAAATAAAGACTGAGAGGACGACCTGGGCAGCTTGATCGTCAGAGGTTCAGCTGATGGAGCAGAGCGTGGAGTTGTTGGCAGACTAGCGACCCCCAGTTTGGTACTCGATGTGGGGCGAGGAGTGGCTGGTTCGCTAGAAGTGTCAGACCTTGCATCGGGGTGACGACCCTTCTTGGGAAGGCGTATCGTCAGTGGCTTGTCGGAGGGATTGAGCTTCTCCGTTTGGGGCTGACCGACTCTCGACAGCCTGATTGTCAGTGGCTTCGTTGTAGGTCTTGGCACTTGACCAGACCTTGGCAGCCGGATTATCATCTGCTCTTCTTGTGCCGAGAGGCTGATTGCGTCCTTACACAGAGTGGCGGTAAGGGGCGCAGACCTGCCTGGTTTGCGAGCTTGGAGGTGGATCGTCAGAGGCTCTTCTGATCCTGTGGTTGTCTCGGTACTAGCTTGTATATCTCCTTCACCAAGATGCTTCTTCGATTTTTCGTACATGCAGGAGTCTGAGTAGTAAGATTTGACCCCTTTGAAGGGATCGATATCAGCAAATTCCGTCCTCACGAAGTAGTATTTGTCGACATATTTGAAGCACTGGTGCAGCGTGGAAGGCACGATCATATAATCGTGTATCCACGGGCGCCCCAAGAGGATGTTGTAAGAAGTGTCTGCATCTATGACGTAGCAGGTGACTTCGGATTGGAGGTCGTCAATTTGATACTTCAGACGAATCTTCCCAATAGGGTAGCTCCTGTCCGAATTGAAATCTCTGATGGTGGTACTTGTAGGCGTCAGGCGATACATTGGGATACGGAGATGATGTAGCAGACCCTTCGGGATAATGCTTATAGAAGAGCCAAGATCAATGTGCATCCGATCCACCTTTACGTCGCCGATGTATCCAGTGTAGTATAGTGGGCGATCGTGCAGATTAGTTTTGATGAGCATGTCCTGCGGAGTGAAGACGATGTTGGGCATTGCTCCCGTGCAGGCGCTATCTTGGAGATCAGCAGGCGGGTTTTCTTCTGTGAGGTTGACTTGAGCCAGGTATGCGTCGGCGTTCTGGAGTGCATCGCTCAAAGCCGTACGAACATCTTTGGAGAGTCCCAAGAGCTCGTATAATGACAACTTGGCCGGTGTGTTGGCCAATTGTGCCAAGATGTCGAAGTTGTAGGGCTTCTCCAGCCCTTGGGGTTCTTCTTTTCGGAGGGATTTGTCGAAGCGAGTCTCCCTCGGCCTAGGCTTGTCGGTCGTCGGAGGCTGAGCCGGTCCCGGAGCATCAGTTGTAGTGGGTTGATGATCTTCAGCTGGATTGTCAACCACAGGTTGGGATTGCGCCCCAGACCATGTGACGACGGCTGTAGCTTCTTCAATGTCTGTCGAGATTGTGCGGCAGGATCTGATTTTTCTATTCTTTTTCTTGCAGATAGAAGATGATTTGGGCCGAGTCACTTCCGATACCAAGTCTGGATGGATCCACATGACCTCCCCTCATGATGTGGTGAGGGGCACTAGACCAGCGGCCTGATCTCGAGGAGGAGGAAGATTAGAGATCTCCATTGTTGCCAGAGGGATGGGGACCACCCCGTCTTAGGTTTCCGTCGGAGGAAAGCTGTCAAATTGTACTGACACCATGTTGGCTGCCACGGTTACCTCTTCGAAATCGATAGCCAGAGCATTCGAATCGATATGGTTTTGGATGTACCATTTTAGCTGGTAGCAGTCGTGTGTAGCATGGTGGACGTAGCGGTGATAATGGCAGTACTTTGGGTTCTCCATCTCTGCCGGCCGCGGTTCCCGTCTTGGTGGAGGAAGCTAGATTCTGTCTCCTTGTATGAGCATGTCCAAGATGGGCTTGACGTGACCGTCTTCGAAGGAGTAAGTGATTTGCGGCCATTGTTTGTCTGCCGGCTTTGGCTCAGGTTTCTGTGCTGTGTCGGCCACCATAGCCTGCTTGCCCCTGCTGTCCCGATTGTTGGAGGGATTCCCCCCATTGTCGTTGTTGGGACGCTTGCCCTTGTTCTTTTCGTCCGAGATGTGCAACCCCAGTTGGCGAGCCTTCTTCAACCGTTCTTCGGCGCTTGTGGCACTGATGATGAATGTCTTCCAGTCCTTGAATTGACTTTCGCCTATCCAGAGACTGTTGTTGGAAGCAGTCTCTTTTGGCAAATTTCAATCAAAGAGGAATCTGGATTTCCAGAGGGCAACTTCATGGCGGTTTGGCGGAACCGCTCGATGTAGTTCCTTGTCAGCTTTTTCTCCCCTTGGATGACGTCCATGAGGGTGGACATGGTGATGTCCTGCCCTACTTCGTAGAATCTCTCCAAGAACATGCGCTTGAAGCCGGCGAAGGAGTGGATGCAGTTGTCCGGCAGATTACGATACCAGTCGAAGGCGACTCCTTCCAATGCCCCGATGAATAATCGTGTGAGAATGGCATCGTCATGGGGCAGATGGTCGGTGGTGACCTCGAAGTAAGTGATGTACCGACTTGCTGAGGTCTTGCCATCATAAGGATTGATATTGAACGGCTTATATCTTGGTGGGAATGGAACATCCCTCCATGCAGCAGGGTATGGTTGCCGTATTCTGAGGTCTTGAGAGTTTTCTCGAGCGTGGAACATGGCTCGGAGCTCTTGGACCTCTCTTCTCGCTTCGCGGGCCTCATCAACAGCGGTAGGGGCCGTTACTTCGGGAGGACTGTTGCCCGGGTTCGGTGCCGCTGACTTTGAGTCCGCATTGACCGCGGGACCTACACTTGTTTTGCCAGGCGTCCCTCCTTGGAGAGTTGGAAGGGCCGCTTTGATCTCGTCCACAGA
The DNA here is from genome assembly GCA_029216955.1 of Iris pallida. Classification (NCBI taxonomy): domain Eukaryota; kingdom Viridiplantae; phylum Streptophyta; class Magnoliopsida; order Asparagales; family Iridaceae; genus Iris; species Iris pallida. Next base: position 8,401,132 of record JANAVB010043017.1, read on the forward strand.
CTTGACCAAGGCATGTAGTATGGCTTCTAGAGTGTCAATGCATTGGCGATCACTGGAACCACCTTGGTTGCTGTCTGTCATGAACACCGTCTTCACATGAGGAGAGATATACGGAGCGGTGGAGGAAGCGCCCTCCGAATTGTACCCCTGTAGTGAGAAGTCATCGGGGTATGTGGGTATGTTCCCTTCTGATTCAGACTCGGAAGGAACAGTACCCCCAGTCTCCGAGTTCGCCTCGTCTTGAGAGTTGTGGACGTCCTCGGGGACATCGAGGTTTGCTACATCCGATGGGAGAGTTGTCTCCCTCGGCTCGTCTTCTTGGAATATCGGATTGCTGTGGAGGCTCGGAGGGGTGCTACCTCCAGCCTTAGCAACCCCCTGCATTATGGACGACGAATCTCCCACTGTAACAAATTTTGTCTTAGAACGAGTACCTTGAAAAACTTCGGTGGTGGGCACCCGCTTGGACGACGGTCTTTTAGTCGCAGTGGTTGAAATCTTCGGACTGGGAACATTTGTCTTCTTCCCCTTTCCATCAGCAGGGACTTTCCGGGCAGAGTTGCAGGAGACGACGGGTAGTGCCTCGTATTCTGAAGAGGGCTGTTGCAGTCTTTGAAAGACAGACTGCAAGTCTTCTCGCATCGTCGTGCTGTTGCAGCAGCAGTTGACGATGACTTGGGTACAGTGACGTCCGTGGGAGGACTCTTTGCACCCCGATGCATCTTCTCTTTCCTTGCGTTTGTGGAGGATGGCCTCACGTAAGTCAGATGGGTCTGGACCGACCATGTTTGCTCTCGAGATTTTGGAAGACTTTTGCGAACCTCTCTGTCCGTCTGCCGTCGGGGGCTAGACTCGAGTGGTTCTGTAAAACTTCCGATCCGAGGCCCGCGTAGTAGTATGCGAAACGCTCGGATGGTCAGAGGTCAGATCAGCGGGCCGAACTCGCCAGGCTCGTACTGCTTTAGACTTCTTCGCTCTAGTGCGTAAGGGCACATAGTAGGAAGAGTCTAAGTGATACTGGAGAGAGTAGACATATCTTCTTCGGAGCACAAGAGATCAGGACCGTACGAGAGACGGTCGAAGACAGAACCGCGTGGAGTAGGCGTCATGCGGCTGTCATCATTGGTCCGTATGTGGCTGGCAGACGTAGCCGCATAGGTTTTCTTCATGCGGCTGGGAGTCTCAGCTGCATGGGCCTTCTTTATGCGGTTGGATGATCTGGCCGCATGGATTTTCTTCATGCGGCTGGTAGATCCATCCGCCTGAGCCTCCTGCATGTGGTTGGCAGATTTGGCCACAGGAGTGCTCGGCTTCTTCTTGGGGTGCATAGAGTCGCTCTTTGTCCCTGCAAGTCCAGCATCGTAGTGCTTTCCTTTGCCGGTCTTGGGGACAGCAGAGTTCTCTACGGCTCGAAGTGGAGCCGCATGAGAATCGCCCTCGCCGTCTTGGGTAGCAGAGAGTACCCCGTCCAAAGCTTGTGGAAGAGCAAATGATTTTGGCCTCCACTCGCAGCGAGCTTTCTTTGTGCGTGTTCGTTTCTGGATCGGACCAGCACTTCCTTCGGAGAGCATCTCTTCAAACGCCTGTTGGTCAAAATGGACGACCATCTTCTGTTGCGTGGAGCCAAGCTTAGCTGCATCCGACTGCGTCACCAACTCCTCAGCCGTGGAGAAGTTTGTCCCCAGCAGAGTCGCCATCGTGTTTGCCATGAAATATAAAAGAGCAGAACAATTATCGGAGGACTGGACTTTTACTTCACGTTACAAACTCGCTCGTACAAAGAAAGCCTAGGGACGAAAACCTAGGTACAGCAGTCTAAGTACAATTGTTTATTTTAGATTCTGGGGGGTGACGATAGAGGTTCTGGAAGGCGACGGCAGCCCTGCCTTACTCCTTGGATGATCGGTATGCAGCCTTGGCTCCAGAAGATTGCTTGGCGTTGGAAGAAATGCTCCCTTTGCTCTCTTTCTGCTCTTTTCTCCAAGTACTCTGGTGCTCTCTCTGATCTCGAAAAGTGCTCCTGTGTGCGCCTCTCTCTGTGTGTGCGTCTCTCTTCTGCAAGGGAATGGCACCCTGCTATTTATAGGAATGGGGTGTGATCATTAGGGTTGCAAATGATTGCTTCTTGGAGATGGCGACGGCCTATGGATTGGTCAATCTAGGCCATTAGTTTTGATTGTGATGAATTTGGACCATTAAGTATAGATTACACCAAATCTCATCAGCAATTAATACTGATTGGAATAAATCTTTCTCATAATGATCTTCTGATGTCTGCGAATAAATTTGATTTATTTTCCTGCCACGTGTCCCAGATTATTGAGATTTGACCCAATCTCTGATTGCAATAAATCTGGGAGATTGATCGGCTTAGGACATGTGTCCTAGGAGCCACTGGGGGGATCTGAACCGCATGAAGATTGAGCCGCATGTCAGTTCGGGCCAAGCAGCTCTGACACAAGCTACAGCTGCATGCCTAAAACAAGAATTTCAACACATTCTAAATTGATTGACGCTTGCATTTCAAAACTACATGGGTGGAAGGAGAGGTGCCTATCTCATGCTGGTCGTACAACTCTTATCAAATCGACATTATCCCCAATTCCTACCGGCTATCTATCCTCATATCTTTTACCTAAACATGTGACAAGGAGATTATCTCAGATTTAAAAACAATTTTGGTGGGGGTGGAACTAACCGACAACGAAAAATACATTTCAATAGTTGGAAGAATTTCACATTGCCTAAAGATCAAGGAGACCTGGGCATTCAGGATCAAGAAATTACTAATAAAGCTCTGGTTACCCTGTTGGCCGGGAGATTCCTGGCAAATCCTAATGCAGAGTAGGAGCAGCTCCTTAAATAATGCAAATATCTTACAAACACAGATTTCTGGACAACAAGAATCACCAATACTGCCTCTAATACCTGGAGCAGTATACTTAGGGCTCGTTTCCCAAAATCTTTTTTGACATCCAAACATAGGAAAGAAATTACTTTCCTTTCCTAATGTTATGATTCTGTGAACCAAACATGGCCTAGGAGTAGATAATTTCTTGTTAACAATGTTCTTCGGTTAGTTGGAGACGTAGCACAAATTGGGTAGTGGCTCCTAGGACACATGTTAGTTCGGGCCACGTGTCAGGGCTGCTTGGGTAGATTGAACCGCATGAAGATCTGAACCGCATGAAGATTGAACCGCATGAAGATTGAGCCGCATCAGTTCTTCGGTTAGTTCGGGCCACGTGTCAGGGCTGCTTGGGTAGTGGCTCCCCCCTTCGAACCTTTGAACCGTATAGAGATGATCATTGCGAGCCACATAGGGATGCATCCGCCTGGGCCGCATGGAAATGGTCCTCTTGAACCGCATGGGAAGGCCTCCGCTTGAGCCGCATGAGACTGTTTCGGCCTAAGCCGCATGGAACGGCTTCATTCTGAACCGTATGGGAAGTCTTCGCTCGAGCCGCATATGATCGTCCACGTGTCAGGGCCACGTGGCATTTTCTGGATCTCGGGAGATTGTGTCAGAGATCTCCTTCACTTCCCTAGGGGTCCGTCATTATGACAGAGTCATAATTACCTCTTTTGTGTCAGGGCTGCCACTTTTTGAGAGTTGTCAGTCATCACAGCAATTAATACAGGAGGGGAGAACTGTTCTTTTCAAGCCACGTGTCTCCTGTTCTGAGCCGCATAGGACGTCTTAAGCTGCATAGCCCCTCGTGCCACATGAATCTGTGAGCCGCATGGGCTTCCTGAGCCACATGGAGTTTCCTGGCCGCATGGATCCTTCTTTAATATTTTTCATGCTTCTACACATCCTTGCGGGTCAACTGGGTCATCGACGCCGAAATCCTTGTAAAATCTGAAACGAATCGCCGGTAGTAGCCGGCTAATCCAAGGAAGCTGCGAACTTCTGCCGCTGAACTAGGTACTGGCCATGACTCGATAGCCACAATCTTCTGGGGATCCACTTCTACTCCTCCTCGAGTAATGATGTAACCCAAGTACGAAATGCGATCGAGCCAGAACTCGCATTTACTAAAGTTGGCATACAACTGATGCTCTCTAAGCGTCTGAAGGACGATCCTGAGATGCTGCTCATGCTTTGCTTCGCTCTTGATGTAGACCAGGATATCATCTAGGAACACGATCACGAACTGATCCAAGTAAGGCATGAAAATACGATTCATGAGGTCCATGAATACGGCTGGCGCATTGGTCGCTCCAAAGGGCAACAAGAAACTCCCAATGCCCATACCTCGATCTAAACGCTTTCTTCGGGATGTCCTGCTCTCTGACTCTGATCTGGTGGTATCCTGACCGCAAGTCTATCTTCGAGAACACTGAAGCCCCTCTGAGTTGATCAAACAAGTCATCTATCCTCGGGAGAGGGTATCTGTTCTTGATTGTCACTGAGTTCAAGGTACGATAATCTACACATAACCTGGACGTACCATCCTTTTTTTCACAAGAAGCATCGGGGCTCCCCAAGGCGATCCACTTGCACGAATGAATCCCTTGGTCCTGAGTTCTTCAATCATCTTGTACAAAATCTCCAACTCTGAAGGCGCCATCCTGTAGACTCTCTCTGATACTGGTGCTGTCCCGGGGATCAAGTCTATAGTGAACTCGATCTCCCGTTCTGGCGGTATTCCTGGAAGTTCCTATGGGAAGACATCTGGAAACTCTTCAACTATCCTGGGTAACTGCACTGCTGCTACTGCCATCCGCAATACTGGAGAAGATGGTTCCACTGCGCCTCTGGAAAATGAAAACTCTGGCTCTCCTGGAATACTAAAGACAACCATACCAATGTGGCAGTCTATCCTAGCATACTGGTTCCTCAACCAATCCATGCCTAAGACTACATCATAGTCTGCCATAGGGAATTCTATAAATCTAGCGGGAAACTCTATACCGCTAACTACGATCTGACACGAGGAAAACACTCGATCTACTCCCACAAGACCATTACCAGTAAGTATATTAAGCCTCACTGATAATGACTCGGGCTCCAATCCTATCCGTGTCGCGAATCGTGCAGACATGAATGAATACGATGCACCAGAATCAAATAATACCGATGCTGGAGAGGAGTTGACGAGAATAGTACCTGCCACTACCTCACCTGGTGCAACTTCTTCTTCTATAGTCATCATCATGGCCTGACCTTGTTCTCTAGCTGCGGGTCCCCTATGCTGGAAACCTTTCTGTCTGCTCTGCACTTGGGCTTGGGTATACTGCTGCTTGTTCTGCTGATGAAACGCCTGGGCCTGAGACAACAATGGCCTCGGGTACTGCTGCTGCTGCATAGGTGTTGGTCTCCTAACCGATGGACTGGTTAGGTTGGAAGAGGACGAACTACCCCTATTCGGGCAGGCTCCTATCTTGTGATCTGCCGCTCCACAAGTCAGGCACAATCCTTGTGCCCTACGATAATATGCCACTACATGGCCTGGCTTTCCGTAATGAGAACATCCCATCGCGGAAGTCTGCTTCTGCTTCTGCTGCTGCGGGTACGTCGGGGTTGAATGCTGAACCGACGTCACTGAGGCCGCCCGCCTCGGAGTTCCAATGGTCAAACTCCTAGCTGCCGGGGCTGGAGCTAACGATTGCTGCATCTGGTTGTGGGATCGCTTCCTACCTCCGGTCCTATCCACGATCCTCTGGAAGGTATACTCGTGCCTCCTAGCTGCTCTCAATACCGCATCGAACGTCTGGTGCTCGAATTGCTCGACTGCCAACAAGATCTCCAAATGCAGTCCCTGCTGGAACCGCTGGGCCCTATCAAACTCGGTTGCCACCAAGGTGGGGGCAAACCTACTGAGTCTAGAAAACTCAGATGCATAACCGTCGACCGTTCTGCCTCCTTGCTTCAAGTTGGTAAATCTCGTCTGTAGGTCGTACCGAGCTACAACATCAAAATACTTCGTCTGGAATCTCTCTCTAAACACTGCCCAAGCAATGGGTGCAACTAATCCCATGGCTTGCGCTGCCCACCAACTGCGAGCCAAGTCTAACAACTGCAGGCGTACCACCGCCACCTTCTCATTCTCAGGTGTCCTAGCTGCTTCCAGAATCACCTCAGTATCCTGAAGCCAAGCGTCCGCGACAATCGTATCTTCGCTGCCGTCGAAGAAGGGAGGGTTCAAGCGCTTGAAGCTGTTGGCCGCGCTGTTTCCTGGATAACCACCTCTGGTCAAAGCATCTGCCACTACCTGGTGCAAGGCGTCCCCTCGACGATCCTGGGAAGCTATCAAGGTCCTGATGAGACCTACCAAGGTGCCATCGTCAGGGTCTGCAGGCTGGATGGGCCGAACTGGGGGCTCTCCTCCGGGAGGTACAACTCTGGAGGCTACTCCGAAATGCTGGGCTTGATCTCCGGGTTGCTGGTCCACGGGAAGTGCTCCACCTTGCTGATCAGTGGGGTCAGGTACAGTGCCGCTGAAGAAGACGACACAGAAAACAATAAGGAAGGACCAGGACAGATCAACGATACAAGCATGTGATCAGGTCAAGATTCTCAGGGATTTGAAGATACGAGCAGAGATCAAGGGCTAGTACTGATTGAGACATCTATCCGGTAAACCCTCACATATCTTGAATGCCAAGACCTGCATAGGCCACCACTTAAACCATGTGACGCCCCAGAACCAGAATACTGGAGAGCGGGGGCGTACATAGCCAGCTACGTATATCGAAATAGAATTCATCTCGCTATACGTTCACGGCTGTCTAGATATGAGGGTTTACTACAAGCCAACGGTCTCTTAAGGTCAAGCCTATTGTCTCAATCTCAAACAAATAATATAATTACAAAATGTTAGACCACCAAATATACAATAAAAGACGTCCCAAATATTACATATTCAGTTGATCATGAAGCTAGTCGTACAAAATGCGAGGACTAGCAAGAGTTTAGTCATACATGATCAATCCTAGGATTTGTTAATCATGTTTACAGCCCGTAGGCAGACAGTAAGTAAATGTGCATCGAGCTAACAAGTACTCGTTGGTTAACGCCTCAAAAGAATAAATTTACAGTAGAGTGAGCGAAACAAAATAGAAAACCCACTCGTAGCCCGGGTTCCTTCTAGTTGCCACCATCGGGCTGGAGGTTTGGTAGATCCTCGGGTGCTACTCCAAAATCTGGCCATACAAAACCAGCTGGGTCAAACCCCAGAAAGAGCAAGTGCCACAAGGAGGCCACGAAATAAGAACAAAAGCCAGCATATCAGAACATAAGAAAATGGAAGAAAGTACAAGTAATAAAAGTACAACAAGACAATAAACGACTAGGGACATGGAACCCTTCCGGGAGCCAGATTACGACCCGTAAACCAAACAAGGACCGGGGTCGTAACCCTTCGCCTGAATAGCACCTTGTCCCTACTCATTTATTGTTAAAGATAAGTAAAACAATCATGTTCAGGAGGAAACCAGGTATTGGGACTAAACAAGACTTAGACAGGGCTAGACGACAACCATTCACAAGCGGCCAAGCAATTACTACGGCTTACTACTTTAACTAACTAGGGTTATCACAAGCCTAATTACTAACAAGATGCAATAAGAATTTCCCAGTCCCAAGCCCTGCAGACTATCTAGTTATCCTTCCGCGGGTTGAGAGTATGGTTGGGTACATCGCCAATAAATGATATACCCTTAGGTGACTTAGAGGTGCAACACATGACAGTGTGCTGGAAATGTGCTCTACTCGTCGGCAAGCTACAAGTCCATTAAGGCGCCCAGATAACGAGATTGCTTGTGACTGGAAATTCTCCATGTTCTAGTTTGATCTAATCATTAGCCTAATCCAATTTAGTATGAGTCCCTGGCCGTGGTACCCAGGAGTCACGTCCTAGACATGATACAAGACAAGACAAGTAGATTTGTACAACGCAACAAGAAAGAACACCCACGGTGTCTGGGGCAAGTCAAGCTATCAGGTTATCAAGTCAAGTCAAGTCAGGAGTGCGTCACAGCGGGCCACTATCAAGATATCAAGTTACAGGGGATTAATTACAGGTCGCAGGTTACAAGTTAAAAGCCACAAGTTACAAGTATCCCAACAAGTTACTGCCCAAAATCAAAGAATGATAGCAATAAATTAAAACACAGAAAATCGTGTCAAGGTGTGCCGGGTCAAGTCAAGTCGTGCTGTGGGCAAGAAATCTCAGAAAAACAAAATTCAACAAGAGAAGGCAAGGACCAAGGGAAACCAAGGGACACCATGGCACAAGGTGTGCTAGGTCAAGGGCAGCCCAAGGGCGCGACCAAGTGCGCAGGGGCCAATGCGCCGGGGGCGCAGGGTCCAAGTGCGCAAGGGGCCGAGGGCGGAGGGGGCGCGACCAAGTACGCAGGGGGCAGATGGCGCAGGGGGGGCCGAGGGCGCAGGGGCTAATGGCGCAGGGGGACGAGGGCGCAGGGGGTAGCGCTCTAAAGAGCGCGTGCGCTAACGGTTGCCGCGGCCAGCGCCAAAGGGCGCGGCGCGGGGGCATGCGCGATGCAGCCAAGCGCGCGGGGCGCAGGATGGCGAAGCGCACGGGCCAGCAGCATGCTAAAGAGCGTGCGCGGGGGAGGAGGTCTTCTTCTCCAAACAAGCCGAGAGCAACCTCCAAGAACACAAAAATTCCAATTTCCATAACTTGACCAATTCAAAACCAAATTTAGATTTTCAAAGTTCTAACTTGAGTAAAATTAAATTCTCTTCCACATGGAAGCATCGAAACAAGCAAAAATCTAAGTTTAATAGATCAAAACCAAGAAAATCAGAAATTAGCAAATACTTAGATCTAGAACAATGGAGACTCCAAATTACAAAATGTCAAGTTCTAATGTTGTTCTCCATGGCCTAATCTAGCTAATGGACAAATAAAATATGGTGCTTATTTTTTGGCAAGGTGTACTTGCCTATGGTGTTGGTGGAGGAAGGAGGAAGAAGAAGATGGAGAAATTAATGGAAATTATGGAGAAGAGAGAAAGGTTGGTGGGGATTTAATGAGGGTGGGTTGTGGTAGGAATGAGGGTGGAGGTTAGCTAAGGTGTTCCAATGCTTATTAAACCAAACCAACCCAACTAAAACCAGGCCGGACCGAAACCCAAAAATACGAGAAAATCCAAAATTCCACAAGTCGAGAAAAAAATAATAAAAAAATACATGCCAAAAATCCAACTACAAGTAAAATACAAATTACGGGAAATGAGGGTGACAAGCGGGCCAGCCCACCTAGGCCCGCCTGTTTGGCGGGCTCCTAAATGCTCGGCCCAACCCACCTTTTTGGCGGGCGGGACGGGTCGGCCCAACGGGCTTAGCCCATTTTGACAGCTCTACCGAGGACGGTAGCGGAGGTGGAGAGCGAGAAGGCTGAGGAGGACGGGAAGATCGTTACATTGCTGGCACGCCAGATGGAGATCAAGAACCTTTTCCTGCAGGAGCTCGAGTGTAGAGCGATCTTTTGCTCAAGCAGATGATGGAGGAGAACAAGCTGCATTACGCCTTTAACGAATAAATGTAAAGAATGCAACGTGAAGCTCTCGTGATAATGCTTAAATGGTTTTCTTGTTAGTGTTTTTGCTTGTTGGTGTTTTGTTTTAGAAACTAGAAAGATAGTCCCACATTGGAAAAACCAAATGGATGATATCTCTATATAAAACTTCGCTTGTGTTGAGAGATCACATGAAGTATGGAGAGGCACATGGGTGCCATGTGGAGGCATTTTTCTAGTGGAAAGAATGCTAAACCAACAAAGAAGCATTAATGCTTTTTGTCATGCTCATGGGATAATTTTTTTATTGTGCCAACTCGGACTCGGACTCGGGCTCAAGGGCGTAAAGTGGTATTTTATTGACACACTTTGCACTTAGCACGTCAGCATCGGCGCAAGGCGCTGATTGGAAGATTTGAGCGGTTATGGAAAGATTGAGTCTATTGATCAGATCCGTTTTTTTTTTAATTTGAATTTAATTCATTCAAATCTTTCCATTATTCGCTCATATATTTTCGCAATCAGTTACGGCTAGGAATATGATTAGGGTTTCGACCATTCTCTATAAATACTCTCTTCGTGTCTTCATTAAAGACTTACGCCAAAATAAAGGGACGAAGAGTTGCGGCATTCCGCCGCCATTGAAGTCCTAAAGAGTTTTCGAGTTCGTAAAGGAAGTGACAGCGAGCGTTCCAGAAGTTCTTTCGAACTTGTTGGTTCCTTGGAGCAGATCGCATCGGGCGAATCTTACTTTAAGCAACGGTGATCTTCATCACCCCAGTAAAGTCGTTGCATCAACTCCGATTGAGAGCGATTATTCATATCGTTGCATCAACTTTGGTTGAGAGCGATTATTTATCTCGTTGCATCAATTTCGGTTGAGAATGAGTATTTATCTCTCTCTTAGGAGAACGAGTTTCTCGTCTCTCTGGAAATAAGAGTTCGAGATTTTCTTTCTCCATTAAAATATCTGTTTTGAGAATAACAATCTCAAAGCAAGATTCAGATCTGATGGAAAACAACCGTGAACAACTTCTCGATACAAGTTTTAAACTTTAGAAGTTTGACGGAGAGCATTTCAACGTCTGGAAGAGAAAGGTCAGCCTTAATCTTCAACTCTTCAACGTCTGGAAAAGTCGCTGACGCTTCAGAACGTGAAGCATATACCAGCCATAGCCAAGAACCTAGTCTCGGGAAGCCTTCTCTACAACGCAGGCTTGAGAATGGACGTTAACGCTGGTCAAGTCGTTATGTCCTATAAAGGAACATACTTCGGGAAGGCTTTTTGCACCGAAGGGATGTTCAAACTTCAACTTGTAACTCCTATGGAGATAGTGAATGCAGTTTCTTCATCTGATTATTCTCTTGAGTTGTGGCATAAGAGACTAGGACATGTTCATTGTCAAAGAATAAACAAAATGTCTAGTCTAGGGCTTATCTCTAAATATGGGGGCCAGGAGTTGGAGAAGTGTGAGGTCTGTGCGCAGACAAAGATCACAAAAAAATCGTTCAATCGGGTAAACCGAATTACAAATCTTCTGGAGTTGGTGCACTCAGATATCTGTGACTTCAAACAGTTCTCCACAAAAGCCGGGATAAAGTATTTTATTACTTTTATCGACGACTTCTCAAAGTACACGTTAGTTTATCTGCTCAAGTATAAAGATGAAGCATTTGATAAGTTTAAGGACTTCAAGGCTGAAGCCGAGCGTCAAATCGGACAAGAACTCAAGAGACTCGGAAGTGATCGAGGTGGCGAGTATAGGTCTCATGAATTTGCATCGTTCTGTAGAGAACATGGAATTATCAACGAGATAACTGCTCCGTACTCTCCTCAATCAAATTGTGTTGCTGAAAGGAAAAACAAAACATTAACAGAGATGATGAACTCAATGATGTTGACTGTGGGTCTTCCAAATTGCTTCTGGGGTGAAGCAGTGCTTACGGCTACATTCATATTGAACAGAGTGCCGCATGCAACTTTGGAAGTCACTCCTCATGAACTCTGGTTCAAGGTCAGTCCCTACTTGAATGTCATTCGAGTGTGGAGGTATATGGCGTATGTGAAGCTTCCGGATTTGAAGATTTAGAAGCTGAGAACAAGGACTACGAAGACTATATTCCTAGGTTATGCTGATAAGAGTGATGCTCGAAGGTTCCTTGATATTGAGTCAAATTATATTATTGAATCTCGTGACGCAGAATTCTTTGAAGATAAGTCTGCAAGACACAAGAACATTATTCTCGTGAACATTCTGGAGAACAATGTGAGTACGCAGGAGGCTCAAGTTCCTCACAAAGAGGTGGTCCAAGAAGATGTTGTTGCTGCAAGAACAACTATTGAACCAGAACTCGCAGAACCTGTATCTAAGCGAGTGAGAAGACAGAAGGACTTCGGAGAGAATTTTGTCACCTATCATGTGGAAGCAGACCCGCTTACCTATGATGAGGCGATGAAGACCAAAGATCTATCTTCTGGAAGGAGGCTATTAATGTCATGACCCGTACCCTGATTAGGGGAACGAGTACGTGGTTACGTCCAGCCTACGCCACAGAATCGGCGGTAGAACGCTGTATAGGTCATCTACGAAAACTACACTAAACAGTATAAGGGCACCTGTATAGTATATACACTCCGAATGGAGGTGACATAGCAAATACAGCCTCAATCATAAGATAAAACTAAGGTAGATAGCACGGAAAGGAAATATGATAGATAAAAAAAATAGAAAATAAGTTCAAGATCCAACACAAGCCCAGAGATATACACAACATCACAGGATCACAAAATATATAACTATAAGCTACTACAGTCTAAAACAAAAGCTGGATCGCAGTCCAGGCAAGCCTAACTAAACTAACTACTCTGGAAGTGCAAAGTCTAGTGGTTCAACTAACAGGCCACAATCCTGGCTTAAGTCTCCATCTGTCTCGACCCCATAGAAGGTCGAGCAGTCTGCCTCAGAAACATCTGTAATATATCAACGGTATCCTGTCAGAAAAATGAGCAAGTACAAACACAAACAGCAGTTCCATATGAATTGACAAATTCTATAAGAGACAGTATAATGAAATACAAGACAAAGATATGGGAAAACTTGGGAGCCTTTCGAAAGTCGAGTTACAACCCGTAAACCAAACAATGACCGGGGTTGTAACCCTTCTCCCGAACAGAACCTAGCCTCCAATCAAGGTATAGCATAAGAGCATGTAGAACATGTGAAATACAAGACAAAATCAACAGAAAATATGTAATATGATGTGAGTACTGAATAGGACGACAATATATAGGATGACTTAGGAACTATTCGAAAGCCGAGTTACAACCCTTAAACTAAACAAGGACCGGGGTTGTAACCCTTCTCCCGAACAGAACTTAGCCTCCTATGATAAATAAATATAAAATGTGACTTGAATTATTAGAGCGTTATATGATCGGCTTGAGAAATGTTACAGGACAGGCTATCCACTTGGCCTGTCACGACCCGCACCCGGATATACGGGTATGAATACGTAGGCTACGCCCAGCCTACACCACAGTAACGGTGGTAGAGCGCTGTCAAGTACCCGATACTAACTACAACATCTAAAGATCCATAACTAGAAATGTACTCATGTCACATCACAAAAACTAAGGAAGATAAGACAAGAAATAATAACAATATCACTAGAACAACTAGAATCTACCAGGATCATATGAGACAAGAATAAAACAGAGGAAAACAATAACAAAACTAAATAACTACCACGCCTAGAACTCATGAGAGACAACTCACGGTAAAGAATAGTGAGATCCACCTCAGCTAGCAACATCATGAAGTCCAATAATGGCATAACAACTCCTAAAATTTTGTCAACATATCCAGTCAGGATGGAACGAGCACAAATCTCAAATAACAGTTCTAATTAGATGATATTAAAAATGTAGCAGTAAATAGAGTGAATATACAAGAAATTATAAAATGTACATGTGAGTATCATGGCAAGGTAAGCTGTAAATCTAGAGCTAGAACAAGGCAAGTAAAACTGATCATGGCATGTACAAGAATCAAAAATCATCTATCTAGGTGTGTGAGCACTAGCTACAATATGTGGCCGGCTTGGGACATTGCACAATAGTAACAGGCCTGGCTAACCATACGTGGGGTGTATGATCAACACTCACAATCAATAGGTGCACAAGGCGCACAATAGGCTTTGACCACATATCTATACCAATACTCCCCGTTCTCTCGACTAGTATAGTGGATCCAACCATGACACATCATGATGCACGATTCTCTGTGAGGGTAGCTAGCCTTTGCAGGAATCGTGTCTATATAATGCACAAGAAACAAGAAAGACTTGCACAAGATATACCAAGAAAAGCGAAGAATAACATCTCATAATGGGATCCAGAGAAATACCAATCTGTGTGAACAATGTGTCAAGAGAACAAGGATATTTACACTAATTACAAGAAACATAGACGATATCATAAAACAGAAATATTATCAGAGAATGTACTCGCCTGAGATCTGGTGGAATATGTCAAGTGTGTAATCTGGCTCAGAGTAAAATCACAGACCTAAGATGAGATATATATAAGGTCCATGCGGCCAGGAAAGGTCGATGCGGCTCAGAGAACTCATGCGGCTCAGAGAATCATGCGGCATAAGGAGCTATGCGGCCCAAGGCATTCCATGCGGCTCAGAGGACACGTGACCTGATAGTGCTCCCCTCCGACCCATGCTGCATTAATTGCTATGACGGCTGACCCCTCTGAAAAGTTGACAGCCCTGACACAAAAGCAGGTAATTATGACTCTGTCATAATGATGAATCTCTAGGGAAGAGGAAAGAAATCTCTGACACAAATCCCCCGAGAGCCATAAAAATGCCACGTAGCCTTGCCACGTGGGCATTCGTATGCGGCTCACTTCTCATGCGGCTCAGAATAAATCCTATGCAGCTCAGACCATAGAAGCCTCATGCGGCTCGAGCGAGGACTTCTCATGCGGTTCAAGAGGATCATGTCTATGCGGCCCAGGCGGATATATACCTATGCGGCCCATAAGGATTACTCCTCTGTGGTTAGAGGACTCAAGTGAGGGCCACTGCCCACGCAGCTCTGACACGTGGGCTTAACCATATGCGGCTCACATTCATATGCGGCTCACATTCATATGCGGCTCACTAGTCAAGCGGTCCAGATCCCCCCAGCAGCTCCTAGGACACGTGTCCTAAGTCGATTAATTCCTCATATTTGCTGCCATTAAAGATTGGGTCAAATCCCAATAAATCTGGGACACGTGGCAGAAGAATAGATCTGATTTATTCGCAGATATCAGAAGATCAATACAAGGAAGATTTATTCCAATCAGCATTAATTGCTCTTAGGATTTGGTATAATCTACACCTAATGGCCCAGATTCATCATAATTAAAATGAATGGACAAGATGGACTAATCCCCAAGCCGCCGCCATCTCCAAGAGCTAATCATTGGCAACCCTAATGATAACATCCCACTATTATAAATAGCAAGGTGCCATTCCCTTGTAAGATAGACATTTTCAGAGAGAAAAATACGTATATACAGAGAGACCCCACCCATAGTCAGAGAAAAGAATACACAGAGAGAGAGAGAGAGAAGCCAGAAGAGCAACAGAGGAGCAAGAAGAGTATTTCTTCGTCAACGCCAACCATCTTTTCACAAGGAGCCAAGGCTGCATACCGATCGTCCAAGGAGTAAGGCAGGGCTACCGTCGCCTTCCCGAGCCTCTATTATCACCCCCCAGAATCTAAAATAAACAATTGTACTTAGACTGCTGTACCTAGGTTTTCGTCCCTAGGCTTTCTTTGTACAAGCGAGTTTATAACGTGAAGTAAAAGTCCGGTCCTTCGATAATTGTTCTGTTCTTTTATATTTCATGGCAAACACGATGGCGACTCTGCTGGGGACTAACTTCTCCATGGCTGAGGAGTTGGTGACGCAATCGGATGCAGCCAAGCTTGGCTCCACTCAACAAAAGATGGTCGCCCGGTTCGACCAACAAGCGTTCGAAGAGATGCTCTCCGACAAGAGCACTGGCCCGGTCCAGAAGCGAGCCCGCACAAAGAAGGCCCGTAAGGAGTGGAGACCCCGATCCTTCGTTCCTACTGAAGCTCTTGCAGAGACACCCTCTGTTGTTCAAAACGGCGAGCAAGATTCCTCTGCGGCCCCACTTCAGATCGTAGACAACTCTGCTTTCTCCAAGTCCGGCAGAAGAAAATACTATGATGCTGGACTTGCAGGGGCAAAGAGAAACTCTTTGAGATCCGAGCCGCATAAGGTTATCAACCGCAGGGAGAAAGCTCATGCGGCTACATCCTTCAGCCGCAGGGAGAAAGCTCATGCGGCTACATCCTCCAGCCGCATGAAGAAAACTCATGCGGCCATATCTGTCAGCCGCATAGCTTATGCGGCTATAGTTGCCAACCACACGAATGAAACTCATGCGGCTGTGGAAATCAATCGCTTGCAGAAACCCGTGCGGCCACAATTGCCAACCGCATGCGGCCAGCCTGTACGATCGTGACTCCTAGCCGCACGAAAACAATTCGTCCGACGGCAGAAGACAACCGCATGCAGACAGCCTGCACGGTGCCCAACTCTAGCCGCATAGCGTCCGTTTTACGCTTCTCTCGATCAGTCTTCGACCGTCTCTTATGCGGTCCTGACCATGATGATTCTCTAGATGATAAGCCAGACTCTGTGGCATTCAACTTGGACTCCTCTTATTACGCACCCGCAAGTGCTAAAAGGAGGAAGTCTAGGGCAGCACGGGCTCATCGGGCCCAGTCAGCTGTCCCAACCTCTGACTATCGGGGCGTCCCGTTGACTATCACACGGGCCTCGGATGGGAAGTTGTATACAACCGCTCGAGTCCAGCCCCCGGCGGCAAAAGGACAAAGTGGTTCCTCTGACCTGCGTGAGGCGATCCTCCACAAGCGCAAGGAAAGAGAAGGAGCCTCGGCGTGCAAAGAGTCCTCGCTTAGACATCACTGCACCCAAATCATCGTTAATTGCTGCTGCAACAACGCGGCAGTGACGGAAGATCGGCCGTCCGTCTTCCAAAGGCTACAACACCCGAACTCAGAAGATGAGGCACCTCCTGTTGTCTCCTGCAATTTCGCTCAGAAAGTCCTTGCCGAAAGGAGAAGGAAAAAGACGAGTATCTCCAGTCCCAAGATATCAACCACTACAGCTAAGAAACTGTCTTCTGAGTCTAGGGCAGCACGGGCTCATCGGGCCCAGTCAGCTGTCCCAACCTCTGACTATCGGGGCGTCCCGTTGACTATCACATGGGCCTCAGATGGGAAGTTGTATACAACCGCTCGAGTCCAGCCCCCGACGGCAAAAGGACAAAGTGGTTCCTCTGACCTGCGTGAGGCGATCCTCCACAAGCGCAAGGAAAGAGAAGGAGCCTCGGCGTGCAAAGAGTCCTCGCTTGGACATCACTGCACCCAAATTATCTCAATTGCTGCTACAACAACGCGGCAGTGACGGAAGATCGGCCGTCCGTCTTCCAAAGGCTACAACACCCGAACTCAGAAGATGAGGCACCTCCTGTTGTCTCCTGCAATTTCGCTCAGAAAGTCCCTGCCGAAAGGAGGGGGAAAAAGACGAGTATCGCCAGTCCCAAGATATCAACCACTACAGCTAAGAAACTGTCTTCTAAACGGTTATCATCTACCGATGTATTCCAACACACCCGTTCAAAGACGAAATCTACCGCGATGGAAAATTCGCCATCCACATCGCTAGGGGTTGAAGGAACTGGGGGTAGCACTCCTCCGAACATCCGCAACAATCCGATGTTCCAAGAAGCCGAGCCCGGGGAAACCACTCTCTCATCAGGGGCAACAGACGCCGATGTCCCCGAGGACATCCATAACTCTCAAGACGAAGCAAACTCTGAGGCTGGGGGTACGGCTCCCTCCGAGTCCGAACCCGAAGAGAACATTCCCACCTATCCCAATGACTTCTCGGTGCATGGGTACGTCTCGGAGGGCACATCCACCACCGTTCCTTCCATCACTCCTCACGTAAGGACGATGTTCGTGACGGACAGCAATCAAGGTGGTTCCAGTGATCGCCAGCGCATTGACAGTCTCGAAGCCATATTACTTGCTTTGGTCAAGTCTGTAGACGAGATTAAAGCAGCCCTGCCAACTCTACAAGGAGGAACGCCCGGTCAAACAAGCACGGGCCCTGCGGTCAATGTGGATTCGAACTCAGCGGCACCAAACCCAGGCAATAATCCTCCTGAAGGAACAGCCCCTACCGCTACAGACGAGACCCGAGAAGTAAGAAGAGAGGTCCAGGAGCTCCGAGCCATGTTCCATGCCCGAGAAAATGCTCAAGACCTCAGAATGCGGCAACCATACCCTGCCGAATGGAGGGATGTGCCATTCCGAACAAAATATAAGCCGTTCAATATCAACCCATATGATGGCAAGACCTCAGCAAGTCGGTACATCACTTACTTCGAGGTCACCACCGACCATCTGACCCATGATGATGCTATCCTCACGCGATTATTCATTGGGGCATTGGAAGGAGTCGCATTCGATTGGTATCGCAATCTGCCAGACAACTGCATCCACTCCTTCGCCGGCTTCAAACGCCTGTTCTTGGAGAGATTCTACGAAGTAGGACAGGACGTCACTATGTCCACTCTCATGGACGTCGTCCAAAGGGAGAAAGAATTAACAAGGAACTACATTGAACGGTTGCGCCAAACTGCCATGAAGCTGCC
Source organism: Iris pallida (assembly GCA_029216955.1). Taxonomy (NCBI): domain Eukaryota; kingdom Viridiplantae; phylum Streptophyta; class Magnoliopsida; order Asparagales; family Iridaceae; genus Iris; species Iris pallida. Next base: position 8,419,400 of record JANAVB010043017.1, read on the forward strand.
CTCCGGAAATCCAGATTCCTCTTTAATTGAAATTTGCCAAAAGAGACTGCTCCCAACAATCAGTCTCTGGATGGGCGAAAGTCAATTCAAAGATTGGAAGACATTCATTATCAGCGCCACAAGCGCCGAAGAACGACTGAAGAAGGCTCGCCAACTGGGATTGCACATCTCGGAAGGAGAAAACAAGGGCAAGCGTCCCAACAACGATAATGGGGGTAGCCCCTCTAACAATCGAGACAGCAAGGGAAAGCAGGCTATGGTGGCCGATACTGTACAAAAACCTGAGCTGAAGCCAGCAGACAAACAATGGACGCAAATCGATTACTCCTTCGAATACAGTCACGTCAAGCCCATCTTGGACATGCTCATACAAGAGGACAGAATCCAGCTTCCTCCACCAAGACGGGAACCGCGGCCGACAGAGATGGAGAATCCGTAGTACTGCCATTATCATCGCTATGTTCATTATGCTACACACGACTGCTACCAACTAAAGCGGTACATCCAACATCTCATCGATTCGAACGCTCTGGCCATTGATTTTGAAGAAGTGACTGTGGCAGCCAATATGGTGTCAGTACAATTCGGCAGCTTCCCTCCAACGGAGACCCAAGATCTTCTGTAAAAAAAAAAAGGTTCGAACAGAGAGAACCTCTTACTGAAGATAAGGTTATATAGGTCAACCTTGGCAGCGAATCTTCTCCAAAACCAATCTTCGTCAGTAAAAGCCTGACAGACGAAGAGCGAGAATCGCTACTGGAACTTGTCAAAGAATATATCGATGTGTTCGTCTGGAGCTATGAAGACATGCCGGGGTTAAATCCCGATATTGCTCTTCACAAACTCAACATTCGGTCGGATGCAAAGCCAGTCAAGCAACAACAGCGACGTTTTCGCCCAGGCATCATGGATGCGATCGAAGCCGAAGTCAACAAACTAATAGCCAGCGGCTTCATTCGTGAGGAACAACATCCGGATTGGGTCGCCAACATAGTACCGGTCCTCAAGAAGAATGGAAAGATTCGAATCTGCATCGACTTCCGCAATCTGAACGAGGCATGTCCCAAAGATGAATTCCCCCTCCCTATCACCGACATCATGATCGACAACACATGCGGCTTTGAACGCATGTCATTCATGGATGGTTTCTCGGGGTACAACCAAATCAAGATGTCTCCTGACGATGAAAAGCATACATCATTTCGAACACCGATTGGCACATACTGCTACACAGTCATGCCTTTCGGTTTGAAGAATGCCGGTGCCACATATCAAAGAGCCATGAGTATCATCTTCAGAGACCACTTACGCAAGACGGTGGAGTGCTATGTTGATGACATCGCCGTCAAGAGTCGCTATAAGGGAGACCATCTCCAGGATCTGAGGACGGTATTCGACCTGATGCGAGCACACAACCTGAAAATGAATCCCACAAAGTCCTTCCTGGGCGTATCCAGCGAGAAGTTCTTGGGTTTTATCATCACCGCCCAGGGTATCCATGTAGACCCTGAGAAGACAAAGGCAATTATGGAGATGGGTCCCCCAAAAAATCTCTGCAAACTCAGAGGCCTCCAAGGGAGGCTAGCTTACATCAGGAGATTCATTTCCAACCTCTCCGGACGATGTCGACCATTCACCCACCTCATGAAGAAAGGCATCTCGTTCATATGGGACGAAGAATGCCAACGTGCCTTCGACAGCATCAAAGAATATTTGTCGAACCCTCCATTCCTGGTGGCCCCGGTTGCTGGAAAGCCATTCCTGCTCTATGTACGAGCAATGGAACATTTCCTCGGGGCTCTGCTGGCACAAAATAACGATGCAGGCCATGAACAAGCCATATATTACCTCAGTCGAATGCTGATTGGGCCAGAGCACCGATACACCGCTGTGGAGAAGGAATGCCTCGCCCTGGTGTTCGCCATTCAAAAGACGCGGCACTATGTCACTGGACAAACAATACATGTGATCTCACGAGTCAACCCTCTCAGGGTCCTCATGACTGAACTAGGGACACTCAGCTCCCGCCTCGCTACATGGGCAATATTGTTGTTCCCTTATCATATGATCTTCGTCCCCCAAAAGGCAGTCAAAGGTCAAGCCCCGGCAGACTTCTTAGCAGCCCACCCGGGCTCGGAGTCCTCCAGGATTTATGAAGAGATCCCAGATGAGGTCGTCGACTCGCATGCAACCTCTCACGAGAATATATGGCGAATGTTCTTCGACGGTGCTTCCAGGACCGGACCTAAAGGCAATATAGTCGTCGGAGTCGGGGTAGTGCTGGTCTCCCCTTCCGGATTGGTAATTAATCGTGCATATTCCCTCACAGAACCCTGCTCTAACAATGTGGCCGAGTATAACGCTCTGGTCATTGGCCTCCAACTTGCAAGAGAGTTGGGGGTAGAATACCTTGAAGCATACGGCGATTCCCAACTAATCGTCAATCAGATCCGTGGCTCGTACGAAGTCCGCCACGAAGACATGATCCCTTATCACCAAATAGCGATCGACATCATCTCGTCATTCGAGGGGTTCTTCATCGAGCATGTCCCCAGACTCCGAAATATTGAAGCCGATGCCCTAGCCGGTCTGGCCGCTTCCCTAGCAGTCCCGAATTACGATCGCCAATCAGTGGAAGTGATAGGCCATGAACTGGTCTGTCCCAAAAACAATGTGTAATTTGTGGCAAGTTATTCCGCACAAACGATCGATGACGCCCCAGATTGGAGACAACCATTCATCGACTTCGTTGTCTACGACATCCTGCCCGATAACCCAAAGGAAGCCACTTCCATCAGAAGGCGTTCTCTCAGTTTCTTCTACGATACAGAGACGAAGATGCTGTATCGCCACTCCTACGACGGATTATTACTTCGGTGTCTGTCAAACGCAGAAGCCAAAAAAGCAGTACGAAAAGCTCACGACGGTGTCTGTGGGGCCCACCAGCCTGGCCCAAAACTACAAGATCGTCTTCGCCGAATGGGCTACTATTGGCCCACAATGGTGGCAGATGCGATAGATTACGCTAGAAAATACAAAGCCTGCCAAGTCCACGCGGACTTCATTCACCAACCATCCGAATTTCTACATCCGACAGTGGCGTCCTGGCCATTCGAAGCATGGGGAATGGATATCATTGGTCCAATCACCCCACCTTTCTCCCGAGGACATCGCTTCATACTTGCGATTACTGATTACTTCTCCAAGTGGGCGAAAGCTGTCCCACTCGCAGAAGTTAAGACTTCAAACGTGATTAGCTTCCTTAAGCATCACGTCATCTACCGCTTTGGACTGCCGCGAAGGATCATCCATGATAATGGTCCGCAGTTTGCAAGCCACGCATTCTATCGGTTTTACGATAAACACCGTATTCAGAATATCGCTTCGACGCCGTACAACCCGGCAGCAAACGGGTTAGCAGAGGCATTCAACAAAACGATCATCAAACTCCTCAAGAAGTTCGTCTCCTCCAACAAGCACGACTGGAACGAGAAGCTCGGCGAATGCTTATGGGCTTATCGTACCACAATTCGAACAGCCACCGGGAATACGCCATTCTCCCTAGTGTACGGGAGTGAGGCAGTTCTTCCATTAGAGACTCAAATACCCTCACTCCGCGTCGCCCTCACTTATCAATTAACGACGAATGACAACTACCGACGTCAACTGCAAGAGTTAGAGGCCTTAGATAAAAAGCGCCTCCTAGCTCAGCAAAGGATCGAGCTGTACCAAGCACGCATCTCAGGAGCCTTCAACAAGAAGGTCAAAATCAGAACATTCCAAGTGGGCGATCATGTTCTGACAGTCCGGAGACCAATGGTCATGACTCACAAGACCGCCGGCAAGTTCCAGCCAAAATGGGAAGGCCCATTTATCATAGAGACAGTATTCTCCAACGGTGCTTACCGCCTCGCTAAGCAGAATGGAGACTTGCTCATGTTTCCCGTCAACGGCAAGTTCCTGAAGAAATACTATGTTTAAACAATATTCTCCAGATTTTCGAGTCACGTACCCGCTGGTACCACTGAACTCGCTCCATAAATTTCCAGATTATTGAGTCATGTATCCGCCGATACCACTGAACTCACCCTCGCAGTTTTCCAGATTCTCGAGTCACGTACCCGCTAGTACCGCTGAACTCACACTCACCATTCTCCAGATTCCCGAGTCACGTACCCGCTGGTACCGCTGAGCTCGCACCCATAATATTCCAGATTTTTGAGTCATGTACCCGCGTATACCGCTGAACTCATGCCCTTCTTCCATAAAGATATCCCAAATTTCCAAGTCATGTATCTACTGGTACCTCTGAACTTACACTCTGATTCCAACATTCATGGATTGTCGAGTTATGTACCCATCGGTACCCCTGAACTTACATCCCGGTCACTCTTTTGAAAGAAAGTCATGTATAATCATACCGCTGAACTTTCTTCCTACAAGAGATCCTCCCTCATGATCTAATACCTGCACTCCCAGTGCACAACAAAGGTAACGGGTCCACAAACTTCCAAGACGGCCATGTCCTCATTACCTCTGAGCCGTTCCACTTCCGCCAAAAATAAATCACCCCCTACGTAGAACTTCCATGTCCTCATTACCTCTGAGTTGTTCTATGTGCCCTCCTTCATTAAGCCCACTCCTGTCATGTCCCCATTACCTCTGAATGGGAAGGCTCCGTCGAAGAAACCTTCATACTTGCCATGTCCTTATTACCTCTGAGTAAGTATGATGATCCCCTTTCGACCTATTATCTGTACCCACAACCGAAGTACGCCAAGGGTAATAAGTCCACAAATTTCCTCTGTTAACCATCAATATCCTCCGTCGAGTTCACTCCTACCATGTTCTTATTACCTCTGAGTAGGAAGACTCTACGTTTAAAACCTTCTCACTTGCCATGTCCTCGTCACCTCTGAGCAAGTATGTCGGTTCCCCTTCATCCTATTATCCGTACCCTAAACCAGGGTACGCCAAGGATAATAGGCCCACAAATATCCTCAGCTAAATTTTTCAGCACAAATCTATCACTTCATCAGGCCCCAGGAGCCTAGCTGCTCTACGGCATTCCTTTTTTCTCAATACCAAGAGCACCCATAACCACTTCGCTATGGCTGCTTCAAGTACCCTGCTCAAAACTTGTTACCTCTGCCTAAAACCAAGGTACGCCATGGATAACAGGTCCACAAATATATCCCCTATACGGGGGAAAACATCACCACAATATCACAGGCGCAGCAAGCAATACAAATGAAGGGTAGAATTAAAAGTACTCTTTATTTGAAGGAAGAAAAAACATTACATGTTTCGGGATCATGTCCTCTCCAGAAAGAAAGAAAACAGAAACAAAACAAGAAGAAAAAGCCGACTACATTTCAGCATCACTCAATTCTAGGAGACGATTTCTTACTGAGGTGGTCCTCCGTTCAATCCGTTGCCGAGCACGACGCTCGGCCTCCTGGAATAAATGCTCCTCATTATCCAAGCCCAAGAACGCTTGACAGTTATCCTCCAATTTCTTCAAGGCAGTCTCCAGGTCAGTCGAAGCTTGAGTAACCCTGTCAGCCTCCTGAACAATTAGTTCCCTGTCATTGCGGGTAGTCTCGAGTTCAGACTCTAAGAAAGCCAACTTCTTCTGAAGAGCAAGGATCTGCTCCCGTGTCTCAGTAATCTCACGAGAGATAGACTCCTCCCGAGCCACGACGTTTTCAGTCGCATAACTCAATTGATCATACCGGTCAGCTAAGTCACTGAGATCCTTCAGCACGCCCGGTCTGGTCTTATCTCGAGCCGCTCTGGTCCTCTCTATAACAGAAATAAGGAAAATCCGCTCCTCGTTTATAACAGTAGGCAGATCAGCCTGTCGCAATACCCGAAGTTCGGACACCAGCTGATCAGCCTCCAGCAATTTTGCCTCCAGAAGCGAAGCTATCCCTGCATCATCAGGAAGATCCCTAAGGATGTTTATTTGACCATGGGCACATTGTCGGGCCAAGGTGAAAGAGGTCCCTCTGTCTACAGTAGCCTCGATTCCACTCTTCAAATGACGATGGAAACTGGCAACCACGTCCTGCAACGCGTCGTCCAAAACCTCAGCAGAGGAGGGCGTCAGGGAAAGCCGGAACGGCAACGTCGGAGGAGTAACGCTAGAGGTCGCCATCAAGGGAACAGATTCCAAGAAGAACGATGCATGGATAGCGGCCAACTCGTCTTCCGCCGCCCGGAGAGCTTGAATGCTCGGCAGGGAAGAAAGGTCGACTCTCGAAGCCATCAGAACAGAGGATGATGCAAGGACCATCGTTCCCAGCCCCAATTGCCCCGAGAATTGTCCCGCTAAACTCGGGCCCCCAGAAAGCCCATCAAGACGAGTCAGACAGTGAGGAGGTACACCTCTTTCCACCGATGCTCCTTCGGTTGGGATTGTCTCAGCGACGTCCATCCTCGGCACTGGAGGGACAGGACCTGAATGCCCAAAATAATAATCAAGCGACGTAACCCGAAGGACATGATGATAGAGCAGATAGGCTTCCTCACGGGTTAAAATTCGGCTAATCTTACCAGGGAAGGGGCATAAAGGCCGTGGCTCATCCACAACTGGCATAGTCCCCTCACCCGCGATCCCCGAGTTAAACTCAGTCACGTCCCCTGCCCCCGTCACCTCGAGGGAGGGTACAGATTGATCTGCGTTCCCTTGAATAGGAGCAGGCTCATGGGAGTCCCCGTCACCTTGGGTCACCGCCCCGACATCCTGAAACTCTTCTTCTTCTTCCGACACCTAAAAGATGGAACGAAGACAATCAGGATTAAAACTCAAAGAAAAGAAGGGGGAAGGGATCAAGAGCAGCTTTGTTACCTCTGACGTAGGGTTGACTTCTTCACCACCTTCTTTTATGGCTAGCGGACGGTGCCTAGTCGCAACCAACTTCCGGGATCGAGAAACACTACCTATAGGAGAGACTTGCCTGCTACGTTTCGGAGTAGGACCAGGCGCAACAAGAGACTGATCCCTCAGCACCTCATCTGACAAAACATGCGACTGACCTACCTCTGTGCCTACCACTGGAAGGATAGAGTCACCTTTATCGCACTGGTTGCCTTCTCCACCCTCAGCAGCGAAATCCAAATCTGGCACTTCGGCTCTAACCTTTTTTTTCTTGGCCCCTTGAGAGCCTTCCTCCAGACCGGTGCCAACAATAAAACTGGTACCCGGGTTAAAACCAACTGGGGGCTTGTTCGCCATGATATGATACAGAGCTGCCATGTACAAGATCTCCACTGACTCCTTAATGGCAGGGACCGAAAAAATGGTGCGAGTGAGGAACGAATCATAATATTGCCAAGCTCTGATACCATCGAGAAGACTACCCTCATAACCCAGGCAAGGACTGGGGCTGTCCAGACAAAGTTGGCTGTATCCAAACTGCCGGGCAAACCTGCTAGGCAGATAAGGCTCCAGAAAAACAGCATTACGGTTACGGTACACTAGATGTGCGGGACGGATGTTACGCAACCATAAGAGCATCTGGCCATCCAGAAGCTGAGGGGGCGCGATACCGTCAATATGTACAGCCTCTATGTCCCTGGCAGTAAAGCGAGGGATGGATACGAAGATATGATACTTATCTGCCCTCGCCAATGCCATTCGGCAAGTCCGCATGGTTTCACACTCCCAAGGCTCATCACGGTAGCGGAAGATAAATGCGTCATCATCAGTCACACCGTCTTCAGAGTCCGGCCTCATCAAAGACGGGTAATGTATCAGCAGCTACCCCATCAAATAGTGATAGGGCAACTCAGTTCGTTCAAAATCCTTGGTTATGTCACGAGCAATGATTTTGGATGTGAAGGTACGAAGGCCACGGTGTATGCTGCACACCATGGCCGGGAGGAGAGCTAGCCTGATTCGTAAAACTAACTTCACAGCAGGAAGGATAAAGTTACAACTAATTCTCTCAATAGAACCGGCTCCTCCTGAGACTACACAGTTTCGTAGCCACATCATCAAAAATCCCACCAGAAGCGCTTTCTCGGACAGCTCTTGAGTATCTTGGTAAAAATAGTCAAAAGTATCAGTCTGGCTCCCGAATCTGTCGCTGGTAGTGGCCACTCCCTTAGCCGACGATACCGAGTCCTCAACCGCTTCCCGAGGTCGAGGGCGACGAGAGGTGACTCTACCTAAGGCATCTGCCGAGAATAGATAGTGCACCCAATCTTTGGTGTAGGGAGCATCCCCTTCCAGGTTACTATCCTTTCGGGTCACCTGATAACATATGTTATAATGGCACAATATCTCCTGGTAAAGGGCCGCAAAGCCAGGATACCGTCGTTCCAGATCTTTGAGTTCCTCGTTAGTGGGAGTATACGCTTCGAACGCTTCGTCCCCCCAAGGAAGCTTGGAGACCGCGTGCATCTCATGAAGCGCGAGTCCCATCTCCCCTACAGGTGTGTAAAAGGTCCTCGTACGGCAATTATACATTTCCAGCAGAGACATGAACAGCTTCTTGTTTATGGACAAGCCATGACTGGTACCTCGGATAGCGTGGTACAGGCCAATCTCGCACAAAAAGGCCTCATACTTCTGCAAGATCCAAGTAGACAAATTGATCCACGAAGGAATAGAGTGTACCCAACCAGGGAACGTCAACCGACCGACATGATAGGAGCCTTTCCGAGCAAGCTGATTTATAAAAGTGTCGGCGGTAGAAAAGGAGAAATTAGGGCCTGCCACATTCAGGAAAGAACCTGGGACCAATCCCGTCACAGAACAACTAGTGTGCACTTTGCCGGCAATCACGGACTTCAGATTGTTATTATAATGGATGTTCCCCACAAATATCCCACCCCTGGTAGGGGTTAAAGTCTCCCCCATCTTCCGATCTAACGGGAGCATATTAAACCAAGATAGCGGGAAGTGTCGCTCCATTTGGGGGATGCGAATCGCCATCCCATTAGAAACAAAGCTCCAATCCTCCGACACCTTCAGGACATGATCGTTCTCCATAAACAAGGCGTCTCCAAAAAAGAACGCAGGCTTCAAATACTCCCCTTCAAATTTTCCGGAGTTCATCATAGCATTAAGGAAGTGGAAAGACTGATTCTTGATGGCATTTAATCTAACCGTAGGCTCATCGCTCGAAAACTGGTCAGCCATATACTGAACAATATGGTCATACCTATAGCCGAGAGCGGCTTGAGCGCTACCCACCAAGAGTTCTCCAACAGCGATAACCGGCAGATTCACTGAAGAACAAACAGAGAAAAATAAGTTAAACGGAGGGATAAAACAAGAGAGAGCCGATTGGGTGTTCTCAAACTCCATGCGGCTCAAGAAGACATCCATGCGGCCCCATGAAGCTCTCAGAAATCTTATGCGGCTCTGTACAATAAAAAGCTATGCGGTTTAGCGTCATTTATGCGGCTTTGCCAGCAAGGCACGCATACAGACGCGGTAGTTCTCTTATGCGGCTCGCAGCTCAGCCGTAGGATGAACATGCGATTTACAAAGGCTCGTGCATAAAGTATGCGACGTAGCCATGGCGGTCGGGGTTCTTTAACTCATGCATTGTCCTTAACAGTAATGGGGGGGTGAACGTCAGGATGAACATCAGGTACGGCGACGGGCGGAATAGCAGCCGCAGCCGAGGTGGAAGTGGAGGCCGCCTTCTTGCCCTTTACTGCCACGGTCTTCTTGGGAGCCATTAATCACCAAAAGAGGAGAAGGGCAATCGAGATAGGGAAGGTCTGAGGAAGAAAAAGGAAAATAAAGAAGTCTTCTCTCTCTTCAAACTCTTCCTATTTATAGGAAGACGGGAGAAGGAGGGCACGTGGGCCAATGACCGACTCATGAAGAGCGCAACCGACTCCTTGGGTTCCGTCTCCAAGATTCACCTAAGGCGTCAAATCCGAAAGATTTAATAAGCTGATTCTTGGGATTCCCTCCTACAAAGACGACGCTAAAACGAATTTGAGGCAATTAAAGACCCACACGCGTGGCAAGAAGCTATGCGGCTGAACAGTCTCCTGCGGCCGAGTCACTTATGCGACTGAATAATTCATGCGGCCGGGACTACTATGCGGTCAGAATTCCATATGTGGCTAGAAGAATATGGCCATGCTTCTTATTCAAAGTATTTCAATTTTACAAATTAAAAACTTTGAAGGGGGTCCTGTAGAAGCATGGAAAATACTAAAGAAAATGATTCATGCGGCCAGGAAAGGTCCATGCGGCTCAGAGAACTCATGCGGCTCAGGGAATCATGCGGCATAAGGAGCTATGCGGCCCAAGGCATTCCATGCGGCTTAGAGGACACGTGACCTGATAGTGCTCCCCTCCGACCCATGCTGCATTAATTGCTATGACGGCTGACCCCTCTGAAAAGTTGACAGCCCTGACACAAAGGCAGGTAATTATGACTCTGTCATAATGATGAATCTCTAGGAAAGAGGAAAGAAATCTCTGACACAAATCCCCCGAGAGCCATAAAAATGCCACGTAGCCTTGCCACGTGGGCATTCGTATGCGGCTCGCTTCTCATGCGGCTCAGAATAAATCCTATGCGGCTCAGACCATAGAAGCCTCATGCGGCTCGAGCGAGGACTTCTCATGCGGTTCAAGAGGATCATGTCTATACGGCCCAGGCGGATATATACCTATACGGCCCACAAGGATTACTCCTCTGTGGTTAGAGGACTCAAGTGAGGGCCACTGCCCACACAGCCCTGACACGTGGGCTTAACCATATGCGGCTCACATTCATATGCGGCTCACTAGTCATGCGGTCCAGATCCCCCCAGCAGCTCCTAGGACACGTGTCCTAAGCCGATTAATTCCTCAGATTTGCTGCCATTAAAGATTGGGTCAAATCCCAATAAATCTGGGACACGTGGTAGAATAATAGATCTAATTTATTCGTAGATATCAGAAGATCAATACAAGGAAGATTTATTCCAATCAGCATTAATTGCTCTTGGGATTTGGTGTAATCTACACCTAATGGCCCAGATTCATCATAATTAAAACGAATGGCCAAGATGGACTAATCCCCAAGCCGCCGCCATCTCCAAGAGCTAATCATTGGCAACCCTAATGATCACATCCCACTATTATAAATAGCAAGGTGCCATTCCCTTGTAAGATAGACATTTTCAGAGATAAAAATACGTATATACAGAGAGACCCCCCCATAGTCAGAGAAAAGAATACACAGAGAGAGAGAAGCCAGAAGAGCAACAGAGGAGCAAGAAGAGTATTTCTTCGTCAATGCTAACCATCTTTTCACAAGGAGCCAAGGCTGCATACCGATCATCCAAGGAGTAAGGCAGGGCTGCCGTCGCCTTCCTGAGCCTCTATCATCATTCCCCAGAATCTAAAATAAACAATTGTACTTAGACTGTTGTACCTAGATTTTTGTCCCTAGGCTTTCTTTGTACAAGCGAGTTTGTAATGTGAAGTAAAAGTCCGGTCCTCCGATAATTGTTCTGTTCTTTTATATTTCATGGCAAACACGGTTCTGTTGGCACAAGTTTTGTCTCGATCTGACGAGCGTGCACAAAGTAATTGGAGTTTGTGCAAAGTGCTCGATACGATAAATTTCGACAGATATGGATCAAATTCGTCGCGCACACGCAACCAATTTGAATTCCGTCAAAGTCCACACGACCACGAAGCTGTTACGCACCTTTTTATACCTTCGGTTCGCGACCACGTCGCCCGGATTGGCGGGACGCACGTCGTATCGAAGTGTTTTTCTAGTTTTGAAAACAGTTTTTCGGTAAACTTCGTCGAAGATTTAATTCTTGCACACATAACGAAAAACAGAACTACAAGTTACGTTTTGATCTTGGTTATGTTAACTTTAATTATGTTCAATTATTTTCTGAAAACTATCAAAGCATGGATAGAAATACGGCTTCCAAATTGGATCCTGGGCTGTCACTAATGCTCTATTTTCTACAAGTTTTCTCGAGAATTTTGGCTCGATCTCTCGAGCGAACCCTGGAGTTTTACCCAAAACTGTTTGGGGGGTTTGAAGGGGTTTATATAGGCTCTCTAATGCAATTTACAGAATCGAAAATAATGAACTATACAGGGAGAAACTTATCTGTAAAGTGGCGCATTGAACCCGCTGCCACTGTTGTTGTCCTGCTGCGTTGTTTTTGCGCACGCGGCGGCGGTCGGCCGTGCCACGACGGCGGCGGTTCAGGGTAGGTCGCCCAGCCTCGAACATCGTCTGGGTTTCGTGGCGCGCGCCTAGGTTTAGGGTTTAGGGATGTTTCCTCCGCTCCCTGTTTCGATCTCCTCACGAATATATAGTTGTTCGTGTGTTCACAACAAGGGTTCGGGCCTGAGGTGGTTTGGGGCCTGGGCTGAGTTGGTTTGCTCTGTTGTGGGCCAGGTGCTGTGGGGAATAGTTGGGCCGAATGGTCGGGCACTTGGCTGGGCTGATTTCCTTTCCTTTTTATTTGTTCTATTTCATTTTACCCATTTCTAATATATATATATATATATATATATATATATATATATATATATATATATATATATATATATATATATATATATATATAATATATATCTAGATATTTTACATATATATATACTATATATAACAAATCCTCCTAAAATCTAAATGAACCTAGATATTATATTTATCTAGTATATAATTTATTTATGGTCACAAGTACATATATGTAATCAAGTGACCAATAATAATAACTAATCTTATTAAATAATAACAACAACATTAACTATAAAAATAATAAAGGCCCCGATATTCAACTAAAATTAATCCAATAAAAGATATAGTAATCTTGGGTGAACACGTCATACCCTTCACATAATTGGTCCACAGAAAAAGTCTTATAATTATTCTAAGATGCCATATCAATAATATTGCTATTATTTATTTATATACAATAATATAGGAACCATTAATTTATACCATTTAAAGTAAGGTACGCGGTATACTCTCGAAATATGTCGTCAGGGACGTTTTTGCACACACTACATGCCTACATGGGCTGGAGCTTGGTTTGGGGTCAAGTCCGGACTAGCTGGGTACAACCGGGTCTCTACAAGTCAATAAATCTAAACAATAAATAATTAAAACGTCTTTAGAGGTTAAGTCACAACTTGGCCTACTTTTCCTAGTTAGGACACTCCTATGGCTTGGCATTCCCCTACCATGGCTAAACACTAGTCAAAGCACGCTACTGCACTATCCGTGCCGTGATTCCTAGTTGTCTTGCACTCCAAATCTTAACCATGGCTAAGGTCATCTATCGTAATAATTAACTAAATAATTATTTATAAAATCATGAAATAACCATTTAAATCAAATAAATAAAAAAAATATTTTTAAGAATTTCCGGGAAGGGAAGCTACAAATCTACCCACCTTAAAAATAATTTCGTCCTCGAAATTCTAATTCATAACTATTCATTAAAATTCAAAGTCTAGTATTTTCTTAATCTCCTCAAATTTAATTTCTTAAAAATTATTCTATAACCTTCTCTAGTCATTTTATAACTCCGAATAGTGGGGGACTTCTACCCACCTTTGGTCACACTACTCCTCAAAACACGGTCATTAAAATCTTATAGTCTTCTAACTAGTTGCTAACAATTCTACCAACAGATATTTTAGATGTATGGCATCTATAACCTCTCATATCTATAAACAACCAAGTATTCAATAGTCAAGCAATATTATACTATAATTTAAGAATTTCTGATAGATTCTAAACAGCACGATCGTTCGTCACCTCGAAATAAAAGGTATGAGAATCAATGGTACGGAAAGCAAGGAAGTATAATCGAGAGAAAATATGGAGTTTTCAAATACGTAGAGAATTTCTAGAAGAAACTTTCAAGGCAGTATGGATTGAGATTCCTAAGGGTTTAGTCAGTTGCGCAGGCTCGTATCAGTAAAGTTACGTAACCGATACGATATGCTCTGACCTGCATGGGCCACCATAAAAACTTGTCACAACCCGCACCCGCTTTTCAGACGCGAGCTCGTGAGAAAGCCAGCTACGTATCGAGCGGACTCCAGTCCGACTTGTCACGACCCGCACCCATTTTTTTTAAACGGATACAAGACGTGTCCTAGCCAGCCTACGCCGCAGTGTCGGCGGTAGAACGCTGTCACGGCCATGAAGATCCAAATCACAAATAATGCTCATTCAAATAATTAATTTAATTTACACTGATCACAAGTTTTACATTTGTAGAAAAATATAAACTTGTACAAATAAATGAATGACTACAACTCAACTATCTAGCTAGTCTCTAGGCTTTTGTCTGCAAGTATTCCCGTCACTCCCCAAGCTAAGTGAATCCACGGCTAACCTGAAAATGTTGGTTTCTATTCAGGAATGGAACGAGCACAATTCACTGAATGCAATTTCAAATAAAGAAAATGATTATAAAACAAAGGTTAGACATCAATCATGAGTTTTAAAAATAAAAAGTAAATACAGAAAACCAATAGCAAATAAATAGACACAAATACTTCCCCCAACTGTTAGAAGTACCTTTGATATGTGATCGGTCTGGGATACTACACCACACGGTCTATGAGGTCTACTTGCAGAAATTAAACAACGTCTACGAGGTCTACTTGCAGAAAATAAACAATGTCTACGAGGTCTACTGCATGAAAATAAACAATGTCTACGAGGTCTACTTACAGAAAATAAACAATGTCTACGAGGTCTACTTGCAGAAAATAAACAATGTCTACGAGGTCTACTGCATGAAAATAAACAATGTCTACGAGGTCTACTGCATGAAAATAAACAATGTCTACAAGGTCTACAAGGTCTACGGTCGGATCACACATCCTTGGTACTTCTCATTCCCGACTCAACACTTTATAATAGAATATAAAAATCACATAACCAATGGCCAATCAATGAAATATAGTAAAGATCAATATCGAAATACAGACAATAAACTGTACTCGCCTGTGGTCCTGTGCTGGTGAAACCGATAATCTGAGCCACTCAGTATGCCACAATAGTCAAAACCCATACAACGGTACCCGGAAGCTGAAATAAACATTACCAATGTTCTTAGAATAGTCAAATTAGCTAGAATTGCCTGTCCTTAAGTCCAATTCTGGATACAGGGCCAAAACGGTAATTTTGGGTCAAAACGGTATCCGTCATTGGACCCGCTTTGCACCGAAAAGCGTGCCAGAGTCAACGGTCTCTAAAGTTGTCAAAATACATGTCTACGGATCCAGCTTTCCGATACAAACCCAATCGTATGTCCAAAGTTGGATTTCGGCGGGCCGTGCACAAAATTGCCCGTTGAGTGGGACCGTGGGGCCCACAAAATGATGTACGATTTAACTGTCTCAGAATTGGACTAATGACGTACGATTTAACTGTCTCAGAATTGGACCAATGACGTACGATTTAACTGTCTCAGAATTGGACCAAACTTGGCATACAGGACCAAAAAAATAATAAGGTCCTGCTAGCATAAGTTTCGTCTCGATCTGACGAGCGCACACAAAGTTATGACTGAATTTGCATTGCACGAATATGGGACGATTCCGACGGATACGCATCAAATTCGTCGCGCACACGCGACCAATTTGAATTTCGTCAAAGCCCACACGACCACGAAGCCGTTACGCACCATTCGATGCTTTCGGTTCACGACCACGTCGCCCGAAATGGCGGGACGCACGTCGTGTGGAAGGATTTTCTATATTTTGAAAACAGATTTTTTGTCAACTTCATCCTAATTTTAAACAACAATTAATCAACAAGAATTAAATCTAAAAATAGTGTTTCTATCTTGGTTAGGTTGACTAGAAGTCTGTTCAAACTGTTTTCTAAAATTCGTGATATTCTGGTCGCGAATCGACCGCAAACATTGGATGCTGGGTAGTTCTACGTCCTATTTCGGACAGGTTTTTGGTCGATCTTCGGGCTCGTTTTTTGATGCGCATGTCGCAAAATAAATCTAAGTATTTGAAGGGAATCGGAGTGTATTATGTCGGGATCGTACCTGAAGAAGTGGTTCGTAAAACGATCCCTTGTACGCGATAAAAAGCCGTCGCGAAGTTGGCACCTCCGCAGCTACTGCTGCTGTTGAAGTGCTGGGTCTCGTGCGCTGTCGGCCGGCCTCGACGGCTCTCTGGCCAGCGGCGACGACTGTCAACACCGCGCGCGCACGCGTGGGTGCGCCCAGGCTAGGGTGGTGGCGGCGCGTGATGGAGTTAGGGTTTGCTCGTGGAAAGTTTCTCTCGATCTCTCCCTCTCTGGTTTCTCGGTATATACCATTAAATATGTAGTCCTGCTGAGTTTGGTTCAGAGCTAAGGGACTCTTGGGCTCTCGGGTTGTGTTGGTCGCCCAGGCTCGGGATTGGGCCCAGGGCTGGCCTTTGGGCTGAGGGAAGAGCCCTGGCAGCTGGTTTGGGTTACTATACATATACATTTATATAGGTATATATCTTATTTGTATTTGTATAATTCCAAGTTTATATATATTATATAAATCCTATACACATTTATATATCCTATATAATTATATATTCTCAAATAATATCCACATATATGTATTTACATATACACGTATACATTTATATATATACACCTATATATATATTTATATATATACACATACACAATACACAATATTTATTTATATATTCTTACACATATATAATATGTATTTATATATTCATATGCACATACACTTACACACATATACCTTTACATCTAAATAACTCTATAATACCAATAACCCACTAAAATAACCCCAAAGAGTTTTGGTGCACATATCTGGCCCTAGAAAATTGTACCAATATTCTAAAACTCTAATTAAATATTAATAATACCCATTTTGTATAAATAACCAAATATTTAGAAAATATCATCAAGTCCACCCAAAAAAACTAGGAAATATTTGTACGTGCCTAAAAGTATGTCTACATAGGCTTGGGCTTGGTTTGGGTCCAATTTGGACTAGTTTGGTACAATCGGGTTCCCTAAAACTCAATAATATAATTAATAAATAAATAATCTTCGGTAAGGGTTAAGTCGCTACTTGGCCTGGTTTACCTAGTTAGGACATCGTTATGGCTCGGCCTTCCTTGGCATGGCTAATATACTAGTCTAGGCACGTCACTGCACTATCAGTGCCACGATTTCTAGTCACCTTGTACTCTAAAACTCTACCATGGCTAAAGGCATCTACCGTAATAATTAATTAAAATAATTATTCATAAAAATCTAAAAATCACCATTTTAATTAAATGAAAATATTTCAAAAAAATTTCGGGAAGGGAGGCTACACGACTCGAGTACGTATAAGCTGTCCAGAGTAGGGTATCACGTCTAATCTAAACTATATCTCAATCCACACGAATCATATAAACAAGAATGAACAAGTATGGGTCATAGTCTGCAGCCCATTAGCATATTGTTCGATTAGACTCCAAGAATGATTATGAGTCTATAAAATAAGCAGAATATATCATGGTACAGAATATAAGGCACGAGAAGATAATAAAGAAATATCACAAGCAAATACCTGTATCATACATCGCAATCCTCTACCATCCTGCTCTGCTAACTAACTCCATGTAGTCGCTAAACCTGAAGAGATCATCAGATCCTCAGAGGACTAGTAAGATACATAAAACATGCCTATCTAACAGTTTAATCATGCAATAACATAACCAGGGTATAAATAGGAACTAGACATGAGACTGACATGTGGATACTGACAGGTAGCTATGAACACGGATACGGGATCAATTATGCATAAATGAACTGTTGGAAGATCAATGGTATACCAACCCTCGCCCCGAATGTGGACTCGCAGGTCAGTTTCAAGACAAGTCACTGTCACCCTCATTTTCCGTATTTCGTATTTATGCTCGTAGTTGGATTTTGGCTTGTATTTTTTTTTTAATTTTCTCGACTTGCAGAATTTTGGGTTCTCTCGTATTTCGGGTTTTGGTTCGGCTTGGTTTTAATTGGTTTGGTTTAGTTGGTTGGTTTAATATGTAGTGGAACACCTTAACCTACACTTCTCCCTCATTTCCACCACAACCACCCTCATTATATCCCCACCTAACTTTCTCTCTCCTCTTTACTCTCCATTAATTTTCTTCTTCTTCTTCCTTCTTCCACACAACACCACACCATAGGCAAGTGCTCCTTGCCACTACATAAGGACCCAATATTATTTGTCCATTAGCTTAAGGAGATGGTTTTGAACAACCTTAGGTC